>JAUPTC010000015.1:612948-781830 GCA_030762895.1 Sophora flavescens
TTAGTCTAAAATAGGTTTTGGGTCTAAAATATGGTTAGAGTTTTAGGGTTTAGGGTCAAAATTAGGGTTTAGGGTTTGAAATAGGGTTTGGGTCAAATTATGTTAGAAATAGGGTTTGGGGTTAAAAATAGGGTTAGAATTAGGGTTTTGGGTAAAATTAGGGTTTGGGTCAAAAATAGGGTTTTGAGTTTAAAATTAGGGTTTAGGTCAAAAATAAGGTGATTAGGGTTTGGAAATTAGGGTTTTGGTTTAAAATGATGGTTTGGTCAAAATTAGGGTTTAGGGGGTTTAGGGTTAAAATTATGGGTTTGGTGGGGTGAAAATTATGGTTGGGTTAAATTTAGGGTTTAGGTCAAAATTAGGGTTTAGGGGTTTGAAATAGGGTTTTAGTCTAAAATAGGGTTTTGGGTCTAAAATAGGTTAGAATTAGGGTTTTGGGTAAAATTAGGGTTTAGGTCAAAATTTGGGTTTAGGGTTTGAAATTGGTTTTGGGTCAAAAAGTGTTAGAAATAGGTTTTGGGTCTAAAATAGGGTTAGAATTAGGGTTTTGGGAAAATTAGGGTTTTGGTCAAAATTAGGGTTTTGAGTTAAATTTAGGGTTTAGGGTTTAAAATCAGGTTTGAGGGTTTGAAAAGGGTTTGGGTAAAAATAGGGTTTGGGTCAAATAGGTTAGAATTAGGGTTTGGGTAAAAATTAGGTTTCGGGTCAAAATGATGGTTCTGGTCAAAATTAGGGTTGTCCAAGTTGGGTTTGGTCAAAATAGTGTTTGTTAAAAATAGGGTTTTGGTTAAAATAGGTTAGATTAGGGTTTTGGGTAAAATTAGGGTTTAGGTCAAAATTAGGGTTTAGGGTCGAAATAGGGTTTTGAGTTTAAAATAGGGTTTTGGGTCAAAAATAAGGTTAGAATTAGGGTTTTGGGTAAAATTATGGTTTGGTCAAAATAGGGTTTTGGGTTAAATTTAGGGTTTTGTGTCAAAATTAGGGTTTTGGTCAAAATTAGGTTTGGGTCAAAATAGGTTGAGTTAAAAATAGGGTTTTGGTCTAAAATAGGGTTAGAATTAGGGTTTTGGGTAAAATTATGGTTTGGTCAAAATTAGGGTTCGGGTCAAATTTAGGATTTGGGGTCAAAATTAGGGTTTAGGGTTTGAAATAAGGTTAGTCTAAAATAGTGTTTTGGGTCTAAAATAGGGTTAGAATTGGGTTTGGGTAAAAATTAGGGTTTATGGTCAAAATTAGGGTTTAGGGTTTGAAATAGGGTTTTGGGTCAAAAATCGGGTTGTGTTAGAAATAGGGTTTTGGGTCGAAAATAGGGTTAGAATTAGGGTTTTGGGTAAAATTAGGGTTTCGGGTCAAAATTAGGGTTTTGGGTTAAATTTAGGATTTAGGGTCAAAATTAGGGTTTAGGGTTTGAAATAGGGTTGTTAGTCTAAAATAGGGTTAGAATTAGGGTTTTGGGTAAAAATTAGGGTTTTGGGTAAAATTAGGGTTTCGTGTCAAAATGATGGTTTCGGGTCAAAATTAGGGTTTTGGGTCAAAATTAGGGTTTTGGGTCAAAAATCGGGTTGTGTTAAAAATAGGGTTTTTTGGGTTAGAATTAGGGTTTTGGGTAAAATTAGGGTTCTGGTCAAAATTAGGGTTTTGGGTAAAATTAGGCTTTGGGTTGAAAATAGGGTTTTGGGTTAAAATAGGGTTTGGGTCAAAAATAAGGTTAGAATTAGGGTTTGGGTAAAATTAGGGCTTTGAGTCAAAATTAGGGTTTTGGGTTCAACCTAGGGTTTTGGGTCAAAATTAGGGTTTTGGTCAAAATAGGGTTTTAGGTTAAATTAGGGTTTTGTTCAAAATTAGGGTTTGAAAATTAGGGTTTTGGGTCAAAAATAGGGTTGAGTTAAAAATAGGGTTTTGGGTCCAATGGGTTAGAATTAGGGTTTTGGGAAAATTAGGTTTGGTCAAAATTAGGGTTTTGGGTCAAATTTAGGGTTTAGGGTCAAAATTAGGGTTAAGGGTTTGAAATAGGTTTTAGTGTAAAATAGGGTTTTGGGTCAAAATAGGGTTAGAATTAGGGTTTTGGGTAAAAATTAGGTTTAGGGTCAAAAATGGTTTTGGGTTTGAAATAGGGTTTTGAGTTAAAATAAGGTTTTGGGGTCAAAATTAGGGTTTCGGGTCAAATTTAGGATTTAGGGTCAAAATTAGGGTTTTGATTTAAAATTGGGTTTTGGGTCAAAAATAGGGTTAGAATTAGGGTTTTGGGTAAAATTAGGTTTAGGGTCAAAATTAGGGTTAGGGTCAAATTTAGGGTTTTGGTCAAAATTAGGGTTTAGGGTTTGAAAGTAGGGTTTGAGTTAAAAATAAGGTTTTGGGTCAAAAATAGGGTTAGAATTAGGGTTTTGGGTAAAATTATGGTTTAGGTCAAAATTAGGGTTGGTTAAGGATTTAGAAATTCAAAATTAGGTTTAGGGTTTGAAATAGGTTTATAGTTTAAAATTGTGTTTTTGGTCAAAAATTGGTTTAGAATTAGGGTTTTGGGTAAAAATTGGTCTGCAAATTTAGGGTTTTGTGTCAAAATTAGGGTTTTGGGTCAAAATTAGGGTTTAGGGTAAAAAATAGTTGTGTTAAAAATAGGGTTTGGGTCAAAATTGGGTTAGAATTAGGGTTTTGGGTAAAAATATGGTTTTGGGTTAAAATTAGGTGGGGTAAAAATTAGGGTTTGGGTCAAAATTAGGGTTTAGGGTTAAAATTAGGGTTTGAGTTAAATATATGGTTTTGGGTCAAAATTAGGGTCAAATTTAGTTTAGGTAGGGTTTTGGTTTAAAATAGGGGTTTTGAGTAAATTAGGTTTTGGGTTTGAAATTGAGTTTTGAGTTTAAAATAGGGTTTGGGTTAAATTAGGGTGTTAAAATTAGGGTTTTGGTCAAAATTAGGTTTTGGGTCAAAAATAGGGTTGAGTTAAAAATAAGGTTTTGGGTGAAAATAGGGTTACAATTAGGGTTTTGGGTAAAATTATGGTTTCGGTCAAAATTTGGGTTCGGGTCAAATTTAGGATTTAGGGTCAAAATTATGGTTTAGGGTTTGAAATAGGGTTTATAGTTTAAAATAGGGTTTGGGGTCAAAAATAGGGTTAGAATTAGGGTTTTGGGTAAAAATAGGGTTTCGGTCAAAATTAGGGTTTTGTGTCAAAATTAGGGTTTTGGGTCAAAAATCGGGTTATGTTAAAAATAGGGTTTTGGGTCGAAAATAGGGTTAGAATTAGGGTTTTGGGTAAAATTAGGATCAAGAAAAGGTTAGGGTTGAAATAGGTTTGAGTTTAAAATAGGGTTTTGGGTAAAAATAAGGTTAGAATTAGGGTTTTGGGTAAAATTAGGGTTTGGTCAAAATAAGGGTTTTGGGTTAAATTTAGGGTTTGTATCAAAAATAGGGTGTTTGGTCAAAATTAGTGTTTTGGGTCAAAATAGGGTTGAGTTAAAAATAGGGTTTTGGGTGAAAATAGGGTTAGAATTAGGGTTTTGGGTAAAATTATGGTTTCGGGTCAAAATTAGGGGTTAGGTCAAATTTAGGATTTAGGGTCAAAATTAGGGTTTAGGGTTTGAAATAGGGTTGTTAGTCTAAAATAGTGTTTTGGGTCTAAAATAGGGTTAGAATTAGGGTTTTGGGTAAAAATTAGGGTTTAGGGTCAAAATTAGGGTTTAGGGTTGGAAATAGGGTTTTGGGTCAAAAATCGGGTTGTGTTAGAAATAGGGTTTTGGGTGAAAATAGGGTTAGAATTAGGGTTTTGGGTAAAAATTAGGGTTTGGTCAAAATTAGGGTTTTGGGTTAAAATTAGGGTTTAGGGTCAAAATTAGGGTTTAGGGTTTGAAATAGGGTTTTGAGTTTAAAATAGGGTTTGGGTCAAAAATAAGGGTTGAATTAGGTTTTGGGTAAAATTAGGGTTTGTGTCAAAATGATGGTTTGGGTCAAAATTAGGGTTTTGGGTCAAAATTAGGGTTTTGGGTCAAAAACGGGTTGTGTTAAAAATAGGGTTTTGGGTCAAAATAGGGTTAGAATTAGGGTTTTGGGTAAAATTAGGGTTCGTATCAAAAGTAGGGTTTGGGTAAAAATTAGGGTTTAGGGTTTGAATAGGGTTTGAGTTTAAAATAGGGTTTTGGGTCAAAAATAAGGTTAGAATTAGGGTTTTGGGTAAAATTAGGGTTTTGGGTCAAATAAGGTTTTGGTTTAATATAGGGTTTTGTGTCAAAATTAGGGTTTTTTGTCAAAATTAGGGTTTTGGGTTAAATTTAGGGTTTTGTGTCAAAATTAGGGTTTTTGGTCAAAATTAGGGTTTTGGGTCAAAATAGGGTTGAGTTAAAAATAGGGTCTTGGGTCAAAAATAGGGTTAGAATTAGGGTTTTGGGTAAAATTATGGTTCGGGTCAAAATTATGGTTCCAGGTCAAATTTAGGGTTTTAGGTCAAAATTAGGGTTTAGGGTTTGAAATAGGGTTTTTAGTCTCAAAATAGGGTTTGGGTAAAAATAGGGTAAATTAGGGTTTTGGGTAAAATTAGGGTTTAGGGTCAAAATTTGGGTTTAGGGTTTGAAATAGGGTTTTGAGTTTAAAATAAGGTTTTGGGTCAAAATTAGGGTTCGGGTCAAATTTAGGATTTAGGGTCAAAATTAGGGTTTTGATTTAAAAATTGGGTTTTGGGTCAAAAATAGGGTAGAATTAGGGTTTATGGTCAAAATTAGGGTTTAGGGTCAAAATTAGGGTTTAGGGTTTGAAATTGAGTTTGAGTTTAAAATAGGGTTTTGGGTTAAATTTAGGGTTTGTGTCAAAATTAGGGTTTTGGGTCAAAATTAGGGTTTTGGGTCAAAAGTAGGATGAGTTAAAAATAAGGTTTTGGGTCGATAATAGGGTTAGAATTAGGGTTTGGGTAAAATTATGGTTTCGGTCAAAATTAGGGTTTGGTCAAATTTAGGAATTTGGGTCAAAATTATGGTTTAGGGTTTGAAATAGGGTTTATAGTTTAAAATTGTGTTTTGGGTCAAAATTGGTTTAGAATTAGGGTTTTGGGTAAAAATTGGGTTTCAGTCAAAATTTGGGTTTTGTGTCCTAAGTAGGGTTTTGGGTCAAAATTAGGGTTTTGGGTTAAAAATCGGGTTTTGTGTTAAAAATAGGGTTTTGAATTAGGGTTGGGTAAAATTAGGGTTTTGGGTAAAATTATGGTTTTGGGTCAAAATTAGGGTTTGGGTAAAATTAGGGTTTAGGGTCAAAATTAGGGTTTAGGGTTTGAAATAGGGTTTTGAGTTTAATATATGGTTTTGGGTCAAAATTAGGGTTTGGTCAAATTTAGGATTTAAGGTCAAAATTAGGGTTTTATTTTAAAATTGGGTTTTGGGTCAAAAATAGGGTTATTAGGGTTTTGGGTTTGAAATTGAGTTTTGAGTTTCAATTGGGGTTTGGGTTATATTTAGGGTTTTGGGTCAAAATTAGGGTTTTGGGTCAAAATTAGGGTTTTGGGTCAAAAACAGGGTTTGGTTAAAATTAGGTTTTGGGTCAAAATTAGGTTACAATTAGGGTTTGGGTAAAATTATGGTTTGGTCAAAATTAGGGTTTTGGTCAAATTTAGGATTTGGGGTCTAAATTATGGTTTAGGGTTTGAAATAGGGTTTATAGTTTAAAATAGGGTTTTGGGTCAAAAATAGGGTTAGAATTAGGGTTTTGGGTAAAATTAAGGGTTTCGGGAAAAAATTAGGGTTTTGTTTCAAAATTAGGTTTTTGGGTCAAAAATGGGTTGGTTAAAAATTGGGTTTTGGGTCGAAAATAGGGTTAGAATTAGGGTTTTGGGTAAGGTGGAATTAGGGTTTTGGGTAAAATTAGGATTTCGGGTCAAAATTAGGGTTTAGGGTTTGAAATAGGGTTTTGAGTTTAAAATAGGGTTTTGGGTAAAAAATAAGGTTAGAATTAGGGTTTTGGGTAAAATTAGGGTTTCGGGTCAAAATAAGGGTTTTGGGTTAAATTTAGGGTTTTGTATCAAAATTAGGATTTTTGGTCAAAATTAGTGTTTTGGGTCAAAATAGGGTTGAGTTAAAAATAGGGTTTTGGGTCGAAAATAGGGTTAGAATTAGGGTTTTGGGTAAAATTATGGTTTCGGGTCAAAATTAGGGTTCTGGGTCAAATTTAGGATTTAGGGTCAAAATTAGGGTTTAGGGTTTGAAATAGGGTTGTTAGTCTAAAATAGTGTTTTGGGTCTAAAATAGGGTTAGAATTAGGGTTTTGGGTAAAAATTAGGGTTTAGGGTCAAAATTAGGGTTTAGGGTTATAAATAGGGTTTTGGGTCAAAAATCGGGTTGTGTTAGAAATAGGGTTTTGGGTCGAAAATAGGGTTAGAATTAGGGTTTTGGGTAAAAATTAGGGTTTCGGGTCAAAATTAGGGTTTTGGGTTAAAATTAGGGTTTAGGGTCAAAATTAGGGTTTAGGGTTTGAAATAGGGTTTTGAGTTTAAAATAGGGTTTTGGGTCAAAAATAAGGTTAGAATTAGGGTTTTGGGTAAAATTAGGGTTTCGTGTCAAAATGATGGTTTTTTCATAGGGTTCTGGGACAAAATTAGGGTATTGGGTCAAAATTCGTGTTTTGTTACAAATAGGGTTTTGGGTCGAAAATAGGTTTAGAATTTGGGTTTGGGGTAAAATTAGGGTTTCGGGTCAAAAGTAGGGTTTTGGGTAAAAAATTGGGGTTTAGGGTTTGAAACAGGGTTTTGAGTTTAAAATAGGGTTTTGGGTCAAAAATAAGGTTAGAATTAGGGTTTTGGGTAAAATTAGGGTTTGGTCAAAATAAGGGTTTTGGGTTAAATATTTTGGGTCAAAATAGGGTCTTGGTCAAAATAGGGTTTTGGCAAAATTAGGTTTGGTTAAATTTAGGGTTTTATGTCAAAATTAGGGTTTTGGTCAAAATTAGGGTTTTGGGTCAAAAATAGGGTTGAGTTAAAAATAGGGTTTTGGGTCAACAATAGGGTTAGAATTAGGGTTTTGGGTAAAATTATGGTTCTCGGTCAAAATTATGGTTGGGTCAAATTTAGGTTTTAGGGTCAAAATTAGGGTTTAGGGTTTGAAATAGGGTTTTAGTCTCAAAATAGTGTTTTGGTTCTATAATAGGGTTAGAATTAGGGTTTTGGGTAAAAATTAGGGTTTAGGGTCAAAATTTGGGTTTAGGGTTTGAAATAGGGTTTTGAGTTTAAAATAAGGTTTTGGGTCAAAATTAGGGTTCTGGGTCAAATTTAGGATTTAGGGTCAAAATTAGGGTTTTGATTTAAAAATAGGTTTTGGGGACAGATTGAGGGTTAGAATTAGGGTTTATGGTCTTGATTAGGGTTTAGGGTCAAAATTAGGGTTTAGGGTTTGAAATTGAGTTTTGGTGGTTAAAATAGGGTTTTGGGTTAAATTTAGGGTTTTGTGTCAAAATTAGGGTTTTGGGTCAAAATTAGGGTTTTGGGTCAAAAGTAGGGTTGAGTTAAAAATAAGGTTTTGGGTCGATAATAGGGTTAGAATTAGGGTTTTGGGTAAAATTATGGTTTCTGGTCAAAATTAGGGTTCTGGGTCAAATTTAGGAATTTGGGTCAAAATTATGGTTTAGGGTTTGAAATAGGGTTTATAGTTTAAAATTGTGTTTTGGGTCAAAAATTGGTTTAGAATTAGGGTTTTGGGTAAAAATTAGGGTTTCGCGTCAAAATTAGGGTTTTGTGTCAAAATTAGGGTTTTGGGTCAAAAATCGGGTTGTGTTAAAAATAGGGTTTTGGGTCGAAAATAGGGTTAGAATTAGGGTTTTGTGTAAAATTAGGGTTTCGGGTCAAAATTAGGGTTTAGGGTTGGAAATAGGGTTTTGAGTTTAAAATAGGGTTTTGGGTCAAAAATAAGGTAAGAATTTGGGCTTTGGGTAAAATTAGGGTTTCGGGTCAAAATAAGGGTTGTGTTAAATTTAGGGTTTTGTGTCAAAATTAGGGTTTTTGGTCAAAATTAGGGTTTTGGGTCAAAATAGGGTTGAGTTAAAAATAGGGTTTTGGGTCAAAAATAGGGTTAGAATTAGGGTTTTGGGTAAAAATTAGGGTTTCGGGTCAAAATTAGGGTTTTGTGTCAAAATTAGGGTTTTGGGTCAAAAATCGGGTTGTGTTAAAAATAGGGTTTTGGGACGAAAATAGGGTTAGAATTAGGGTTTTGGGTCAAAAATCGGGTTGTGTTAAAAATAGGGTTTTGGGTCGAAAATAGGGTTAATTAGGGTTTGGGAAAATTAGGGTTTGGTAAAATTAGGGTTTTGGTTAAAATTAGGGTTTTGGGTCAAAATTAGGGTTTAGGGTTTGAAATAGGGTTAGGGTTTGGAAAATAGGGTTTGAGTTAAAATAGGGTTTTGGGTCAAAAATAGGTTAGGGTTTTGGGTAAAATTAGGGTTTTGGTCAAAATAAGGGTTTTGGGTTAAATTTAGGGTTTTTGTGTCAAAATTAGGGTTTTTGGTCAAAATTAGGGTTTTAGGTCAAAATAGGGTTGAGTTAAAAATAGGGTTTTGGGTGAAATAGGGTTAGGAAATTAGGGTTTTGGGTAGAATTAGGGTCAAAATTAGGGTTCTGGGTCAAATTTAGGATTTAGGGTCAAAATTAGGGTTTAGCGTTTGAAATAGGGTTGTTAGTCTAAAATAGTGTTTTGGGTCTAAAATAGGGTTAGATTTAGGGTTTTGGGTAAAAATTAGGGTTTAGGGTCAAAATTAGGGTTTAGGGTTTGAAATAAGGTTTTGGGTCAAAAATCGGGTTGTGTTAGAAATAGGGTTTTGGGTCGAAAATAGGGTTAGAATTAGGGTTTTGGGTAAAATTAGGGTTTAGGGTTTGAAATAGGGTTTTGAGTTTAAAATAGGGTTTTGGGTCAAAAATAAGGTTAGAATTAGGGTTTTGGGTAAAATTAGGGTTTCGTGTCAAAATGATGGTTTCGGGTCAAAATTAGGGTTTTGGGTCAAAATAGGGTTGAGTTAAAAATAGGGTTTTGGGTCGACAATAGGGTTAGAATTAGGGTTTTGGGTAAAATTATGGTTTCGGGTCAAAATTAGGGTTCTGGGTCAAATTTAGGACTAGGGTCAAAATTAGGGTTTAGCGTTTGAAATAGGGTTGTTAGTCTAAAATAGGGTTTTGGGTCTAAAATAGGGTTAGAATTAGGGTTTTGGGTAAAAATTAGGGTTTAGGGTCAAAATTTGGGTTTAGGGTTTGAAATTGGGTTTTGGGTCAAAAATCGGGTTGTGTTAGAAATAGGGTTTTGGGTCGAAAATAGGGTTAGAATTAGGGTTTTGGGTAAAATTAGGGTTTCGGGTCAAAATTAGGGTTTTGGGTTAAAATTAGGGTTTAGGGTTTAAAATAGGGTTTTGAGTTTAAAATAGGGTTTTGGGTAAAAAATAAGGTTAGAATTAGGGTTTTGGGTAAAATTAGGGTTTCGTGTCAAAATAATGGTTTCGGGGTAAAATGATGGTTTCGGGTCAAAATTAGGGTTTTGGGTCAAAGTTAGGGTTTTGGGTCAAAAATCGGGTTGTGTTAAAAATAGGGTTTTTGGGGTGAAAATAGGGTTAGAATTAGGGGTTTTGGGTAAAATTAGGGTTTCTGGTCAAAATTAGGGTTTAGGGTTTGAAATAGGGTTTGAGTTTAAAATAGGGTTTGTCAAAAATAGGTCAGAATTAGGGTTTTGGGTAAAATTATGGTTTTGGCCAAAATAAGGGTTTTGGGTTAAATTTAGGGTTTTGTGTCAAAATTAGGGTTTTGGTCAAAATTAGGTTTGGGTCAAAAATAGGGTTGAGTTAAAAATAGGGTTTGGGGGTGAAAATTGGGTTAGAATTAGGTTTGGGTAAAATTATGGTTCGGTCAAAATTAGGGTTCTGGGTCAAATTTAGGATTTAGGGTCAAAATTAGGGTTTAGGGTTTGAAATAGGGTTGTTAGTCTAAAATAGTGTTTTGGGTCTAAAATAGGGTTAGAATTAGGGTTTTGGGTAAAAATTAGGGTTTATGGTCAAAATTAGGGTTTAGGGTTTGAAATAGGGTTTTGGGTCAAAAATCGGGTTGTGTTAGAAATAGGGTTTTGGGTCGAAAATAGGGTTAGAATTAGGGTTTTGGGTAAAATTAGGGTTTCGGGTCAAAATTAGGGTTTTGGGTTAAATTTAGGATTTAGGGTCAAAATTAGGGTTTAGGGTTTGAAATAGGGTTGTTAGTCTAAAATAGGGTTAGAATTAGGGTTTTGGGTAAAAATTAGGGTTTCGGGTCAAAATGATGGTTTCGGGGTAAAATGATGGTTTCGGGTCAAAATTAGGGTTTTGGGTCAAAATTAGGGTTTTGGGTCAAAAATCGGGTTGTGTTAAAAATAGGGTTTTGGGTCGAAAATAGGGTTAGAATTAGGGTTTTGGGTAAAATTAGGGTTTCGGGTCAAAAGTAGGGTTTTGGGTAAAAATTAGGGTTTAGGGTTTGAAATAGGGTTTTGAGTTTAAAATAGGGTTTTGGGTCAAAAATAAGGTTAGAATTAGGGTTTTGGGTAAAATTAGGGTTTCGGGTCAAAATAAGGGTTTTGGGTTAAATTTAGGGTTTTGTGTCAAAATTAGGGTTTATCAAAATTAGGGTTTGGTTAAATTTAGGGTTTTGTGTCAAAATTAGGTTTTTGGTCAAAATTAGGGTTTTGGGTCAAAATAGGGTTGAGTTAAAAATAGGGTTTGGTCGACAATAGGGTTAGAATTAGGGTTTTGGGTAAAATTATGGTTTCGGGTCAAAATTATGGTTCTGGGTCAAATTTAGGTTTTAGGGTCAAAATTAGGGTTTAGGGTTTGAAATAGGGTTTTTAGTCTAAAATAGGGTTTTGGGTCTAAAATAGGGTTAGAATTAGGTTTTGGGTAAAATTAGGGTTTAGGGTCAAAATTTGGGTTTAGGGTTTGAAATAGGGTTTTGAGTTTAAAATAAGGTTTTGGGTCAAAATTAGGGTTCGGGTCAAATTTAGGATTTAGGGTCAAAATTAGGGTTTTGATTTAAAAATTGGGTTTGGGTCAATAATATTGTTAGAATTAGGTTTATGGGTCAAAATTTGGGTTTAGGGTCTAAATTAGGGTTTAGGGTTTGAAATTGAGTTTTGTGTTTAAAATAGGGATTCACGTTAAATTTAGGGTTTTTGTGTCAAAATTAGGGTTTTGGGTCAAAATTAGGGTTTTGGGTCAAAAGTAGGGTTGAGTTAAAAATAAGGTTTTGGGTCGATAATAGGGTTAGAATTAGGGTTTTGGGTAAAATTATGGTTTCTGGTCAAAATTAGGGTTCTGGGTCAAATTTAGGAATTTGGGTCAAAATTATGGTTTAGGGTTTGAAATAGGGTTTATAGTTTAAAATTGTGTTTTGGGTCAAAAATTGGTTTAGAATTAGGGTTTTGGGTAAAAATTGGGTTTCGCGTCAAAATTAGGGTTTTGTGTCAAAATTAGGGTTTTGGGTCAAAATTAGGGTTTTGGGTCAAAAATCGGGTTGTGTTAAAAATAGGGTTTTGGGTCGAAAATTGGGTTAGAATTAGGGTTTTGGGTAAAATTATGGTTTCGGGTCAAAATTAGGGTTCTGGGTAAAAATTAGGGTTTAGGGTCAAAATTAGGGTTTAGGGTTTGAAATAGGGTTTTGAGTTTAATATATGGTTTTGGGTCAAAATTAGGGTTCTGGGTCAAATTTAGGATTTAGGGTCAAAATTATGGGTTTCATTTAAAAATTGGGTTGTGGGTCAAAAATAGGGTTAGTATTAGGGTTTTGGGTTTGAAATTGAGTTTTGAGTTTAAAATAGTGAGTTGGGCGAATTTTAGGGTTTTGTGTCAATATTAGGGTTTTGGGTCAAAATTAGGGTTTTGGGCAAAACGGGGTTGAGTTAAAAATAAGGTTTTGGGTGGTAATTAGGGTTACAATTAGGGTTTTGGGTAAAATTATGTTTGGGTCAAAATTTGGGTTGAGTCAAATTTAGGATTTAGAGGTCCAAATTATGGTTTAGGGTTTGAAATAGGGTTTATCGTTTAAAATAGGGTTTGGGGTCAAAAATAGGGTTAGAATTAGGGTTTTGGGTAAAAATTAGGGTTTCGGGTCAAAATTAGGGTTTTGTGTCAAAATTAGGGTTTTGGGTCAAAAATCGGGTTGTGTTAAAAATAGGGTTTTGGGTCGAAAATAGGGTTAGAATTGGGGTTTTGGGTAAAATTATGGTTCTGGTCAAAAGTAGGGTTTTGGGTAAAATTAGGGTGTAGGGTTTGAAATAGGGTTTTGAGTTTAAAATAGGGTTTTGGGTAAAAAATAAGGTTAGAATTAGGGTTTTGGGTAAAATTAGGGTTTCGGGTCAAAATAAGGGTTTTGGGTTAAATTTAGGGTTTTGTGTCAAAATTAGGATTTTTGGTCAAAATTAGGGTTTGGGTCAAAATAGGGTTGAGTTAAAAATAGGGGTTTGGTCGAAAAATATGGTTAGAATTAGGGTTTTGGGTAAAATTATGGTTTCGGGTCAAAATTAGGGTTCTGGGTCAAATTTAGGATTTAGGGTCAAAATTAGGGTTTAGGGTTTGAAATAGGGTTGTTAGTCTAAAATAGTGTTTTGGGTCTAAAATAGGGTTAGAATTAGGGTTTTGGGTAAAAATTAGGGTTTAGGGTCAAAATTAGGGTTTAGGGTTTTGAAATAGGGTTTGGGTCAAAACCTCGGTTGTGTTAGAAATAGGGTTTAGGGTTTGAAATAGGGTTAGAATTAGGGTTTTGGGTAAAAATTAGGGTTTCGGGTCAAAATTAGGGTTTTGGGTTAAAATTAGGGTTTAGGGTCAAAATTAGGGTTTAGGGTTTGAAATAGGGTTTTGAGTTTAAAATAGGGTTTTGGGTCAAAAATAAGGTTAGAATTAGGGTTTTGGGTAAAATTAGGGTTTCGTGTCAAAATGATGGTTTCGGGTCAAAATTAGGGTTTTGGGTCAAAATTAGGTTTTTTGGTCAAAAATGGTTTTGTGTTAAAAATAGGGTATTGGTTCGAAAATTTGTTTAGTATTATGGTTTTGGGTAAAATTAGGGTTTCGGTCAAAAGTAGGGTTTGGGGGTAAAAATTAGCGTTTAGGTTTTGAAATAGGGTTTTGAGTTTAAAATAGGGTTTGGGTCAAAAATAAGGTTAGAATTAGGGTTTTGGGTAAAATTAGGGTTTCGGGTCAAAATAAGGGTTTTGGGTTAAATTTAGGGTTTTGTGTCAAAATTAGGGTTTTTGGTCAAAATTAGGGTTTTGGGTTAAATTTAGGGTTTTGTGTCAAAATTAGGGATTTTGGTCAAAATTAGGGTTTTGGTCAAAATAGGGTTGAGTTAAAAATAGGGTTTTGAGTCAGACAAGAGAGGTTAGAATTAGGGTTTTGGG
Organism: Sophora flavescens; assembly: GCA_030762895.1. NCBI lineage: Eukaryota > Viridiplantae > Streptophyta > Magnoliopsida > Fabales > Fabaceae > Sophora > Sophora flavescens. Next base: position 626,307 of record JAUPTC010000015.1, read on the forward strand.
TAAAATTATGGTTTCGGGTCAAAATTATGGTTCTGGGTCAAATTTAGGTTTTAGGGTCAAAATTAGGGTTTAGGGTTTGAAATAGGGTTTTTAGTCTAAAATAGGGTTTTGGGTCTAAAATAGGGTTAGAATTAGGGTTTTGGGTAAAAATTAGGGTTTAGGGTCAAAATTTGGGTTTAGGGTTTGAAATAGGGTTTTGAGTTTAAAATAAGGTTTTGGGTCAAAATTAGGGTTCTGTGTCAAATTTAGGATTTAGGGTCAAAATTAGGGTTTTGATTTAAAAATTGGGTTTTGGGTCAAAAATAGGGTTAGAATTAGGGTTTATGGTCAAAATTAGGGTTTAGGGTCAAAATTAGGGTTTAGGGTTTGAAATTGAGTTTTGAGTTTAAAATAGGGTTTTGGGTTAAATTTAGGGTTTTGTGTCAAAATTAGGGTTTTGGGTCAAAATTAGGGTTTTGGGTCAAAAGTAGGGTTGAGTTAAAAATAAGGTTTTGGGTCGATAATAGGGTTAGAATTAGGGTTTTGGGTAAAATTATGGTTTCTGGTCAAAATTAGGGTTCTGGGTCAAATTTAGGAATTTGGGTCAAAATTATGGTTTAGGGTTTGAAATAGGGTTTATAGTTTAAAATTGTGTTTTGGGTCAAAAATTGGTTTAGAATTAGGGTTTTGGGTAAAAATTAGGGTTTCGCGTCAAAATTAGGGTTTTGTGTCAAAATTAGGGTTTTGGGTCAAAAATCGGGTTGTGTTAAAAAGGGTTTTGGGTGAAAATAGGGTTAGAATTAGGGTTTGTGTAAAATTAGGGTTTGGTCAATTTAGGGTTTAGGGTTGAAATAGGGTTTGAGTTTAAAATAGGGTTTTGGGTCAAAAATAAAGTTAGAATTTGGGCTTTGGGTAAAATTAGGGTTTGGTCAAAATAAGGGGTTGTGTTAAATTTAGGGTTTGTGTCAAAATTAGGGTTTTGGTCAAAATTAGGGTTTGGGTCAAAAATAGGGTTGAGTTAAAAATAGGGTTTTGGGTCAAAAATAGGGTTAGAATTAGGGTTTTGGGTAAAATTAGGGTTTGGTCAAAATTAGGGTTTTGGTTAGGGTTTGGGTCAAAAATCGGATTGGGTTAAAAATAGGGTTTTGGGGCGAAAATAAGGTTAGAATTAGGGTTTTGGGTCAAAAATGGGGTTTGTTAAAAATAGGGTTTGGGTTGAAAATAGGGTTGAATTAGGGTTTGGGTAAAATTAGGGTTTTGGTCAAAATTAGGGTTTTTGTTAAAATTAGGGTTTAGGGTCAAAATTAGGGTTTAGGGTTTGAAATAGGGTTTTGAGTTAAAAATAGGTTTTTTGGTCAAAAATAATGTAAGAATTAGTCATTTGTGTAAAATTAGGGTTTGGTCAAAATAAGGGTTTTGGGTTAAATTAGGGTTTTGTGTCAAAATTAGGGTTTTGGTAGAAAATTAGGGTTTTGGGTCAAAATAGGGTTGAGTTAAAAATAGGGTTTTGGGTGAAAATAGAGGTTAGAATTAGGGTTTTGGGTAAAATTATGGTTTTGGTCAAAATTAGGGTTCTGGGTCAAATTTAGGATTTAGGGTCAAAATTAGGGTTTAGCGTTTGAAATAGGGTTGTTAGTCTAAAATAGTGTTTTGGGTCTAAAATAGGGTTAGATTTAGGGTTTTGGGTAAAAATTAGGGTTTAGGGTCAAAATTAGGGTTTAGGGTTTGAAATAAGGTTTTGGGTCAAAAATCGGGTTGTGTTAGAAATAGGGTTTTGGGTCGAAAATAGGGTTAGAATTAGGGTTTTGGGTAAAATTAGGGTTTAGGGTTTGAAATAGGGTTTTGAGTTTAAAATAGGGTTTTGGGTCAAAAATAAGGTTGTGGGTTTAGGTTTGGTAAAATTAGGTCAAAATGAGGGTTTTGGTCAAAATTAGGTTTTGGGTCAAAATAGGGTTGAGTTAAAAATAGGGTTTTGGAGTCGAAATAGGGTTAGAATTAGGGTTTGGGTAAAATTATGGTTTGGGTCAAAATTATGGTTCTGGTCAAATTTAGGATTTAGGGTCAAATTAGGGTTTAGGGTTTTTAGTCTAAAATAGGTTTTGGGTCTAAAATAGGGATAGAATTAGGGTTTAGGGTAAATATTAGGGTTTAGGGTCAAAATTTGGGTTTAGGGTTTGAAATTGGGTTTTGGGGAAAAAATCGGGTTGTGTTAGAAATAGGGTTTTTGGGTGAAAATAGGGTTAGAATTAGGGTTTTGGGTAAAATTAGGGTTTCGGGTCAAAATTAGGGTTTTGGGTTAAAATTAGGGTTTAGGGTTTAAAATAGGGTTTTGAGTTTAAAATAGGGTTTTTTGTAAAAAATAAGGGTAGAATTAGGGTTTTGGGTAAAATTAGGGTTCGTGACAAAATAATGGTTTGGGGGTAAAATGGTTTTGGTCAAAATTAGGGTTTTGGGTCAATTAGGGTTTTGGGTCAAAAATCGGGTTGTGTTAAAAATAGGGTTTTGGGTCGAAAATAGGGTTAGAATTAGGGTTTTGGGTAAAATTAGGGTTTCGGGTCAAAATTAGGGTTTAGGGTTTGAAATAGGGTTTTGAGTTTAAAATAGGGTTTTGGGTCAAAAATAAGGTTAGAATTAGGGTTTTGGGTAAAATTATGGTTTCGGGTCAAAATAAGGGTTTTGGGTTAAATTTAGGGTTTTGTGTCAAAATTAGGGTTTTTGGTCAAAATTAGGGTTTTGGGTCAAAATAGGGTTGAGTTAAAAATAGGGTTTTGGGTCGAAAATTGGGTTAGAATTAGGGTTTTGGGTAAAATTATGGTTTCGGGTCAAAATTAGGGTTCTGGGTCAAATTTAGGATTTAGGGTCAAAATTAGGGTTTAGGGTTTGAAATAGGGTTGTTAGTCTAAAATAGTGTTTTGGGTCTAAAATAGGGTTAGAATTAGGGTTTTGGGTAAAAATTAGGGTTTATGGTCAAAATTAGGGTTTAGGGTTTGAAATAGGGTTTTGGGTCAAAAATCGGGTTGTGTTAGAAATAGGGTTTTGGGTCGAAAATAGGGTTAGAATTAGGGTTTTGGGTAAAATTAGGGTTTCGGGTCAAAATTAGGGTTTTGGGTTAAATTTAGGATTTAGGGTCAAAATTAGGGTTTAGGGTTTGAAATAGGGTTGTTAGTCTAAAATAGGGTTAGAATTAGGGTTTTGGGTAAAAATTAGGGTTTCGGGTCAAAATGATGGTTTCGGGGTAAAATGATGGTTTTGGTCAAAATTAGGTTTTGGGTCAAAATTAGGGTTTGGGTCAAAAATCGGGTTTGTGTTAAAAATAGGGTTTTGGGTAAAATAGGGTTAAAATTAGGGTTTAGGTGAATTAGGGTTTGGTCAAAAGTAGGGTTTTGGGTAAAAATTAGGTTTAGGGTTTGAAATAGGGTTTTGAGTTTAAAATAGGGTTTTGGGTCAAAAATAGGGTTAGAATTAGGGTTTTGAGAAAATTAGGGTTTTGGTCAAAATAAGGGTTTTGGGTTAAATTTGGGTTTTGTGTCAAAATTAGGGTTTTTGGTCAAAATTAGGGTTTTGGTCAAAATAGGGTTGAGTTAAAAATAGGGTTTGGGTGAAAATTGGGTTAGAATTAGGGTTTTGGGTTAAATTTAGGGTTTTGTGTCAAAATTAGGGTTTTGGTCAAAATTAGGGTTTTGGGTCAAAATAGGGTTGAGTTAAAAATAGGGTTTGAAGTGACAATAGGGTTAGAATTAGGGTTTGGGTAAAATTATGGTTTGGTCAAAATTATGGTTTTGGGTTAAATTTAGGTTTAGGGTCAAAATTAGGGTTTAGGGTTTGAAATAGGGTTTTTAGTCTAAAATAGGGTTTTGGGTCTAAAATAGGAGTTAAATTAGGGTTTTGGTAAAATTTAGGTTTGGGTCAAAATTTGGGTTTAGGGTTTGAAATAGGGGTTTTGAGTTTAAAATTAAGGTTTGAGGTCAAAATTAGGGTTGGAGTCAAATTTAGGATTTAGGGCACAATTAGGGTTTTGATTTAAAAATTGGGTTTTGGGTCAAAAATAGGGTTAGAATTAGGGTTTATGGTCAAAATTAGGGTTTAGGGTCAAAATTAGGGTTTAGGGTTTGAAATTGAGTTTTGAGTTTAAAATAGGGATTTGCGTTAAATTTAGGGTTTTGTGTCAAAATTAGGGTTTTGGGTCAAAATTAGGGTTTTGGGTCAAAAGTAGGGTTGAGTTAAAAATAAGGTTTTGGGTCGATAATAGGGTTAGAATTAGGGTTTTGGGTAAAATTATGGTTTCTGGTCAAAATTAGGGTTAAGGTCAAATTTAGGAATTTGGGTCAAAATTATGGTTTAGGGTTTGAAATAGGGTTTATAGTTTAAAATTGTGTTTTGGGTCAAAAATTGGTTTAGAATTAGGGTTTTGGGTAAAAATTGGGTTTCGCGTCAAAATTAGGGTTTTGTGTCAAAATTAGGGTTTTGGGTCAAAATTAGGGTTTTGGGTCAAAAATCGGGTTGTGTTAAAAATAGGGTTTTGGGTCGAAAATTGGGTTAGAATTAGGGTTTTGGGTAAAATTATGGTTTCGGGTCAAAATTAGGGTTTCGGGTGAAATTAGGGTTTGAGTTCAAAATTAGGGTTTAGGGTTTGAAATAGGGTTTTGAGTTTAATATATGGTTTTGGGTCAAATTAGGGTTTAGGGTCAAATTTAGGATTTTGGGTCAAAATTATGGGTTTGTTTAAAAATTGGGTTTTGGGTCAAAAATAGGGTTAGTATTAGGGTTTTGGGTTTGAAATTGAGTTTTGAGTTTAAAATAGGGTTTGGGTTAAATTTAGGGTTTGTGTCAAAATTAGGGTTTTGGGTCAAAATTAGGTTTTGGGTCAAAAAAGGGGTTGAGTTAAAAATAAGGTTTTGGGTGAAAATAGGGGGTTAATTAGGTTTTTTGGTAAAATTATGGTTTCGGGTCAAAATTTGGGTTCTGGGTCAAATTTAGGATTTAGGGTCTAAATTATGGTTTAGGGTTTGAAATAGGGTTTTGTGTTAAAAATAGGGTTTGGGGTCAAAAATAGGGTTCGAATTAGGGTTTTTGGTAAAAATTAGGGTTTAGGGTCAAATTTAGGGTTTAGGGTCAAATTTAGGGTTTTGGGTTTAAAATCGGGTTGTGTTAAAAATAGGGTTTTGGGTGAAAATAAGGGTTAGAATGAGGGTTTGGGGTAAAATTAGGATTTCGGGTCAAAATTAGGGTTTAGTGTCAAAATTAGGGTTTAGGGTTTGAAATAGGGTTTTGAGTTTAAAATAGGGTTTTGGGTAAAAAAATAAGGTTAGAATTAGGGTTTTGGGTAAAATTAGGGTTTGGGTCAAAATAAGGGTTTTGGGTTAAATTTAGGGTTTTGTGTCAAAATTGGGGTTTGGTCAAAATTAGTGTTTTGGGTCAAAATAGGGTTGAGTTAAAAATAGGGTTTTGGGTCGAAAATAGGGTTAGAATTAGGGTTTTGGGTAAAATTATGGTTTGGTCAAAATTAGGGTTTAGGTCAAATTTAGGATTTAGGGTCAAAATTAGGGTTTAGGGTTTGAAATATGGTTTTGAGTTTAAAAGGGGGTTTTGGGTCTAAAATAGGGTTAGAATTAGGGTTTTGGGTAAAAATTAGGGTTTAGGGTCAAAATTAGGGTTTAGGGTTTGAAATAGGGTTTTGGGTCAAAAATCGGGTTGTGTTAAAAATAGGGTTTTGGGTCGAAAATAGGGTTAGAATTAGGGTTTTGGGTAAAATTAGGGTTTCGGGTCAAAAGTAGGGTTTTGGGTAAAAATTAGGGTTTAGGGTTTGAAATAGGGTTTTGAGTTTAAAATAGGGTTTTGGGTCAAAAATAAGGTTAGAATTAGGGTTTTGGGTAAAATTAGGGTTTCGGGTCAAAATAAGGGTTTTGGGTTAAATTTAGGGTTTTGTGTCAAAATTAGGGTTTTTGGTCAAAATTAGGGTTTTGGGTTAAATTTAGGGTTTTGTGTCAAAATTAGGGTTTTTGGTCAAAATTAGGGTTTTGGGTCAAAATAGGGTTGAGTTAAAAATAGGGTTTTGGGTCGAAAATAGGGTTAGAATTAGGGTTTTGGGTAAAATTATGGTTTCGGGTCAAAATTATGGTTCTGGGTCAAATTTAGGTTTTAGGGTCAAAATTAGGGTTTAGGGTTTGAAATAGGGTTTTTAGTCTAAAATAGGGTTTTGGGTCTAAAATAGGGTTAGAATTAGGGTTTTGGGTAAAAATTAGGGTTTAGGGTCAAAATTTGGGTTTAGGGTTTGAAATAGGGTTTTGAGTTTAAAATAAGGTTTTGGGTCAAAATTAGGGTTCTGGGTCAAATTTAGGATTTAGGGTCAAAATTAGGGTTTTGATTTAAAAATTGGGTTTTGGGTCAAAAATAGGGTTAGAATTAGGGTTTATGGTCAAAATTAGGGTTTAGGGTCAAAATTAGGGTTTAGGGTTTGAAATTGAGTTTTGAGTTTAAAATAGGGATTTGCGTTAAATTTAGGGTTTTGTGTCAAAATTAGGGTTTTGGGTCAAAATTAGGGTTTTGGGTCAAAAGTAGGGTTGAGTTAAAAATAAGGTTTTGGGTCGATAATAGGGTTAGAATTAGGGTTTTGGGTAAAATTATGGTTTCTGGTCAAATTAGGGTTGGGTCAAATTTAGGAATTTGGGTTGAAATTATGGTTTAGGGTTTGAAATAGGGTTTATAGTTTAAAATTGTGTTTTGGGTCAAAATTGGTTTAGAATTAGGGTTTTGGGTAAAAATGAGGGTTTAGCGTCAAATTAGGGTTTTGTGTCAAAATTAGGGTTTTGGGTCAAAATCGGGTTATGTTAAAAATAGGGTTTTGGGTGAAAATAGGGTTAGAATTAGGGTTTTGTGTAAAATTAGGGTTTTGGTCAAAATTAGGGTTTAGGGTTTGAAATAGGGTTTTGAGTTTAAAATAGGGCTTTGGGACAAAAATAAAGGCAGACTTTGGGCTTTGGGTAAAATTAGGGACACGGGTCAAACTAAGGGTTGTGTTAAATTTAGGGTTGTGTGTCAAAATTAGGGTTTTTGGTCAAAATTAGGGTTTTGGGTCAAAATAGGTTAGAGTTAAAAATAGGGTTTTGGGTCAAAATAGGGTTAGAATTAGGGTTTTGGGTAAAATTAGGGTTTTGGTCCAAAATTAGGGTTTTTGTGTCAAAATTAGGGTTTTGGGTCTAAAATCGGGTTGTGTTAAAAATAGGGTTTTGGGGCGAAAATAGGGTTAGGGTAGGGTTTTGGAATAGGTTGGGTCAAAAATAGGGTTGGAAAATAGGGGAAAGGGTGTAAATAGGGTTTTGGGTCAAAATAGGGTTGAATTAGGGTTTTGGGTAAAATTAGGGTTTTGGTCAAAATTAGGGTTTTGGTTTGAAATAGGGTTTTGGGAAAATTAGGGTTTAGGGTTTGAAATAGTGTTTAGATTTTAAAATAGGGTTTTGGGTCGAAAATAAGGTTAGAATTAGGGTTTTAGGTAAAATTAGGGTTTCGGGTCAAAATAAGGGTTTTTGGTTAAATTTAGGGTTTTGTGTCAAAATTAGGGTTTTTGGTCAAAATTAAGGGTTTTGGGTCAAAATAGGGTTGAGTTAAAAATAGGGTTTTGGGTCGAAAATAGGGTTAGAATTAGGGTTTTGGGTAAAATTATGGTTTCGGGTCAAAATTAGGGTTCTGGGTCAAATTTAGGATTTAGGGTCAAAATTAGGGTTTAGCGTTTGAAATAGGGTTGTTAGTCTAAAATAGTGTTTTGGGTCTAAAATAGGGTTAGATTTAGGGTTTTGGGTAAAAATTAGGGTTTAGGGTCAAAATTATGGTTTAGGGTTTGAAATAAGGTTTTGGGTCAAAAATCGGGTTGTGTTAGAAATAGGGTTTTAATGGGGGCAAAATTAGGGTTGAATTAGGTTTTGGGTAAAAATTAGGGTTTAGGGTTTGAAATAGGGTTTTGAGTTTAAAAATAGGGTTTGGGTCAAAATTAAGGTTAGAATTAGGGTTTTGGGTAAAATTAGGGTTTCGGGTCAAAATTATGGTTTGGTCAAATGAGGTTTTGGGTCAAAATTAGGGATTTGGGTCAAAAATCGGGTTGTGTTAAAAAAAGGGTTTTGTGTCGAAAATAGGGTTAGAATTAGGGTTTCGGGTCAAAATTAGGGTTTAGGGTTTGAAATAGGATTGAGTTTAAAATAGGGTTTTGGGTCAAAAATATGGTTAGAATTAGGGTTTTGGGTAAAATTAGGGTTTCGGGTCAAAATAAGGGTTTTGGGTTAAATTTGGGTTTGTTAAAATTAGGTTTTGGTCAAAATTAGGGTTTTGGGTCAAAATAGGTTGAGTTAAAAATAGGTTTTGGGTCGAAAGGAGATTGGGTTAAATAGGGTTTGGGTAAAATGAATGGGTTAGAATTAGGGTTTTGGGTAAAATTAGGGTTTGAGTCAAAAGGTTAGGGTAAAGGTCAAATTTAGGGTTTAGGGTCAAAATTAGGGTTTAGGGTTTGAAATAGGGTTGTTAGTATAAAATAGTGTTTTGGGTCAAAAATAGGGTTAGAATTAGGGTTTTGGGTAAAATTAGGGTTTAGGGTTTGAATTAGGGTTTTGGGTCAAATTTCGGGTTGTGTTTGAAATAGGGTTTTGGGTTTAAAAGAGGGTTGGAAATTAGGGTTTGGGTAAAATTAGGGTTTTGGGTCAAAATGAGGGTTTTGGGTAAAATAGGTTTGGGTCAAAATTAGGGTTTAGGGTCAAAATTAGGGTTTAGGAGGGTTTAAAATAGGGTTTGGGTAAAAAAGTTTGAAAATTAGGGTTAAAATTAGGGTTTGGGTTAAATTAGGGTTTTGGGTCAAAATAAGGGTTTTAAGTTAAATTTAGGGTTTTGGGTAAAATTAGGGTTTTGGTCAAAATTAGGGTTTTGGGTCAAAATAGGGTTGAGTTAAAAATAGGGTTTGGTTAGGTTTTGGGTAAAAATAGGTTAGGGTAGGGTTTTGGGTAAAATTAGGGTTTGGTCAAAATTAGGGTTTGGGTTAAAATTAGGGTTTAGGGTTTGAAATAGGGTTTGAGTTTAAAATAGGATTTTGGGTCAAAAATAAGGTTAGAATTAGGTTTTGGGTAAAATTGGGGTTTCGTGTCAAAATGATGGTTTTGGGGTAAAATGATGGTTTGGGTTAAAATTAGGGTTTTGGTCAAAATTAGGGTTTTGGGTAAAAATGGTGTGTGTTAAAAAGGTTTAGGGTTTTGGGTAAAAATAGGGTGAAAAATAGGGTTTTGGGTAAAATGTAAGGGTTTGGGTCAAAATTAGGGTTTAGGGTTTGAAATGGGTTTGAGTTTAAAAATAGGGTTTTGGGTCAAAAATAATGTTAGAATTAGGGTTTTGGGTAAAATTAGGGTTTCGGTCAAAATAAGGGTTTTGGGTTAAATTTAGGGTTTTGTGTCAAATTTAGGGTTTTGGTCAAAAAGGGTTTTGGGTCAAAATAGGGTTGAGTTAAAAATAGGGTTTTGGGTGAAAATTGGGTTAGAATTAGGGTTTTGGGTAAAATTATGGTTTTGGTCAAAATTGGGGTTAAGGTCAAATTTAGGATTTAGGGTCAAAATTAGGGTTTAGGGTTTGAAATAGGGTTGTTAGTCTAAAATAGGGTTTTGGGTCTAAAATAGGGTTAGAATTAGGGTTTTGGGTAAAATTAGGGTTTCGGGTCAAAATTAGGGTTTAGTTTTTGAAATAGGGTTTTGGGTCAAAAATCGGGTTGTGTTAAAAATACGGTTTTGATTGAAAATAGGGTTAGAATTAGGGTTTTGGGTAAAATTAGGGTTTTGGTCAAACTTAGGGTTTTGGGTTAAAATTAGGGTTTAGGGTTTGAAATAGGGTTTTGAGTTTAAAATAGGGTTTTGGGTCAAAAATAAGGTTAGAATTAGGGTTTTGGGTAAAATTAGGGTTTCGTGTCAAAATGATGGTTTCGGGTCAAAATTAGGGTTTTTGGTCAAAAATCGGGTTGTGTTAAAAATAGGGTTTTGGGTCGAAAATAGGGTTAGAATTAGGGTTTTGGGTAAAATTAGGGTTTCGGGTCAAAATTAGGGTTTAGGGTTTGAAATAGGGTTTTGAGTTTAAAATAGGGTTTTGGGTCAAAATTAAGGTTAGAATTAGGGTTTTGGGTAAAATTAGGGTTTCGGGTCAAAATAAGGGTTTTGGGTTAAATTTAGGGTTTTGTGTCAAAATTAGGGTTTTTGGTCAAAATTAGGGTTTTGGGTCAAAATAGGGTTGAGTTAAAAATAGGGTTTTGGGTCGAAAATTGGGTTAGAATTAGGGTTTTGGGTAAAATTATGGTTTGGTCAAAATTAGGGTTAGGTCAAATTTAGGATTTAGGGTCAAAATTAGGGTTTAGGGTTTGAAATAGGGTTGTTAGTCTAAAATAGTGTTTTGGGTCTAAAATAGGGTTAGAATTAGGGTTTTGGGTAAAAATTAGGGTTTAGGGTCAAAATTAGGGTTTAGGGTTTGAAATAGGGTTTTGGGTCAAAAATCGGGTTGTGTTAGAAATAGGGTTTGGGTGAAAATAGGGTTAGAATTAGGGTTTTGGGTAAAATTAGGGTTTGGTCAAAATTAGGGTTTTGGGTTAAAATTGGGTTTAGGGTTTTAAATAGGGTTTTGAGTTTAAAATAGGGTTTTGGGTCAAAAATAAGGTTAGAATTAGGGTTTTGGGTAAAATTAGGGTTTCGTGTCAAAATGATGGTTTGGGTCAAAATTAGGGTTTGGGTCAAAATTAGGGTTTTGGTCAAAAATCGGGTTGTGTTAAAAATAGGGTTTGGGTCGAAAATAGGGTTAGTATTAGGGTTTTGGGTAAAATTAGGGTTTGGTCAAAATTAGGGTTTAGGGTTTGAAATAGGGTTTTGAGTTTAAAATAGGGTTTGGGTCAAAAATAAGGTTAGAATTAGGGTTTTGGGTAAAATTAGGGTTTTGGTCAAAATAAGGGTTTTGGGTTAAATTTAGGGTTTTGTGTCAAAATTAGGGTTTTGGTCAAAATTAGGGTTTTGGGTCAAAATAGGGTTGGGTTAAAAATAGGGTTTTGGGTGAAAATTGGGTTAGAATTAGGGTTTTGGGTAGAATTATGGTTTTGGTCAAAATTAGGGTTTGGTCAAATTTAGGATTTAGGGTCAAAATTAGGGTTTAGGGTTTGAAATAGGGTTGTTAGTCTAAAATAGTGTTTTGGGTCTAAAATAGGGTTAGAATTAGGGTTTTCGGTAAAAATTAGGGTTTAGGGTCAAAATTAGGGTTTAGGGTTTGAATTAGGGTTTTGGGTCAAAAATCGGGTTGTGTTAGAAATTGGGTTTTGGGTCGAAAATAGGGTTAGAATTATGGATTTGGGTAAATTAGGGTAAAGTGGGTTTGGGTCAAAATAGGGTTTTGGGTTTAAATTAGGGTTTAGGGTTGGAAATAGGGTTTTGAGTTTAAAATAGGGTTTGGTTCAAAAATAAGGTTGGGAATTAGGGTTTTGGGTAAAATTAGGGTTTCGTGTCAAAATGAGGGTTTTGGGTCAAAATTAGGGTTTTTGGTCAAAAATCGGGTTGTGTTAAAAATAGGGTTTTGGGTCGAAAATAGGGTTAGAATTAGGGTTTTGGGTAAAATTAGGGTTTCGGGTCAAAATTAGGGTTTAGGGTTTGAAATAGGGTTTTGAGTTTAAAATAGGGTTTTGGGTCAAAAATAAGGTTAGAATTAGGGTTTTGGGTAAAATTAGGGTTTCGTGTCAAAATTAGGGTTTTGGTTTAAATTTAGTGTTTTGTGTCAAAATTAGTGTTTTTGGTCAAAATTAGGGTTTTGGGTCAAAAATAGGGTTGAGTTAAAAATAGGGTTTTGGGTTAAAATTGGGTTAGAATTAGGGTTTGGGGTTAAATTTAGGGTTTGGGTCAAAATTAGGGTTTTTGGTCAAATTGGGGTTTTGGGTCAAAATAGGGTTGAGTTAAAAATAGGGTTTTGGGTAAAAATAGGGTGAGAATTAGGGTTTTGGGTAAAATTAGGGTTTTGGTCAAAATTAGGTTTTAGGTTTTGAATTAGGGTTTTGANTTTAAAATAGGGTTTTGGGTCAAAAATAATGTTATAATTAGGGTTTTGGGTCAAATTAGGGTTTGGGTCAAAATAAGGGTTTTGGGTTAAATTTAGGGTTTTGTGTCAAAATTAGGGTTTTGGTCAAAATTAGGGTTTTGGTCAAAAATAGGGTTGAGTTAAAAATAGGGTTTGGGTGAAAATTGGGTTAGAATTAGGGTTTTGGGTAAAATTATGGTTTCGGGTCAAAGTGGGGTTACGGGGTCAAATTTAGGATTTAGGGTCAAAATTAGGGTTTAGGGTTTGAAATAGGGTTGTTAGTCTAAAATAGTGTTTTGGGTCTAAAATAGGGTTAGAATTAGGGTTTTGGGTAAAAATTTGGGTTTAGGGTCAAAGTAGGGTTTAGGGTTTGAAATAGGGTTTTGGGTCAAAAATCGGGTTGTGTTAGAAATAGGGTTTTGGGTGAAAATAGGGTTAGAATTAGGGTTTTGGGTAAAATTAGGGTTTGGTCAAAATTAGGGTTTTGGGTTAAAATTAGGGTTTAGGAGTTTGAAATAGGGTTTTGAGTTTAAAATAGGGTTTTGGGTCAAAAATAAGGTTAGAATTAGGGTTTTGGGTAAAATTAGGGTTTCGTGTCAAAATGATGGTTTTGGTCAAAATTAGGGTTTTGGTCAAAAATCGGGTTGTGTTAAAAATAGGGTTTTGGGTGAAAATAGGGTTAGAATTAGGGTTTTGGGTAAAATTAGGGTTTGGTCAAAATTAGGGTTTAGGGGTTTGAAATAGGGTTTTGAGTTTAAAATAGGGTTTTGGGTCAAAATTAAGGTTAGAATTAGGGTTTTGGGTAAAATTAGGGTTTGGTCAAAATAAGGGTTTTGGGGTTAATTTAGGGTTTTGTGTGAAAAATTGGGTTTTTTGTCATAATAAGGGTTTTGGGTCAAAATAGGGTTGAGTTAAAAATAGGGTTTTGGGTGAAAATTGGGTTAGAATTAGGGTTTTGGGTAAAATTATGGTTTCGGGTCAAAATTGGGGTTAGGTCAAATTTAGGATTTAGGGTCAAAATTAGGGTTTAGGGTTTGAAATAGGGTTGTTAGTCTAAAATAGTGTTTTGGGTCTAAAATAGGGTTAGAATTAGGGTTTTGGGTAAAAATTGGGGTTTAGGTTCAAAATTAGGGTTTAGGGTTTGAAATAGGGTTTTGGGTCAAAAATCGGGTTGTGTTAGAAATAGGGTTTTGGGTGAAAATAGGGTTAGAATTAGGGTTTTGGGTAAAATTAGGGTTTTGGTCAAAATTGGGTTTTGGGTTAAAATTAGGGTTTAGGGTTTGAAATAGGGTTTTGAGTTTAAAATAAGGTTTTGGGACGAAAATAGGGTTAGAATTAGGGTTTTGGGTAAAATTAAGGTTTCGGGTCAAAATGATGGTTTTGGTCAAAATTAGGGTTTTGGTCAAAAATCGGGTTGTGTTAAAAATAGGGTTTTGGTGAAAATAGGGTTTGAAAATAGGGTTTTAGGGTTAAAATTAGGGTTTGGTCAAAATTAGGGTTTAGGGTTTGAAATAGGGTTTTGAGTTTAAAATAGGGTTTTGGGTCAAAATTAAGGTTAGAATTAGGGTTTTGGGTAAAATTTGGGTTTCGGGTCAATATAAGGTTTTTGGGTTAAATTTAGGGTTTTGTGTCAAATTTAGGGTATTTAGTCAAAATTAGGGTTCTGGGTAAAAATAGGGTTGAGTTAAAAATAGGGTTTTGGGTCGAAAATTGGGTTAGAATTAGGGTTTTGGGTAAAATTATGGTTTGGGTCAAAAGTGGGGTTCAGGTCAAATTTAGGATTTAGGGTCAAAATTAGGGTTTAGGGTTTGAAATAGGGTTGTTAGTCTAAAATAGTGTTTTGGGTCTAAAATAGGGTAAGAATTAGGGTTTAGGGTAAAAATTTGGGTTTAGGGTCAAAATTAGGGTTTAGGGTTTGAAATAGGGTTTTGGGTCAAAAATCGGGTTGTGTTAGAAATAGGGTTTTGGGTCGAAAATAGGGTTAGAATTAGGGTTTTGGGTAAAATTAGGGTTTCGGGTCAAAATTTGGGTTTTGGGTTAAATTTAGGGTTTAGGGTTTGAAATAGGGTTTTGAGTTTAAAATAGGGTTTTGGGTCAAAAATAAGGTTAGAATTAGGGTTTTGGGTAAAATTAGGTTTTCGGGTCAAATGATGGTTTCGGGTCAAAATTAGGGTTTTGGGTCAAAATTAGGGTTTTGGGCCAAAAATCGGGTTGAGTTAAAAATAGGGTTTTGGGTTGAAAATAGGGTTAGTATTAAGGTTTTGGGTAAAATTAGGGTTTCGGGTCAAAATTAGCGTTTTGGGTTAAAATTAGTGTTTAGGGTTTGAAATAGGGTTTTGAGTTTAAAATAGGGTTTTGGGTCAAAAATAAGGTTAGAATTAGGGTTTTGGGTAAAATTAGGGTTTCGTGTCAAAATGATGGTTTCGGGTCAAAATTAGGGTTTTGGGTCAAAATTAGGGTTTTTGGTCAAAAATCGGGTTGTGTTAAAAATAGGGTTTTGGGTCGAAAATAGGGTTAGTATTAGGGTTTTGGGTAAAATTAGGGTTTCGGGTCAAAATTAGGGTTTAGGGTTTGAAATAGGGTTTTGAGTTTAAAATAGGGTTTTGGGTCAAAAATAAGGTTAGAATTAGGGTTTTGGGTAAAATTAGGGTTGGTCAAATTAAGGGTTTTGGGTTAAATTTAGGGTTTTGTGTCAAAATTAGGGTTTTGGTCAAAATTAGGGTTTTGGGTCAAAATAGGGTTGAGTTAAAAATAGGGTTATAGCTCGAAAAATGCGTTAGAATTATGGGTTTGGGTAAAATTTTGGTTGGTCAAAATTAGGGTTGAGTCAAATTTAGGATTTAGGGTCAAAATTAGGGTTTAGGGTTTGAAATAGGGTTGTTAGTCTAAAATAGTGTTTTGGGTCTAAAATAGGGTTAGAATTAGGGTTTTCGGTAAAAATTAGGGTTTAGGGTCAAAATTAGGGTTTAGGGTTTGAAATAGGGTTTTGGGTCAAAAATCGGGTTGTGTTAGAAATAGGGTTTTGGGTCGAAAATAGGGTTAGAATTAGGGTTTTGGGTAAAATTAGGGTTTCGGGTCAAAATTAGGGTTTTGGGTTAAAATTAGGGTTTAGGGTTGGAAATAGGGTTTTGAGTTTAAAATAGGGTTTTGGGTCAAAAATAAGGTTAGAATTAGGGTTTTGGGTAAAATTAGGGTTTCGTGTCAAAATGAGGGTTTTGGGTCAAAATTAGGGTTTTTGGTCAAAAATCGGGTTGTGTTAAAAATAGGGTTTTGGGTCGAAAATAGGGTTAGAATTAGGGTTTTGGGTAAAATTAGGGTTTCGGGTCAAAATTAGGGTTTAGGGTTTGAAATAGGGTTTTGAGTTTAAAATAGGGTTTTGGGTCAAAAATATGGTTAGAATTAGGGTTTTGGGTAAAATTAGGGTTTCGTGTCAAAATTGGGCTTTTGGGTTAAATTTAGGGCTTTGTGTCAAAATTAGGGTTTTGGGTCAAAATTAGGGTTTTGGGTCAAAATAGGGTTGAGTTAAAAATAGGGTTTTGGGTCGAAAATTGGGTTAGAATTAGGGTTTTGGGTTAAATTTAGGGTTTTGTGTCAAAATTAGGGTTTTTGGTCAAAATTAGGGTTTTGGGTCAAAATAGGGTTGAGTTAAAAATAGGGTTTTGGGTCGAAAATAGGGTGAGAATTAGGGTTTTGGGTAAAATTAGGGTTTCGGGTCAAAATTAGGGTTTAGGGTTTGAAATAGGGTTTTGAGTTTAAAATAGGGTTTTGGGTCAAAAATAAGGTTAGAATTAGGGTTTTGGGTAAAATTAGGGTTTCGGGTCAAAATAAGGGTTTTGGGTTAAATTTAGGGTTTTGTGTCAAAATTAGGGTTTTTGGTCAAAATTAGGGTTTTGGGTCAAAATAGGGTTGAGTTAAAAATAGGGTTTTGGGTCGAAAATTGGGTTAGAATTAGGGTTTTGGGTAAAATTATGGTTTCGGGTAAAAATTAGGGTTCTGGGTCAAATTTAGGATTTAGGGTCAAAATTAGGGTTTAGGGTTTGAAATAGGGTTGTTAGTCTAAAATAGTGTTTTGGGTCTAAAATAGGGTTAGAATTAGGGTTTTGGGTAAAAATTAGGGTTTAGGGTCAAAATTAGGGTTTAGGGTTTGAAATAGGGTTTTGGGTCAAAAATCGGGTTGTGTTAGAAATAGGGTTTTGTGTCGAAAATAGGGTTAGAATTATGGTTTTGTGTAAATTTAGGGTTTAGTGTCAAAATTATGGTTTTGTGTTAAAATTAGGGTTTAGGGTTTGAAATAGGGTTTTGAGTTTAAAATAGGGTTTTGGGTCAAAAATAAGGTTAGAATTAGGGTTTTGGGTAAAATTAGGGTTTCGTGTCAAAATGATGGTTTCGGGTCAAAATTAGGGTTTTTGGTCAAAAATCGGGTTGTGTTAAAAATACTGTTTAGGGTCGAAAATAGGTTTAGAATTAGGGTTTTGGGTAAAATTAGGGTTTGGTCAAAATTAGGGTTTAGGGTTTGAAATAGGGTTTTGAGTTTAAAATAGGTTTTGGGTCAAAATTAAGGTTAGAATTAGGGTTTTGGGTAAAGTGGGTTTTGGGTCAAAATAAGGGTTTTGGGTTAAATTTAGGGTTTTGTGTCAAAATTAGGGTTTTGGTCAAAATTGGGGTTTGGGTCCAAAATAGGGTTGAGTTAAAAATAGGGTTTTGGGTCGAAAATTGGGTTAGAATTAGGGTTTTGGGTAAAATTATGGTTTGGTCAAAATTAGGGTTGGGTCAAATTTAGGATTTAGGGTCAAAATTAGGGTTTAGGGTTTGAAATAGGGTTGTTAGTCTAAAATAGTGTTTTGGGTCTAAAATAGGGTTAGAATTAGGGTTTTGGGTAAAAATTAGGGTTTAGGGTCAAAATTAGGGTTTAGGGTTTGAAATAGGGTTTTGGGTCAAAATAGGGTTGAGTTAAAAATAGGGTTTTGGGTCGAAAATAGGGTTAGAATTAGGGTTTTGGGTAAAATTAGGGTTTCGGGTCAAAATTAGGGTTTTGGGTTAAAATTAGGGTTTAGGGTTTGAAATAGGGTTTTGAGTTTAAAATAGGGTTTTGGGTCAAAAATAAGGTTAGAATTAGGGTTTTGGGTAAAATTAGGGTTTCGTGTCAAAATGATGGTTTCGGGTCAAAATTAGGGTTTTGGGTCAAAATTAGGGTTTTTGTTCAAAAATCGAGTTGTGTTAAAAATAGGGTTTTGGGTCGAAAATAGGGTTAGTATTAGGGTTTTGGGTAAAATTAGGGTTTCGGGTCAAAATTAGGGTTTAGGGTTTGAAATAGGGTTTTGAGTTTAAAATAGGGTTTTGGGTCAAAAATAAGGTTAGAATTAGGGTTTTGGGTAAAATTAGGGTTTCGGGTCAAAATAAGGGTTTTGGGTTAAATTTAGGGTTTTGTGTCAAAATTAGGGTTTTTGGTCAAAATTAGGGTTTTGGGTCAAAATAGGGTTGAGTTAAAAATAGGGTTTTGGTGAAAATTGGGTTAGAATTAGGGTTTTGGGTAAAATTATGGTTTGGTCAAAATTAGGGTTTGGTCAAATTTAGGATTTAGGGTCAAAATTAGGGTTTAGGGTTTGAAATAGGGTTGTTAGTCTAAAATAGTGTTTTGGGTCTAAAATAGGGTTAGAATTAGGGTTTTCGGTAAAAATTAGGGTTTAGGGTTTGAATTAGGGTTTTGGGTCAAAAATCGGGTTTTGTTAGAAATAGGGTTTTGGGTCGAAAATAGGGTTAGAATTAGGGTTTTGGGTAAAAATTAGGGTTTCGGGTCAAAATTAGGGTTTTGGGTTAAAATTAGGGTTTAGGGTTGGAAATAGGGTTTTGAGTTTAAAATAGGGTTTTGGTTCAAAAATAAGGTTAGAATTAGGGTTTTGGGTAAAATTAGGGTTTCGTGTCAAAATGAGGGTTTTGGGTCAAAATTAGGGTTTTTGGTCAAAAATCGGGTTGTGTTAAAAATAGGGTTTTGGGTCGAAAATAGGGTTAGAATTAGGGTTTTGGGTAAAATTAGGGTTTCGGGTCAAAATTAGGGTTTAGGGTTTGAAATAGGGTTTTGAGTTTAAAATAGGGTTTTGGGTCAAAAATAAGGTTAGAATTAGGGTTTTGGGTAAAATTAGGGTTTCGGGTCAAAATAAGGGTTTTGGGTTAAATTTAGGGTTTTGTGTCAAAATTAGGGTTTTTGGTCAAAATTAGGGTTTTGGGTCAAAATAGGGTTGAGTTAAAAATAGGGTTTTGGGTCGAAAATTGGGTTAGAATTAGGGTTTTGGGTTAAATTTAGGGTTTTGTGTCAAAATTAGGGTTTTTGGTCAAAATTAGGGTTTTGGGTCAAAATAGGGTTGAGTTAAAAATAGGGTTTTGGGTCGACAATAGGGTTAGAATTAGGGTTTTGGGTAAAATTATGGTTTCGGGTCAAAATTATGGTTCTGGGTGAAATTTAGGTTTTAGGGTCAAAATTAGGGTTTAGGGTTTGAAATAGGGTTTTTAGTCTAAAATAGGGTTTTGGGTCTAAAATAGGGTTAGAATTAGGGTTTTGGGTAAAAATTAGGGTTTAGGGTCAAAATTTGGGTTTAGGGTTTGAAATAGGGTTTTGAGTTTAAAATAAGGTTTTGGGTCAAAATTAGGGTTCTGTGTCAAATTTAGGATTTAGGGTCAAAATTAGGGTTTTGATTTAAAAATTGGGTTTTGGGTCAAAAATAGGGTTAGAATTAGGGTTTATGGTCAAAATTAGGGTTTAGGGTCAAAATTAGGGTTTAGGGTTTGAAATTGAGTTTTGAGTTTAAAATAGGGTTTTGGGTTAAATTTAGGGTTTTGTGTCAAAATTAGGGTTTTGGGTCAAAATTAGGGTTTTGGGTCAAAAGTAGGGTTGAGTTAAAAATAAGGTTTTGGGTCGATAATAGGGTTAGAATTAGGGTTTTGGGTAAAATTATGGTTTCTGGTCAAAATTAGGGTTCTGGGTCAAATTTAGGAATTTGGGTCAAAATTATGGTTTAGGGTTTGAAATAGGGTTTATAGTTTAAAATTGTGTTTTGGGTCAAAAATTGGTTTCGAATTAGGGTTTTGGGTAAAAATTAGGGTTTCGCGTCAAAATTAGGGTTTCAGGTCAAAATTAGGGTTTTTGGTCAAAAATCGGGTTGTGTTAAAAATAGGGTTTTGGGTCGAAAATAGGGTTAGAATTAGGGTTTTGGGTAAAATTAGGGTTTCGGGTCAAAATTAGGGTTTAGGGTTTGAAATAGGGTTTTGAGTTTAAAATAGGGTTTTGGGTCAAAATAAGGTTAGAATTAGGGTTTTGGGTAAAATTAGGGTTTCGGGTCAAAATAAGGGTTTTGGGTTAAATTTAGGGTTTTGTGTCAAAATTAGGGTTTTGGGTCAAAATAGGGTTGAGTTAAAAATAGGGTTTTGGGTCGAAAATTGGGTTAGAATTAGGGTTTTGGGTAAAATTATGGTTTCGGGTCAAAATTAGGGTTCTGGGTCAAATTTAGGATTTAGGGTCAAAATTAGGGTTTAGGGTTTGAAATAGGGTTGTTAGTCTAAAATAGTGTTTTGGGTCTAAAATAGGGTTAGAATTAGGGTTTTGGGTAAAAATTAGGGTTTAGGGTCAAAATTAGGGTTTAGGGTTTGAAATAGGGTTTTGGGTCAAAAATCGGGTTGTGTTAGAAATAGGGTTTTGGGTCGAAAATAGGGTTAGAATTAGGGTTTTGGGTAAAATTAGGGTTTCGGGTCAAAATTAAGGTTTTGGGTTAAAATTAGGGTTTAGGGTTTGAAATAGGGTTTTGAGTTTAAAATAGGGTTTTGGGTCAAAAATAAGGTTAGAATTAGGGTTTTGGGTAAAATTAGGGTTTCGTGTCAAAATGATGGTTTCGGGTCAAAATTAGGGTTTTGGGTCAAAATTAGGGTTTTTGGTCAAAATTAGGGTTTTGGGTCAAAATAGGGTTGAGTTAAAAATAGGGTTTTGGGTCGAAAATTGGGTTAGAATTAGGGTTTTGGGTAAAATTATGGTTTCGTGTCAAAATTAGGGTTCTGGGTCAAATTTAGGATTTAGGGTCAAAATTAGGGTTTAGGGTTTGAAATAGGGTTGTTAGTCTAAAATAGTGTTTTGGGTCTAAAATAGGGTTAGAATTAGGGTTTTCGGTAAAAATTAGGGTTTAGGGTCAAAATTAGGGTTTAGGGTTTGAATTAGGGTTTTGGGTCAAAAATCGGGTTGTGTTAGAAATTGGGTTTTGGGTCGAAAATAGGGTTAGAATTAGGGTTTTGGGTAAAAATTAGGGTTTCGGGTCAAAATTAGGGTTTTGGGTTAAAATTAGGGTTTAGGGTTGGAAATAGGGTTTTGAGTTTAAAATAGGGTTTTGGTTCAAAAATAAGGTTAGAATTAGGGTTTTGGGTAAAATTAGGGTTTCGTGTCAAAATGAGGGTTTTGGGTCAAAATTAGGGTTTTTGGTCAAAAATCGGGTTGTGTTAAAAATAGGGTTTTGGGTCGAAAATAGGGTTAGAATTAGGGTTTTGGGTAAAATTAGGGTTTCGGGTCAAAATTAGGGTTTAGTGTTTGAAATAGGGTTTTGAGTTTAAAATAGGGTTTTGGGTCAAAAATAAGGTTAGAATTAGGGTTTTGGGTAAAATTAGGGTTTCGTGTCAAAATAAGGGTTTTGGGTTAAATTTAGGGTTTTGTGTCAAAATTAGGGTTTTTGGTCAAAATTAGGGTTTTGGGTCAAAATAGGGTTGAGTTAAAAATAGGGTTTTGGGTCGAAAATAGGGTTAGAATTAGGGTTTTGGGTTAAATTTAGGGTTTTTGGTCAAAATTAGGGTTTTGGGTCAAAATAGGGTTGAGTTAAAAATAGGGTTTTGGGTCGAAAATAGGGTTAGAATTAGGGTTTTGGGTAAAATTATGGTTTCGGGTCAAAATTATGGTTCTGGGTCAAATTTAGGTTTTAGGGTCAAAATTAGGGTTTAGGGTTTGAAATAGGGTTTTTAGTCTAAAATAGGGTTTTGGGTCTAAAATAGGGTTAGAATTAGGGTTTTGGGTAAAAATTAGGGTTTAGGGTCAAAATTTGGGTTTAGGGTTTGAAATAGGGTTTTGAGTTTAAAATAAGTTTTAGGGTCAAAATTAGGGGTTCGTGTCAAATTTAGGATTTAGGGTCAAAATTAGGGTTTTGATTTAAAAATTGGGTTTTGGGTCTAAAATAGGGTTAGAATTAGGGTTTATGGTCAAAATTAGGGTTTAGGGTCAAAATTAGGGTTTAGGGTTTGAAATTGAGTTTTGAGTTTAAAATAGGGTTTTGGGTTAAATTTAGGGTTTTGTGTCAAAATTAGGGTTTTGGGTCAAAATTAGGGTTTTGGGTCAAAAGTAGGGTTGAGTTAAAAATAAGGTTTTGGGTCGATAATAGGGTTAGAATTAGGGTTTTGGGTAAAATTATGGTTTCTGGTCAAAATTAGGGTTCTGGGTCAAATTTAGGAATTTGGGTCAAAATTATGGTTTAGGGTTTGAAATAGGGTTTATAGTTTAAAATTGTGTGTTGGGTAAAAAATTGGTTTCTATTTAGGGTTTTGGGTAAAAATTATGGTTTCGAGTCAAAATTAGGGTTTCAGGTCAAAATTATGGTTTTTGGTCAAAAATCGGGTTGTGTTAAAAATAGGGTTTTGGGTGAAAATAGGGTTAGAATTAGGATTTTGTGTAAAATTAGGGTTGGTCAAAATTAGGGTTTAGGGTTGGAAATAGGTTTTGAGTTTAAAATAGAGTTTTGGGTCAAAAATAAGTAAAATTTGGGCTTTGGGTAAAATTAGGGTTTCGGGTCAAAATAAGGGTTGTGTTAAATTTAGGGTTTTGTGTCAAAATTAGGGTTTTTGGTCAAAATTAGGGTTTGGGTCAAAATAGGGTTGAGTTAAAAATAGGGTTTTGGGTCAAAAATAGGGTTAGAATTAGGGTTTTGGGTAAAAATTAGGGTTTCGGGTCAAAATTAGGGTTTTGTGTCAAAATTAGGGTTTTGGGTCAAAAATCGGGTTGTGTTAAAAATAGGGTTTTGGGCCGAAAATAGGGTTAGAATTAGGGTTTTGGGTCAAAAATCGGGTTGTGTTAAAAATAGGGTTTTGGGTCGAAAATAGGGTTGAATTAGGGTTTTGGGTAAAATTAGGGTTTCGGGTCAAAATTAGGGTTTTGGGTTAAAATTAGGGTTTAGGGTCAAAATTAGGGTTTAGGGTTTGAAATAGGGTTTTGAGTTTAAAATAGGGTTTTGGGTCAAAAATAAGGTTAGAATTAGGGTTTTGGGTAAAATTAGGGTTTCGGGTCAAAATAAGGGTTTTGGGTTAAATTTAGGGTTTTGTGTCAAAATTAGGGTTTTTGGTCAAAATTAGGGTTTTGGGTCAAAATAGGGTTGAGTTAAAAATAGGGTTTTGGGTCGAAAATAGGGTTAGAATTAGGGTTTTGGGTAAAATTATGGTTTCGGGTCAAAATTAGGGTTCTGGGTCAAATTTAGGATTTAGGGTCAAAATTAGGGTTTAGGGTTTGAAATAGGGTTGTTAGTCTAAAATAGTGTTTTGGGTCTAAAATAGGGTTAGAATTAGGGTTTTGGGTAAAAATTAGGGTTTAGGGTCAAAATTAGGGTTTAGGGTTTGAAATAAGGTTTTGGGTCAAAAATCGGGTTGTGTTAGTTAGAAATAGGGTTTTGGGTCGAAAATAGGGTTAGAATTAGGGTTTTGGGTAAAATTAGGGTTTAGGGTTTGAAATAGGGTTTTGAGTTTAAAATAGGGTTTTGGGTCAAAAATAAGGTTAGAATTAGGGTTTTGGGTAAAATTAGGGTTTCGTGTCAAAATGATGGTTTCGGGTCAAAATTAGGGTTTTGGGTCAAAATTAGGGTTTTGGGTCAAAAATCGGGTTGTGTTAAAAATAGGGTTTTGTGTCGAAAATAGGGTTAGAATTAGGGTTTCGGGTCAAAATTAGGGTTTAGGGTTTGAAATAGGATTGAGTTTAAAATAGGGTTTTGGGTCAAAAATATGGTTAGAATTAGGGTTTTGGGTAAAATTAGGGTTTCGGGTCAAAATAAGGGTTTTGGGTTAAATTTAGGGTTTTGTGTCAAAATTAGGGTTTTTGGTCAAAATTAGGGTTTTGGGTCAAAATAGGGTTGAGTTAAAAATAGGGTTTTGGGTCGAAAATTGGGTTAGAATTAGGGTTTTATGTAAAATTATGGTTTCGGGTCAAAATTAGGGTTCTGGGTCAAATTTAGGATTTAGGGTCAAAATTAGGGTTTAGGGTTTGAAATAGGGTTGTTAGTCTAAAATAGTGTTTTGGGTGAAAAATTGGGTTAGAATTAGGGTTTTGGGTAAAAATTAGGGTTTAGGGTTTGAAATAGGGTTTTGGGTCAAAAATCGGGTTGTGTTAGAAATAGGGTTTTGGGTCGAAAATAGGGTTAGAATTAGGGTTTTGGGTAAAATTAGGGTTTCGGGTCAAAATTAGGGTTTTGGGTTAAAATTAGGGTTTAGGGTTTGAAATAGGGTTTTGAGTTTAAAATAGGGTTTTGGGTCAAAAATAAGGTTAGAATTAGGGTTTTGGGTAAAATTAGGGTTTCGTGTCAAAATGATGGTTTCGGGTCAAAATTAGGGTTTTGGGTCAAAATTAGGGTTTTTGGTCAAAAATCGGGTTGTGTTAAAAATAGGGTTTTGGGTCGAAAATAGGGTTAGAATTAGGGTTTTGGTTAAAATTAGGGTTTCGGGTCAAAATAAGGGTTTGGGGTTAAATTTAGGGTTTTGTGTCAAAATTAGGGTTTTTGGTCAAAATAGGGTTGAGTTAAAAATAGGGTTTTGGGTCGAAAATTTGGGTAAGAATTATGGTTTTTGGTAAAATTATGGTTTTGGTCAAATTTAGGGTTAAGGTCAAATTTAGGATTTAGGGTCAAAATTAGGGTTTAGGGTTTGAAATAGGGTTGTTAGTCTAAAATAGTGTTTTGGGTCTAAAATAGGGTTAGAATTAGGGTTTTGGGTAAAAATTAGGGTTTAGGGTCAAAATTAGGGTTTAGGGTTTGAAATAGGGTTTTGGGTCAAAAATCGGGTTGTGTTAGAAATAGGGTTTTGGGTCGAAAATAGGGTTAGAATTAGGGTTTTGGGTAAAATTAGGGTTTCGGGTCAAAATTAGGGTTTTGGGTTAAATTTAGGGTTTAGGGTTTGAAATAGGGTTTTGAGTTTAAAATAGGGTTTTGGGTCAAAAATAAGGTTAGAATTAGGGTTTTGGGTAAAATTAGGGTTTCGTGTCAAAATGATGGTTTCGGGGTAAAATGATGGTTTCGGGTCAAAATTAAGGTTTTGGGTCAAAAATCGGGTTGTGTTAAAAATAGGGTTTTGGGTCGAAAATAGGGTAAGAATTAGGGTTTTGGGTAAAATTAGGGTTTCGGGTCAAAATTAGGGTTTAGGGTTTGAAATAGGGTTTTGAGTTTAAAATAGGGTTTTGGGTCAAAAATAAGGTTAGAATTAGGGTTTTGGGTAAAATTAGGGTTTCGGGTCAAAATAAGGGTTTTGGGTTAAATTTAGGGTTTTGTGTCAAAATTAGGGTTTTTGGTCAAAATTAGGGTTTTGGGTCAAAATAGGGTTGAGTTAAAAATAGGGTTTTGGGTCGAAAATTGGGTTAGAATTAGGGTTTTGGGTAAAATTATGGTTTCGGGTCAAAATTAGGGTTCTGGGTCAAATTTAGGATTTAGGGTCAAAATTAGGGTTTATGGTTTGAAATAGGGTTGTTAGTCTAAAATAGTGTTTTGGGTCTAAAATAGGGTTAGAATTAGGGTTTTGGGTAAAAATTAGGGTTTAGGGTCAAAATTAGGGTTTAGGGTTTGAAATAGGGTTTTGGGTCAAAAATCGGGTTGTGTTAGAAATAGGGTTTTGGGTCGAAAATAGGGTTAGAATTAGGGTTTTGGGTAAAATTAGGGTTTCGGGTCAAAATTAGGGTTTTGGGTTAAAATTAGGGTTTAGGGTTTGAAATAGGGTTTTGAGTTTAAAATAGGGTTTTGGGTCAAAAATAAGGTTAGAATTAGGGTTTTGGGTAAAATTAGGGTTTCGTGTCAAAATGATGGTTTCGGGTCAAAATTAGGGTTTTGGGTCAAAATTAGGGTTTTTGGTCAAAAATCGGGTTGTGTTAAAAATAGGGTTTTGGGTCGAAAATAGGGTTAGAATTAGGGTTTTGGTTAAAATTAGGGTTTCGGGTCAAAATTAGGGTTTAGGGTTTGAAATAGGGTTTTGAGTTTAAAATAGGGTTTTGGGTCAAAAATAAGGTTAGAATTAGGGTTTTGGGTAAAATTAGGGTTTCGGGTCAAAATAAGGGTTTTGGGTTAAATTTAGGGTTTTGTGTCAAAATTAGGGTTTTTGGTCAAAATAGGGTTGAGTTAAAAATAGGGTTTTGGGTCGAAAATTGGGTTAGAATTAGGGTTTTGGGTAAAATTATGGTTTCGGGTCAAATTTAGGGTTCTGGGTCAAATTTAGGATTTAGGGTCAAAATTAGGGTTTAGGGTTTGAAATAGGGTTGTTAGTCTAAAATAGTGTTTTGGGTCTAAAATAGGGTTAGGGTTTTGGGTAAATATTAGGGTTTAGGGTCAAAATAGGGTTTTAGGAGTTGAAATAGGGTTTGGGTCAAAAATGGTTGTGTTAGAAATAGGGTTTTGGGTAAAATAGGGTTTGAATTTGGGTTTTGGGTTAAAATAGGGTTTCGGTCATAATTAGGGTTTTGGGTTAAAATTAGGGTTTAGGGTCAAAATTAGGGTTTAGGGTTTGAAATAGGGTTTTGAGTTTAAAATATGGTTTTGGGTCAAAAATAAGGTGAGAATTAGGGTTTTGGGTAAAATTAGGGTTTCGGGTCAAAATAAGGTTTTGGGTAAATTTTGGGTTTGTGTCAAAATTAGGGTTTTTGGTCAAAATTAGGGTTTTGGGTCAAAAATAGGGTTGAGTAAAAATGGGTTTTGGGTGACAATAGGGTTAGAATTAGGTTTTGGGTAAATTATGGTTTTGGTCAAAATATGGTTAGGTCAAATTTAGGATTAGGGTCAAAATTAGGGTTTAGGGTTTGAAATAGGGTTTTGGGTAAAAATTGGGTTTTGGGTCAAAATTAGGTTTTAGGGTTTGGTATAAGGTTTTGGGTAAAAATCGGGTTGTGTTAGAATTAGGAGTTAAATTAGGGTTTTGGGTAAATTAGGGTTTGGTCAAAATTAGGGTTTTGGGTTAAAATTAGGGTTTAGGGTTTGAAATAGGGTTTTGAGTTTAAAATAGGGTTTTGGGTCAAAAATAAGGTTAGAATTATGGTTTTAGGTAAAATTAGGGTTTCGTTCAAAATGATGGTTGGGTAAGATGATGGTTTGGATCAAATTAGGTTTTGGGTCAAAAATGGGTTGTGTTAAAATAGGGTTTTGATGGAAATTAGGGTTTTGGGTAAAATTAGGGTTTTGGTCAAAATTAGGGTTTAGGTTTGAAATAGGGTTTTGAGTTTAAAATAGGGTTTTGGGTCAAAAATGTTAGAATTAGGGTTTTGGGTAAAATTAGGGTTTGGGTCAAAATAAGGGTTTTGGGTTAAATTTAGGGTTTTGTGTCAAAATTAGGGGTTTTGGTCATAATTAGGGTTTTGGGTCAAAATAGGGTTGAGTTAAAAATATGGTTTTGGGTCGAAAATGGGTTAGAATTAGGTTTGGGTAAAATTATGGTTTGGTCAAAAATAGGGTTGGGTCAAATTTAGGATTTAGGGTCAAAATTAGGGTTTAGGGTTTGAAATAGGGTTGTTAGTCTAAAATAGTGTTTTGGGTCTAAAATAGGGTTAGAATTAGGGTTTTGGGTAAAAATTAGGGTTTAGGGTCAAAATTAGGGTTTTGGGTTTGAAATAGGGTTTTGGGTCAAAAATCGGGTTGTGTTAGAAATAGGGTTTTGGGTTGAAAATAGGGTTAGAATTAGGGTTTTGGGTAAAATTAGGGTTTCGGGTCAAAATTAGGGTTTTGGTTAAATTTAGGGTTTAGGGTTTGAAATAGGGTTTTGAGTTTAAAATAGGGTTTTGGGTAAAATTAGGGTTTCGTGTCAAAATGATGGTTTCGGGGTAAAATGATGGTTTCGTGTCAAAATTAGGGTTTTGGGTCAAAATTAGGGTTTTGGGTCAAAAATCGGGTTGTGTTAAAAATAGGGTTTTGGGTCGAAAATAGGGTTAGAATTAGGGTTTTGGGGAAAATTAGGGTTTCGGGTCAAAATTAGGGTTTAGGGTTTGAAATAGGGTTTTGAGTTTAAAATAGGGTTTTGGGTCAAAAATAAGGTTAGAATTAGGGTTTTGGGTAAAATTAGGGTTTCGGTCAAAATAAGGGTTTTGGTTAAATTTAAGGTTTTGTGGGGATTTGGGGTTTTTCGTCAAAATTAGGGTTTTGGGTCGAAAATAGGGGTTAGAATTAGGGTTTTGGGTAAAATTATGGTTTGGTCAAAATTAGGGTTTAGGGGTGAAATAGGGTTTGAGGTTAAAATTAGGGTTTTGGGTTTAGTTAAAATAGGGTTTTAGTCTAAAATAGTGTTTTGGGTCTAAAATAGGGTTAAATTAGGGTTTTGGGTAAAAATTAGGGTTTAAGGTCAAAATTAGGGTTTAGGGTTTGGAAATAGGGTTTTGGGTAATTGGAGTTTGTGTTAGAAATAGGGTTTTGGGTCAAAATAGGTTAGGTAGGGGTTTGGGTTAAAATTAGGGTTGTTAGTCAAAATAGGGTTTTGGGAAAGTAAAATGATGGGTTTGGTCAAAATTAGGGTTTAGGGTCAAAATTAGGGTTTTGGGTCAAAAATCGGGTTGTGTTAAAAATAGGGTTTTGGGTCGAAAATAGGGTGGGTAAGAATTAGGGGGGTTTTGGGTAAATTAGGGTTTGGGTCAAAATTAGGGTTTAGGGTTTGAAATAGTGTTTTGAGTTTAACATAGGGTTTTGTGTCAATAATAAGTTTAGAATTAGGGTTTTGGGTAAAATTAGGGTTTCGTGTCAAAATAAGGGTTTTGGGTTAAATTTAGGGTTTGTGTCAAAATTAGGGTTTTGGTCAAAATTAGGGTTTTGGGTCAAAATAGGGTTGAGTTAAAAATAGGGTTTTGGGTCGAAAATTAGGTTAGAATTAGGGTTTTGGGTAAAATTATGGTTTTGGTCAAATTAGGGTTAAGGTAAAATTTACGATTTAGTGTCAAAATTAGTGTTTAGGGTTTGAAATAGGGTTGTTAGTCTAAAATAGTGTTTTGGGTCTAAAATAGGGTTAGAATTAGGGTTTTGGGTAAAAATTAGGGTTTAGGGTCAAAATTAGGGTTTAGGGTTTGAAATAGGGTTTTGGGTCAAAAATCGGGTTGTGTTAAAAATAGTGTTTTGGGTCTAAAATAGGGTTAGAATTAGGGTTTTGGGTAAAATTAGGGTTTCGGGTCAAAATTAGGGTTTTGGGTCAAAATTAGGGTTTAGGGTTTGAAATAGGGTTTTGAGTTTAAAATAGGGTTTTGGGTCAAAAATAAGGTTAGAATTAGGGTTTTGGGTAAAATTAGGGTTTCGGTCAAAATAAGGGTTTTGGGTTAAATGGTTTGGTTTGGTTGTCAAAATTGGGGTTTTGGTCAAAATAGGGTTGAGTTAAAAATAGGGTTTTGGGTGTAAAATTAGGGTTAGAATTAGGGTTTTGGGGAAATATGGTTTGAGAAAAATTTGGGTTAAGTTAAATTTAGGAATTAGGGTCACAATGAGGCTTTAGGGTTTGAAATAGGGTTGTTAGTCTACAATAGTGTTTTGTGTCTAAAATAGGGTTAGAATGAGGGTTTGGGGTAAAAATTAGGGTTTAGGGTCAAAATTAGGGTTTAGGGTTTGAAATAGGGTTTTGGGTCGGTTGTGTTAGAAATAGGGTTTTGGGTCGAAAATAGGGTTAGAATTAGGGTTTTGGGTAAAATTAGGGTTTCGGGTCAAAATTAGGGTTTTGGGTTAAAATTAGGGTTTAGGGTCAAAATTAGGGTTTAGGGTTTGAAATAGGGTTTTGAGTTTAAAATAGGGTTTTGGGTCAAAAATAAGGTGAGAATTAGGGTTTTGGGTAAAATTAGGGTTTCGGGTCAAAATAAGGGTTTTGGGTTAAATTTAGGGTTTTGTGTCAAAATTAGGGTTTTTGGTCAAAATTAGGGTTTTGGGTCAAAATAGGGTTGAGTTAAAAATTGGGTTTTGGGTCGACAATAGGGTTAGAATTAGGGTTTTGGGTAAAATTATGGTTTCGGGTCAAAATTATGGTTCTGGGTCAAATTTAGGATTTAGGGTCAAAATTAGGGTTTAGGGTTTGAAATAGGGTTGTTAGTCTAAAATAGTGTTTTGGGTCTAAAATAGGGTTAGAATTAGGGTTTTGGGTAAAAATTAGGGTTTAGGGTCAAAATTAGGGTTTAGGGTTTGAAATAAGGTTTTGGGTCAAAAATCGGGTTGTGTTAGAAATAGGGTTAGAATTAGGGTTTTGGGTAAAATTAGGGTTTCGGGTCAAAATGAGGGTTTTGGGTTAGGGTTGGAAAATTAGGGTTTAGGGTTTGAAATAGGGTTTTGAGTTTAAAATAGGGTTTTGGGTCAAAAATAAGGTTAGAATTAGGGTTTTGGGTAAAATTAGGGTTTCGTGTCAAAATGATGGTTTAGGGTTAAAATGATGGTTTAGTGTCAAAATTAGGGTTTTGGGTCAAAATAGGGTTGAGTTAAAAATAGGGTTTTGGGTCGAAAATAGGGTTAGAATTAGGGTTTTGGGTAAAATTAGGGTTTCGGGTCAAAATTAGGGTTTAGGGTTTGAAATAGGGTTTTGAGTTTAAAATAGGGTTTTGGGTCAAAAATAAGGTTAGAATTAGGGTTTTGGGTAAAATTAGGGTTTCGGGTCAAAATAAGGGTTTTGGGTTAAATTTAGGGTTTTGTGTCAAAATTAGGGTTTTTGGTCAAAATTAGGGTTTTGGTCAAAAATAGGGTTGAGTTAAAAATAGGGTTTTGGGTGAAAATTGGGTTAGAATTAGGGTTTTGGGTAAAATTATGGTTTGGGTCAAAAATAGGGTTAGGGTCAAATTTATCATTTAGGGTCAAAATTAGGGTTTAGGGTTAGAAATAGGGTTGTTAGTCTAAAATAGAGTTTTGGGTCAAAAATAGGGTTAGAATTAGGGTTTTGGGTAAAAGTAGGGTTTTGGGTAAAAATTAGGGTTTTGGGTTTGAAATAGGGTTTTGGGTCAAAAATTGGGTTGTGTTAGAAATAGGGTTTTGGGTGAAAATAGGGGGGTTTGAATTAGGGTTTTGGGTAAAATTAGGGTTTCGGGTCAAAATTAGGGTTTTGGGTTAAATTTAGGGTTTAGGGTTTGAAATAGGGTTTTGAGTTTAAAATAGGGTTTTGGGTCAAAAATAAGGTTAGAATTAGGGTTTTGGGTAAAATTAGGGTTTCGTGTCAAAATTATGTTTTAGGGTTAAAATTAGGGTTTAGGTAAAATTATGGTTTTTGGTCAAATTAGGGTTTAGGTCAAAAATAGGGTTTTGAGTTAAAAATAGGGTTTTGGGTTAAAAATAGGGGTTAGAATTAGGGTTTTGGGTAAAATTACGGTTTGGTCAAAATTAGGGTTTAGGGTTTAGTTGAAATAGGGTTTTGAGTTTAAAATGGGTTTTGGGTCAAAAATAGTTAAAATAGTGTTTTGGGTAAAATTAGGGTTTGGTAAAATTAGGGTTTGAGTTAAATTTAGGGTTTTGGGTCAAAATTAGGGTTTTTGGTTAAAATTAGGGTTTTGGGTCAAAATGTTGGAAATTAGGGTTTTGGGTAAAATTATGGTTTTGGTCAAAATTAGGGTTAGGTCAAAATTAGGGTTTAGGGTAAAATTAGGGTTTAGGGTTTAAAATAGGGTTTTAGTCTAAAATAGTGTTTTGGGTCAAAAATAGGGTTAGAATTAGGGTTTTGGGTAAAAATTAGGGTTTAGGTATATTAGGGTTTTGGGTCAAAATTAGGGTTTTTGGGTCAAAAAGGGGGTTAAAAATAGGGTTTGGGTCAAAAATAGGTTAGAATTAGGGTTTTGGGATAAATTAGGTTTGGTAAAATTAGGGTTTGAGTCAAAATGATGGTTTGGAAAATTTGGGTTTGGTCAAAATAAGGTTTGGGTCAAAATTAGGGTTTTGGGTCAAAAATCTGGTTGTGTTAAAAATAGGGTTTTGGGTGAAAATAGGGTAAAAATTAGGGTTTGGGTAAAATTAGGGTTTGGTCAAAATTAGGGTTTAGGGTTTGAAATAGGGTTTTAGTTTAAAATAGGGTTTTGGGTCAAAAATAAGGTTAGAATTAGGGTTTTGGGTAAAATTAGGGTTTTGGTCAAAATAAGGGTTTTGGGTTAAATTTAGGGTTTTGTGTCAAAATTAGGGTTTTGGTCAAAATTAGGGTTTTGGGTCAAAATAGGGTTGAGTTAAAAATAGGGTTTTGGGTGAAAATTGGGTTAAAGTGGGTTTTGGGTAAAATTATGGTTGAGTCAAAATTAGGGTTTAGGTCAAATTTAGGATTTAGGGTCAAAATTAGGGTTTAGGGTTTGAAATAGGGTTGTTAGTCTAAAATAGTGTTTTGGGTCTAAAATAGGAGTTAAATTAGGGTTTTGGGTAAGGTTTAGGGTTGGTCAAAATTAGGGTGTTTGGGTTTGGGTTAGGGTTTGGAAATCGGGTTTGTGTCAAAAATAGGGTTTTGGAGTAAATTAGGGTTTGGGTTAAAATTAGGGTTTTGGGTAAAATTAGGGTTTTGGTCAAAATTAGGGTTTGGTTAAATTAGTTTAGGGTTTAGGGTTTGAAATAGGGTTTTGAGTTTAAAATAGGGTTTTGGGTCAAAAATTGGTTAAATTAGGGTTTTGGGTAAAATTAGGGTTTCGTGTCAAAATTAGGGTTTTGGAGGTCAAAATTAGGGTTTTGGGTCAAGTGGTTTGGGAAAATAGGGGGTAAAAATAGGGTTTTGGGTAAAATGGGTGGGAGGAAATAAGGTTGAAATAGGGTTTTGAGTCAAAATTAGGGTTTTGGTAAAAATAGGGTTTTTTGTTAAAATAGGTTTTGGGTCAAAATAAGGTTAGAATTAGGGTTTTGGGTAAAATTAGGGTTTGGTCAAAATTAGGGTTTTGGGTTTGAAATAGGGTTTGAGTTTAAAATAGGGTTTTGGGTAAAAATAAGGTTAGAATTAGGGTTTGGGTAAAATTAGGGTTTGGTCAAAATAAGGGTTTGGGTTAAATTTAGGTTTTGTGTAAAATTGGGTTTTAGTCAAAATTAGGGTTTTGGTCAAAATAGGGTTTGAGTTAAAAATAGGGTTTGGGTCAAAATTGGGTTAGAATTAGGGTTTTAGGTAAAATTTGGTTTGGTCAAATGGGTTTAGGTCAAATTAGGATTTAGGAGTCAAAATAGGGTTTAAGTTAAAATAGGGTTTTAGTCTAAAATAGTGATTAGGGTTTAGGGAAAATTAGGGTTTAGGGTCAAAATTAGGGTTTAGGGTTTGAAATAGGGTTTTGGGTCAAAAATCGGGTTGTGTTAGAAATAGGGTTTTGGGTCGAAAATAGGGTTAGAATTAGGGTTTTGGGTAAAATTAGGTTTTATGGTTTGAAATAGGGTTTTGAGTTTAAAATAGTGTTTTGGGTCAAAATTAGGGTTTAGGGTTTGAAATAGGGTTTGAGTTTAAAATAGGGTTTTGGGTCAAAAATAAGGTTAGAATTAGGGTTTGGGTAAAATTAGGGTTTGGGTCAAAATAAGGGTTTGGGTTAAATTTAGGGTTTTTGTGTCAAAATTAGGGTTTTAGTCAAAATTAGGGTTTTGGGTCAAAATAGGGTTGAGTTAAAAATAGGGTTTTTGGTAGAAAATAGGTTAACAATTAGGGTTTTGTGTAAAATTATGGTTTCGGGTCAAAATCAGTCTTATGGCTCAAATTTAGGATTTAGTGTCAAAATTAGGGATTAGGGTTTGAAATAGGGTTGTTAGTCTAAATTAGTGTTTTTTTTCTAAAATGTGGTTAGAATTATGGTTTTGTGTAATAATTAGGTTTTATGGTCAAAATTAGGGTTTAGGTTTTGAAATAGGGTTTTGGTTCCAAAATCGGGTGGTGTTAGAAATAGGGTGGTGGGGTTAGGGTTAAAGTGGGTTTTGGGTAAAATTAGGGTTTGGTCAAAATTAGGGTTTGGGGTTAAAATTAGGGTTTAGGGTTTGAAATAGGGTTTTGAGTTTAAAATAGGGTTTTGGGTCAAAATAAGGTTAGAATTAGGGTTTTGGGTAAAATTAGGGTTTTGGGTCAAAATGATGGTTTTGGTCAAGATGATGGTTTTAGGTCAAAATTGGGTTTTGGGTCAAAAATCGAGTTGTGTTAAAAATAGGGTTTTGGGTCGAAAATAGGGTTAGAATTAGGGTTTTGGGTAAAATTAGGGTTTGGTCAAAATTAGGGTTTAGAGTTTGAAATAGGGTTTTGAGTTTAAAAATAGGGTTTTGGGTCAAAAATAAGGTTTTAGTAATAGGGTTTGGTCAAATAAGGGTTTGGGTAAAATTAGGGTTTTGGTCAAAATAGGGTTTAGTAAAAATAAGGTTTTGGAGTTAAATTTAGGGTTTTGGGTAAAAATTAGGTTTTAGGTCAAGTGGGTTTAGGAGTTGGTCAAATAGGGTTTTGTTAAAAATAGGGTTTTGAGTCAAAATTGGTTAGAATTAGGGTTTTGGGTAAAATTAGGGTTTGGTCAAAAATAAGGGTTTAGGGTCAAATTTAGGTTTAGGGTCAAAATTAGGGTTTGGTTAGGGTTTGAAATAGGGTTTTAGTGTAAAATAGTGTTTTGGGTCGAAAATAGGGTTAGAATTAGGGTTTTGGGTAAAATTAGGGTTTGAGGTCAAAATTAGGGTTTGGGTTTGAATTAGGGTTTTGGGTTAAAAATCGGGTTGTGTTAGAAATAGGGTTTGTTGGGTTTTAGGTAAAATAGGGTTTAGGAAATTGGGGTTTGGGTTAAAATTAGGGTTTTGGGTCAAAATTAGGGTTTTAGGGTTAAATTAGGGTTTTGGGTTCAAAATAGGGTTTTGAGTTTAAAAATAGGGTTTTGGGTCAAAAATAGGTTTATAATTAGGGTTTTGGGTAAAATTAGGGTTTAGTGTCAAAATTAGGGTTTTGGGTTAAAATGAGGGTTTTGGTCAAAATGAGGGTTTAGGGTTTGAAATAGGGTTTTGGTTTAAAATTAGGGTTTAGAGTCAAAAAAATAGTTAAATAGGGTTTGGGTTAAAATAGGGTTTTGGTTAAAATAGGGTTTGGGTGAAAAAGTTAGATAGGTTTTGGGTAAAATTAGGGTTTGGTCAAAGTAGGGTTTAGGGATTGATATAGGGTTTTGAGTTTAAAATAGGGTTTTGGGTCAAAAATAAGGTTAAATTAGGGTTTTGGGTAAAATTAGGGTTTCGGTCAAAATGAGGGTTTTGAGTTAAATTTAGGTTTTGGGTCAAAATTAGGGTTTGGTAAAATAGGTTGGTAAAATAGGGTTTTGGGTCAAAAATAGGGTTTTAGTTTGGGTAGTTTAGGGTTTTGGGTTAAAATTATGGTTTAGGGTTTAAATTAGGGTTTTGAGTTCATTTTAGGATTGGGGTAAAGTTTAGGGTTTGAAATAGGGTTTTAGGTTAAAATTAGGGTTTTGGGTTAAATTTGGGGTTAGAATTAGGGTTTTGAGTAAAAATAGGGTTTAGGGTCAAAATTAGGGTTTAGGGTTAAAAATAGGGTTTGGGTTAAAAATAGGGTTTTGGTTAAAATTAGGGTTTTGGGTCAAAATTGGGGTTAGGGTAAAATTAGGGTTTGGGTAAAATTGGGTTTGGTTCAAAGGTAGAAATTTTGGTTAAATGGGTTTGGGTAAATTAGGTTTAGGTCTAGGGTTTGGGTCAAAAATCGGGTTGTGTTAAAAATAGGGTTTTGGTGAAAATGGGTTAGAAGGGTTTTGGTGGGTAAATTAGGGTTTTGGGTCAAGTAGGGTTTAGGGTAAAATTAGGGTTTTAAGTTTAAAATAGGGTTTTGGTTTAAAATAGGGTTTGGAAATAGGTTAATTAGGGTTTTGGGTAAATGGGGTTTGAAATAAGGTTTTAGGTTAAATTTAGGGTTTTGTGTCAAAATTAGGGTTTTGGTCAAATAGGGTTTTGAGTCAAAATAGGGTTGAGTTAAAAATAGGGTTTTGTTAAAATATTGGGTTAGAATTAGGGTTTTGGGTAAAATTATGGTTTTGGTTAAAATTAGGGTTTAGGTCAAATTGTTTAGGGTCAAAATTAGGGTTTAGGGTTTGAAATAGGGTTTTGAGTTTAAAATAGTGTTTTGGGTCAAAAATACGGTTAGAATTAGGGTTTTGGGTCAAAATTTGGGTTTTGGGTCAAAATTAGGGTTTAGGGTTTGAATTAGGGTTCTGGGTCAAAATGGGTTGTGTTAGAAATAGGGTTTTGGGTGAAAATAGGGTTAGAATTAGGGTTTGGGTAAAATTGGGGTTGGTCAAAATTAGGGTTTGGGTTAAATTGGGGTTTAGGTTGAAATAGGGTTTTGAGTTTAAAATAGGGTTTTGGGTAAAAATAAGGTTAGAATTAGGGTTTTAGGTAAAATTAGGGTTTAGTGTCAAAATGATGGTTTGGTCAAAATTAGGGTTTTGGGTCAAAATTAGGGTTTAGTTTGGTCAAAAATAGTTGTGTTAAAAATAGAGGTTTGGGTCAAAATAGGGTTAGGAATAGGGGTTAGGAAATTAGGGTTTTGAGTAAATTAGGGTTTGGGTCAAATGGGTTTAGGGTTTGAAATAGGGTTTGAGTTTAAAATAGGTTTAGGTCAAAAATAAGGTTAGTTAGGTTTTGGGTTAAAATTAGGGTTTAGGTCAAAATAAGGGTTGTTAGGGTTTTGGTTTTAGGGTTTTGGTCAAAATTAGGGTTTAGTCAAAATAGGGTTGAGTTAAAAATAGGGTTTGGGTCAAAATTGGGTTAGAATTAGGGTTTTGGGTAAAATTATGGTTTTGGTCAAATAGGGTTGGGTCAAATTTAGGATTTAGGGTCAAAATTAGGGTTTAGGGTTTGAAATAGGGTTTTAGTTAAAATAGTGTTTTGGTCTAAAAATAGGGTTAGAATTAGGGTTTTGGGTAAAATTAGGGTTGGGTCAGAATTAGGGTTTAGGGTTTGAAATAGGGTTTTGGGTCAAAAATGGTTGTGTTAGAAATAGGGTTTTGGGTTGAAAATAGGGTTGATGGGTTTTAAAATTAGGGTTTGGTCAAAAGGGTTTTGGGTTAAAATTAGGGTTTAGGGTCAAAATTAGGGTTTAGGGTTTGAAATAGGGTTTTGAGTTTAAAATAGGGTTTTGGGTCAAAAATAAGGTTGAGAATTAGGGTTTTGGGTAAAATAGGGTTTCGGTCAAAATAAGGGTTTTGGGTAAAATTTAGGGTTGTGGTCAAAATTAGGGTTTTGGGTTAAAATTAGGGTTTAGGGTCAAAAATAGGGTTTGAGTTTAAAAATAGGGTTTTGAGTTTAAAATAGGGTTTTGGTTAAAATTAGGGTTTTGGGTAAAATTAGGGTTTAGGTTTAAAATAGGGTTTGGGTTTAAAATAGGGTTTTGGGTCAAAATTAGGGTTTAGTAAAATTAGGGTTTGGGTAAAATTATGGTTTGGGTCAAAATTAGGGTTTTGGTAAATTTAGGGTTTAGGGTCAAAATTAGGGTTTAGGGTTTCAAAATAGGTTTGGTTAAAAATAGGGTTTTGGGTAAAAATAGGGTTAGGTTAGGGTTTTGGGTAAAATTAGGGTTTGGGTCACAAATTTAGGGGTTTTGGGTTAAATTTAGGGTTTAGGGTTTGAAATAGGGTTTTGAGTTAAAATAGGGTTTTGGGTCAAAAATAAGGTTAAATTAGGGTTTTGGGTAAAATAGGGTTTAGTGTCAAAATGAGGGTTTAGGGGTGAAATGAGGGTTTTGGTCAAAATTAGGGTTGTGTTAGAAATAGGGTTTTGGGTAAAAAATAGGGTTTGGGTTAAAATAGGGTTTTAGGTAAAATTAGGGTTTTGGTAAAATTAGGGTTTTGGGTAAAATTAGGGTTTAGGTTAGGGTTTAGGGTTTGAAATAGGGTTTTGAGTTTAAAATAGGGTTTTGGAGTCAAAAATAAGGTTAGAATTAGGGTTTGGGTAAAATTAGGGTTTGGTCAAAATAAGGGTTTTGGGTTAAATTTAGGGTTTTGTGTCAAAATTAGGGTTTTGGTCAAAATTAGGGTTTTGGGTCAAAATAGGGTTGAGTTAAAAATAGGGTTTTGGGTGAAAATTGGGTTAGAATTAGGGTTTTGGGTAAAATTATGGTTTGGGTCAAGTAGGGTTAAGGTCAAATTTAGGATTTAGGGTCAAAATTAGGGTTTAGGGTTTGAAATAGGGTTGTTAGTCTAAAATAGTGTTTTGGGTCTAAAATAGGGTTAGAATTAGGGTTTTGGGTAAAAATTAGGGTTTAGGGTCAAAATTAGGGTTTAGGGTTTGAAATAGGGTTTTGGGTCAAAATCGGGTTGTGTTAGAAATAGGTTGAAAATAGGGTTAGAATTAGGGTTTTGGGTAAAATTAGGGTTTGGGTCAAAATTAGGGTTTTGGGTTAAAATTAGGGTTTGGAGTTTGAAATAGGGTTTTGAGTTTAAAATAGGGTTTTGGGTCAAAAATAAGGTTAGAATTAGGGTTTTGGGTAAAATTAGGGTTTCGTGTCAAAATGATGGTTTTTTGGGTCAAAATTAGGGTTTTGGGTCAAAATGGGGTTTTGGTCAAAAATAGGGTTGTGTTAAAAA
The DNA here is from genome assembly GCA_030762895.1 of Sophora flavescens. Lineage (NCBI taxonomy): Eukaryota > Viridiplantae > Streptophyta > Magnoliopsida > Fabales > Fabaceae > Sophora > Sophora flavescens. The sequence goes on from JAUPTC010000015.1 coordinate 664,072, forward strand.
TAGGGTTTTGGGTAAAAATAGGGTTAGGAAATTAGGGTTTTGGGTTAAAATTAGGAGTTTGGGTTGGGTCAAAATTAGGGTTTAGGGTTTGAAATAGGGTTTTGAGTTTTAAAAATAGGGTTTTGGGTCAAAAATAAGGTTAGAGTTAGGGTTTTGGGTAAAATTAGGGTTTTGGTCAAAATAAGGGTTTTGGGTTAAATTGAGGGTTAGTGTCAAAATTAGGGTTTTTTGGTCAAAAATAGGGTTTGAGTTAAAAATAGGGTTTTGGTTTTTGAAAATAGGGTTTTGGGTTAGATTAGGGTTTGGTCAAATTAGGGTTAGGTCAAATTTAGGATTTAGGGTAAAATTAGGGTTTAGGGTTTGAAATAGGGTTGTTAGTCTAAAATAGTGTTTTGGGTCAAAAATAGGGTTAAATTAGGGTTTTGGGTAAATTGGTTTAGGGTTTGGGTCAAAATTAGGGTTTAGGGTTTGAAATAGGGTTTTGGGTCAAAATCGGGTTGTGTTAGAAATAGGGTTTTGGGTGAAAAAGGGTTAGGAGTTAGGGTTTTGGGTAAAATTAGGGTTTGGTCAAAATTAGGGTTTTGGGTTAAATAGGGTTTAGGTCAAAATTAGGGTTTAGGGTTTGAAATAGGGTTTTGAGTTTAAAATAGGGTTTGGGTCAAAAATAAGGTTAGAATTAGGGTTTTGGGTAAAATTAGGGTTTGGGTCAAAATAAGGGTTTTGGGTTAAATATGGTTTTGTGTCAAAATTAGGGTTTAAGGTTGGGTTAAAATGGGGTTTTAAAATAGGTAAAATTAGGGTTTGTTAAAATTAGGGTTTTGGGTGAAAATAGGGTTTGAAATAGGGAGTTTAAAAATAGGTTTTGGGTCAAAAATAGGGTTTGGGAAATTTAGGTTTAGGTAAAATTAGGGTTTAGGGTTAAAATAGGGTTTTAGTCAAAATAGGGTTTTGGGTAATAGGGAATTAGGGTTTTGGGTAAAATTAGGGTTTTAGGTCAAAATGAGGTTGAGTTAAAAATAGGGTTTTGGGTCAAAATTAGGGTGGGTTAGAATTAGGGTTTAGGGAAAATTAGGTTTTAGGTGGGTAAAATTAGGGTTGGTCAAAATTAGGGTTTAGGGTTAAAATTAGGGTTTAGGGTTTGAAATAGGGTTTTTAGTTTAAAATAGGTTTTGGGTCAAAAATAGGGTTAGAATTAGGGTTTTGGGTAAAATTAGGGTTTAGGGGAAATAGGGTTTGGGTAAAGAGGTTTTGGGTAAAGTAGGTTTGGGTAAAATAGGGTTTGGGTCAAAATAGGTTGGGTTGTGTTAAAAATGGGTTTTGGGTAAAAATAGGGTTAGGTTTGAGTTAGGGTTTTGGGTCAAAATTAGGGTTTGGTCAAAATTAGGGTTTAGAGTCAAATTAGGGTTTAGGGTTAAAATAGGGTTTGAGTTTAAAATAGGGTTTAGTCAAAAATGTAGGTTTGGGTCAAAAAGGGTTTAGGAAAATTAGGGTTTTGGGTAAAAATAGGGTTTGAGAAAATAGGGTTTTGGGATAAATTTAGGGTTTGTGTCAAAATTAGGGTTTTGGTCAAAATTAGGGTTTTGGGTCAAAATAGGGTTTGGGTTAAATATAGGGTTTTGGGTTAAAAATAGTTAGGGAATTGGGTTTTAGGTAAATTATGGTTTTGGTCAAAATTAGGTTTAGGTCAAATTTAGGATTTAGGGTCAAAATTAGGGTTTAGGGTTTGAAATAGGGTTTTAGTCTAAAATAGGGTTTTGGGTCTAAAAATAGGGTTAGAATTAGGGTTTTGGGTAAAAGTTAGGGTTTAGGGTCAAATTAGGGTTTTGGGTTTGAAATAGGGTTTTGGGTCAAAAATCGGGTTGTGTTAGAAATAGGGTTTGGGTGAAAATAGGTAAATTAGGGTTTAGGTAAAATTAGGGTTGGGTCCAAATTGGGGTTTTGGGTTAAAATTAGGGTTTAGGAGTTTGAAATAGGGTTTTTAGTTTAAAATAGGGTTTTGGGTCAAAAATAAGGTTAGAATTAGGTTTTGGGTAAGTGGGTTTCGTGTCAAAATGATGGTTGTAAAATTAGGGTTAGAGTCAAAATTAGGGTTTTGGGTCAAAAATAGGTTGGTTAAAAATAGGGTTTTGGGTGAAAATAGGTTAATTAGGGTTTTGGAAAAATTAGGGTTTTGGTCAAAATTAGGGTTTAGGGTTTGAAATAGGGTTTTGAGTTTAAAATAGGGTTTTGGGTCAAAAATAAGGTTAGAATTAGGGTTTTGGTAAAATTAGGGTTTGGTCAAAATAAGGGTTTTGGGTTAAATTTAGGTTTTGTGTCAAAAAGGGTTTTGTTAAAAGGGTTTTGGGTCAAAATAGGGTAGTTAAAAATAGGGTTTTGGGTGAGTGGGTTTAGAATTAGGGTTTTGGGTAAAATTATGGTTTTGATCAAATTTAGGTTGGGTAAATTTAGGATTTAGGGTCAAAATTAGGGTTTAGGGTTTGAAATAGGGTTGTTAGTCTAAAATAGTGTTTTGGGTCTAAAATAGGGTTGAATTAGGGTTTTGTGTTTAAATTAGGGTTTAGGGTCAAAATTAGGGTTTAGGGTTTGAAATTAGGTTTTGGGTCAAAAATGGGTTGTGTTAGAAATAGGGTTTTGGGTCAAAAATTAGGTTGAATTAGGGTTTTGGGTAAAATTGGGGTTTGGGTAAAATTAGGGTTTGGGTTTTAGGGTTTAGGGTTAAAATTAGGGTTTGGGTTTAAAATAGGGTTTTGGGTCAAAAATAGGGGTTAAAAATAGGTTTGGGTCAAAATTAGGGTTTAGTGTCAAAATTATGGTTTTGGGTAAAATAGGGTTTTGGTCAAATTTAGGGTTTTGGGTCAAAATTAGGGTTTTGGTCAAAATTAGGTTTTAGGTCAAAAATCGGGTTTTGAGTTAAAAATAGGGTTTGGGTTCAAAAATAGGGTTAGAATTAGGGTTTTGGGTAAAATTAGGGTTTGGGTGGGGTTTGGGTTTGAAATAGGGTTTGAGTCAAAATAGGGTTTAGGTAGTTAGAAATAGGGTTTTGGGTAAAATTAGGGTTTGGGTCAAAATTAGGGTTTTGGGTTAAATTTAGGGTTTTGTGTAAAATTAGGGTTTTGGTCAAAATTGGGGTTTTGGGTAAAATAGGGTTGAGTTAAAAATAGGGTTTTGGGTGAAAATTGGGTTAGAATTAGGGTTTTGGTAAAATTAGGGTTTGGTCAAAATTAGGGTTTGGGTCAAAATTAGGGTTTAGGGTCAAAATTAGGGTTTAGGGTTTGAAATAGGGTTTTAGTCTAAAATAGTGTTTTGGGTCTAAAATAGGGTTAGAATTAGGGTTTTAGGTAAAAATTGGGGTTTAGGGTCAAAATTAGGGTTTAGGAGTTCGAAATAGGGTTTTGGGTCAAAAATAGGGTTGTGTTAAAAATAGGGTTTTGGGTGAAAATAGGGTTAGAATTAGGGTTTTAGGTAAAATTAGGGTTTCAGGTCAAAATTAGGGTTTTAGGTTTGAATTAGGGTTTAGGGGTTTGAAATAGGGTTTTGAGTTTAAAATAGGGTTTGGGTCAAAAATAAGGTTAGAAATTAGGGTTTTGGGTAAAATTAGGGTTTCGTGTCAAAATTATGGTTTTTGGGTAAAATGATGGTTTAGGGTCAAAATTAGGGTTTTGTGTCAAAAATCGGGATGTGTTAATAATAGGGTTTTGGAATAGGAAAAAGGGTTTAGGGGTTGGGTTTAGGGTTTTAGGTAAAATTAGGGTTTTGGGTCAAAATTAGGGTTTAGGGTTTGAAATAGGGTTTTGAGTTTAAAATAGGGTTTTGGGTCAAAAAATAAGGTTAAATTAGGGTTTTAGGTAAAAATTAGGGGTTTAGGTCAAAATAATGGGTTAAATTTAGGGTTTGGGTCAAAATTAGGGTTTTGGTCAAAGGGTTTAGGTTTAGTCAAAATTAGGGTTTTGAAGTAGGGTTTAGGGTATTAGGGTTTTAGGTAAAATTAGGGTTTAGGGGTTTTGGGTAAAATTATGGTTTGGTCAAAATTAGGGTTTTAGGTCAAATTTAGGATTTAGGGTCAAAATTAGGGTTTAGGGTTTGAAATAGGGTTTTTAGTCTAAAAATAGTGTTTTGGGTCAAAAATAGGGTTAGAATTAGGGTTTTGGGTAAAAATTAGGGTTTAGGGTCAAAATTAGGGTTTAGGGTTTGAAATAGGGTTTTGGGTCAAAATTCGGGTTTGTGTTAAAATAGGGTTTTGGGTCAAAAAATAGGGTTAGAATTAGGGTTTTGGGTAAAATTAGGGTTTAGGGTTTTGGGTAAAATTAGGGTTTAGGTCAAAATTAGGGTTTAGGGTTTGAAATAGGGTTTTGAGTTTAAAATAGGGTTTTGGGTCAAAAATAAGGTTAGAATTAGGCTTTTGGGTAATATTAGTGTTTCCGGTCAAAAACAGGGTTTAGGGTTAAATATAGGGAATTGTGTCAAAATTGGGGTTTTGGTCAAAATTAGGGTTTTGGGTCAAAAATAGGGTTGTGTTAAAAATAGGGTTTGGGTGTGGGTTAGAATTAGGGTTTGGTTGGTAAAATTAGGGTTTCGGGTCAAATTTAGGATTTAGGGTTTGAAATAGGGTTTTGGGTTTGAAATAGGGTTTGTTAGTCAAAAATAGTGTTTTGGGTATTAGGGTTAATTAGGGTTTTGGGTAAAAATTAGGGTCTAAATTAGGTTTTTGGGTTTGAAATATGGTTTTGGTCAAAATAGGGTTGTGTTAAAAATAGGGTTTTGGGGAAATTGGGTTAGAATTAGGGTTTTGGGTAAAATTAGGGTTTGGTCAAAATTAGGGTTTTGGGTTAAAATTAGGGTTTAGTTAGGTTTGGGTTTAAAATAGGGTTTTGAGTTTAAAATAGGGTTTTGGGTTAAAATAGGGTTAGAATTAGGGTTTTGGGTAAAGTGGGGTTTCGGGTCAAATGAGGTTTAGTATGGTTTGGGTCAAAATTAGGGTTTTGGGTCAAATAGGTTTGGGAAAATGGGTTGGTTAAAAATAGGGTTTTAGGTAAAAATAGGGTTAGAATTAGGGTTTTGGTAAAATTAGGGTTGGGTCAAAATTAGGGTTTAGGGTTTGAAATAGGGTTTTGAGTTTAAAATAGGGTTTTGGTCAAAAATAAGGTTAAATTAGGGTTTTGGGTAAAATTAGGGTTTGGTCAAAATAAGGGTTTTGGTTAAATTTAGGGTTTTGTGTCAAAATTAGGGTTTTGAGTCAAAATTAGGGTTTTGGGTCAAAATAGGGTTTTGAGTTAAAAATAGGGTTTTGGGTTAAAAGTTTGGGTTAAAATTAGGGTTTGGGTAAAATTAGGGTTTGGGTCAAAGTGGGTTTAAGGTCAAATTTAGGATTTAGGGCAAAATTAGGGTTTAGGGTTTGAAATAGGGTTGTTAGTTAAAAATAGGGTTTGGGTCTAAAATAGGAGTTGAGTTTTGGGTAAAATTAGGGTTTAGGGTCAAAATTAGGGTTTAGGGTTTGAAATAGGGTTTTGGGTCAAAAATCGGGTTGTGTTAGAAATAGGGTTTTGGGTTAAAAGGTTGGGTTGAATTAGGGTTTTGGTAAAATTAGGGTTTGGTCAAAATTAGGGTTTTAGGGTTTAGGGTTTAGGGTAAAATTAGGGTTTAGGGTTAAAATAGGGTTTTAGTTTAAAATAGGGTTTTGGTCAAAAATAGGGTTAGAATTAGGGTTTTGGGTAAAATTAGGGTTTGGGGTCAAAATTAGGGTTTTGGTTAAAATTAGGGTTTTGGGTTAAAATTAGGGTTTTGTTTAAAATAGGGTTTGGGTCAAAAATTAGGTTAAAATAGGGTTTTGGGTAAAATTAGGTTGGGTAAAATAGGGTTTAGGAGTTAAGGGTTAAAAGTTTAGGTCAAAATTAGGGTTTAGGGTTCGAAATAGGGTTTTGAGTTTAAAAATAGGGTTTGGGTCAAAAATAGGGTTTAAGAAGTTAGGTTGGAAATTAGGGTTTGGTTAAAATTAGGGTTTTGGGTCAAAAATAGGGTTGTGTTAAAAATAGGGTTTTGGGTCAAAATAGGGTTAGTTTTAGGTAAAATTAGGGTTTGAGGTCAAAATTAGGGTTTTAGTTAAATTTAGGGTTTAGGGTCAAAATTAGGGTTTAGGGTTTGAAATAGGGTTTGAGTTTAAAATAGGGTTTTGGGTCAAAAATAGAGGTTAGAATTTAGGTTTTTTAGGGTTAGGGTAAAAATTAGGGTTTAGGGTTTGAGGTATAGGTTTTGGGTCAAAATAGGGTTAAAATTAGGGTTTAGGTAAAATTAGGGTTTGGTCAAAATTAGGGTTTAGGGTTTGAAATAGGGTTTTGGGTAAAAATAGGGTTTTAAAATTGGGTTTTGGGTTAGAATTAGGGTTTTGGGATAAAATTAGGGTTTTGGGTTAAAATTAGGGTTTAAGGTCAAAATTAGGGTTTAGGGTTTGAAAATTAGGGTTTTGGGTTTAAAATAGGGTTTTGAGTTAAAAATGGGTAAGGTTAGAATTAGGGTTTTGGGAAAATTAGGGTTTAGTCAAAATGAGGTTTTGAGTAAAATGATGGTTTCGGGTCAAAATTAGGGTTTTGGGTCAAAATTAGGGTTTTGGGTCAAAAATCGGGTTGTGTTAAAAATACGGTTTCGGATCGAAAATAGGGTTAGAATTAGGGTTTTGGGTAAAATTAGGGTTTTGGGTAAAAATTAGGGTTTAGGGTTTTGAGTTTAAAATAGGGTTTTGGGTCAAAAATAAGGTTAGAATTAGGGTTTTGGGTAAAATTAGGGTTTCGGGTCAAAATAAGGGTTTTGGGTTAAATTTAGGGTTTTGTGTCAAAATTAGGGTTTTTGGTCAATAGTAGGGTTTTAGGTTAAAAATAGGGTTGAGTTAAAAATAGGGTTTTGGGTGAAAATAGGGTTAGAATTAGGGTTTTGGGTAAAATTATGGTTTGGTCAAAATTAGGGTTTCGGGTCAAATTTAGGATTTAGGGGTCAAAATTAGGGTTTAGGGTTTGAAATAGGGTTTTAGTCTAAAATAGGTTTTGGGTCTAAAATAGGGTTAAGTAGGGTTTTGGGTAAAATTAGGGTTTAGGGTCAAAATTAGGGTTTAGGGTTTCAAATAGGGTTTTGGGTCAAAAATCGGGTTGTGTTAGAAATAGGGTTTTGGGTCAAAAATAGGGTTAGAAATTAGGGTTTTGGGTAAAATTAGGGTTTGGTCAAAATTAGGGTTTTGGGTCAAAAGGGTTTAGGGTCAAAATTAGGGTTTAGGGTTTGAAATAGGGTTTGAGTTTAAAATAGGGTTTTGGGTCAAAAATAAGGTTAGAATTAGGGTTTTGGGTAAAATTAGGGTTTTGTCAAAAATGAGGGTTTTGGGTAAAAATAGGGTTTTGGAGTTCAAATTAGGGTTTTTGGGTCAAAATTAGGGTTTTGAGTGGCAAAAATAGGGTTGGTTAAAAATTAGGGTTTTGGGTAAAAATTTAGGGTTAAAATTAGGGTTTTGGGTAAAAGTAGGGTTTAGGTCAAAATTAGGTTTTGGGTAAAATTAGGGTTTTTTGTTTAGGTTTTAGGGTTTTGAGGTCAAAATAGGGTTTGAAAGTGGGTTTTAGGTAGGGTTTGAGTTAAAATTAGGATTTAGTCAAAATTAGGGTTTTAGGTTAAATTTAGGGTTTTGGGTCAAAATTAGGGTTTTGGTCAAAATTAGGGTTTTGGGTCAAAATAGGGTTTGAGTTAAAAATAGGGTTTTGAGTCTAAAATAGTTGGTTAGAATTAGGGTTTTGGGTAAAATTATGGTTTGGGTCAAAATTAGGGTTGAGGTCAAAATTTGGGTTTAGGGTCAAAATTAGGGTTTAGGGTTTGAAATAGGGTTTTGAGTTTAAAGTAGGGTTTGGGGTCTAAAATAGGGTTAGAATTAGGGTTTTGGGTAAAAATTAGGGTTTAGGGTCAAAATTAGGGTTTAGGGTTTGAAATAGGGTTTTGAATTTAAAATAGGGTTTTGGGTTAAAATTAGGGTTTTTGGGTCAAATTTAGGATTTAGGTCAAAATTAGGGTTTTTGATTTAAAAATTGGGTTTTAGGTCAAAAATAGGAGTTTGAAATTAGGGTTTTGGTCAAAATTAGGGTTTAGGGTCAAAATTAGGGTTTAGAGTTAAAATTAGAGTTTGAGTTTAAAATAGGGTTTTGGGTTAAATTTAGGGTTTTGTGTCAAAATTAGGGTTTGGGTCAAAATTAGGGTTTTGGGTCAAAAGTAGGGTTTGAGTTAAAAATAGGGTTTGGGTCGATAATAGGGGTTAGAATTAGGGTTTTGGGTAAAATTAGGGTTTAGGTCAAAATAGGGTTTTGGGTCAAATTGGGATTTAGGGTCAAATTAGGGTTTAGGGTTTGAAATAGGGTTTTAGTTTAAAATTGGGTTTTAGGTCAAAATTGGGTTTAGAATTAGGGTTTTGGGTAAAATTAGGGTTTAGGGTCAAATAGGGTTTTGGGCAAATAGGGTTTAGGGTAAAATGGTGTGTTAAAAATAGGGTTTTAGGTAAATAGGGTTAGAATTAGGTTTTTGGGTAAAATTAGGGTTTTGGTCAAAATTAGGGTTTAGGGTTTGAAATAGGGTTTTGGAGTTTAAAATAGGGTTTTGGGTTAAAAATAAGGTAGTTTAGCTTTAGGTAAAATTAGGGTTTTGGTCAAAAATAAGGTTTTAGTTAAATTTAGGGTTTTGGTCAAAATTAGGGTTTAGGTCAAAATAGGGTTTAGGTCAAAAAGGGTTGAGCTAAAAATAGGGTTTTGGTAAAATAGAGTTGTGTAAATGGGGTTTTGGAAAGTAGGGTTTGGGTCAAAATTAGGGTTTAGGTCAAAATTAGGTTTGAGTTAAAAATAGGGTTTTGGGAAATAGGAGTTAAATTAGGGTTTTGGGTTAAAATTAGGTTTTGTCAAAAATAGGGTTTTGGGTCAAAATAGGGTTAAAATTAGGGTTTTGGGTAAAATTAGGGTTTGGGTCAAAATAGGGTTTTAGGTTAAAATTAGGGTTTAGGGTCAAAATTAGGGTTTAGGAGTTTGAAATAGGGTTTTGAGTTTAAAATAGGGTTTTGGGTCAAAAATAAGTTAGGGTGGGTTTTGGGTAAAATTAGGTTTTGGGTCAAAATTAGGGTTTTAGGTTAAATTTAGGGTTTTGTGTCAAAATTAGGGTTTTGGTCAAATTAGGGTTTTGGGTCAAAATAGGGTTGAGTTAAAAATAGGGTTTTAGGTGAAAATAGGGTTATTAGGGTTTGGGTAAATTATGGTTTTGGTCAAAATTAGGGTTTGGTCAAATTTAGGATTTAGGGTCAAATTAGGGTTTAGGGTTTGAAATAGGGTTGTTAGTCTAAAATAGGGTTTTGGGTCTAAAATAGAATTAGGTTGGAAAATTAGGGTTTAGGAGTCAAAATTAGGGTTTAGGGTTTAAAATAAGGTTTTGGGTCAAAAATCGGGTTGTGTTAGAAATAGGGTTTTGGGTTTAAAAGGGTTAGGGGTCAAAATAGGGTTTTGGGTAAAATTAGGGTTTTGGTCAAATTAGGGTTTTAGGTTAAAATTAGGGTTTAGGGTTTGAAATAGGGTTTTAGTTTAAAAATAGGGTTTTAGTCAAAATAAGGTTAAATTAGGGTTTTGGGTCAAAATTAGGGTTTCGGGTCAAAATTATGGTTTGGTCAAAATTAGGGTTTAGGTCAAAATTAGGGTTTTGAGTTCAAAAATAGGGGTTTGTGTTTAAAAATAGGGTTTGGGTGAAAATTGGGAAAATTAGGGTTTTGGGGTAAAATTAGGGTTTGGGTCAAAATTAGGGTTTGGGTTGAAATAGGGTTTTGAGTTTAAAATAGGGTTTTGGGTAAAAAATAAGGTTAGGAATTAGGGTTTTGAGTAAAATTAGGGTTTGGGTCAAAATAAGGGTTTTGGGTTAAATTTAGGGTTTGTGTCAAAATTAGGGTTTTGGGTCAATTAGGGTTTTTGGTCAAAATAGGGTTGAGTTAAAAATAGGGTTTTGGTCGAAAATTGGGTTAGAATTAGGGTTTGGGTAAAATTAGGGTTTGGTCAAATTAGGGTTTGGGTCAAATTTAGGGTTTAGGGTCAAAATTAGGGTTTAGGGTTTGAAATAGGGTTGTTAGGTTAAAATAGGGTTTTGGGTCTAAAATAAGGTTAGAATTAGGGGTTTTGGGTAAAATTAGGTTTGATGGGTTGGTTTGAAATAGGGTTTTGGGTCAAAAATCGGGTTTTGTTAAAATAGGGTTTTGGAGTCAAAATTAGGTTAAATTAGGGTTTTGGGTAAAATTAGGGTTTGGGTCAAAATTAGGGTTTGGGTTAAAATTAGGGTTTAGGGTCAAAATTAGGGTTTAGGGTTTGAAATAGGGTTTTGAGTTTAAAATAGGGTTTTGGGTCAAAAATAAGGTTAGAATTTGGGTTTTGGGTAAAATTAGAGTTTGGGTCAAAATAAGGGTTTTAGGTTAAATTTAGGGTTTTGTGTCAAAATTAGGGTTTTGGTCAAAATTAGGGTTTGTCAAAATAGGGTTGAGAAAAATAAGGTTTTAAGTAAAAATAGGGTAAAATTAGGGTTTTGGGTAAAATTAGGTTTTGGGTCAAAATTAGGGTTTTAGGTCAAATTTAGGGTTTAGGGTCAAAATTAGGGTTTAGGGTTTGAAATAGGGTTTTAGTCTAAAATAGTGTTTTGGGTTAAAATAGGGTTAGAATTAGGGTTTTGGGTAAAATTAGGGTTTAGGTCAAAATTAGGGTTTGGGTTGAAAATAAGGTTTTGGGTCAAAAATCGGGTTGTGTTAGAAATAGGGTTTTGGGTAAAAATAGGGTTAGTTAGGTTTTGGGTAAAAGTTTAGGGTTTTGGTTAAAATTAGGGTTTAGGGTTTGAAATAGGGTTTGAGTTTAAAATAGGGTTTTGGGTCAAAATTAGGAGTTTTGGGTAAAATTAGGGTTTGGGTCAAAAATAGGGTTTGGTCAAAATTAGGGTTTTGGGGAAATAGGTTTTGATAAAATAGGGTTAATGTTTGGGTAAAATTAGGGTTTGGTCAAATAAGGTTTATAGTTAAAAATTAGGTTTTGAGTTTAAAATAGGGTTTTGGGTCAAATAAGGAGTTTAGTCAAATTAGGGTTTTAGGTAAAATTAGGGTTTAGGTCAAAATAAGGGTTTGGGTCAAAATTAGGGTTTGGTCAAAAGGGTTTTAGTTAAAAATAAGGGTTTTGGGTCGAAAATAGGGTTAGAATTAGGGTTTGGGGTAAAATTAGGGTTTGGTCAAAATTAGGGTTTGGAGGTTGAAATAGGGTTTGAGTTTAAAATAGGGTTTTGGTCAAAAATAAGGTTAGAATTAGGGTTTTGGGTAAAATTAGGGTTTGGTCAAAATAAGGGTTTTGGGTTAAATTTAGGGTTTATGTCAAAATTAGGGTTTTTGGTCAAAATTAGGGTTTTGGGTCAAAATAGGGTTGAGTTAAAAATAGGGTTTGGGTGAAAATTAGGTTAGAATTAGGGTTTTGGGTAAAATTATGGTTTCGGGTCAAATTAGGGTTTAGGTTAAATTTAGGATTTAGGGTCAAAGTTAGGGTTTAGGGTTTGAAATAGAGTTTTTAGTTTAAAATAGGGTTTTGGGTCAAAAAGAGGGTTAAAATTAGCGTTTTGGGTAAAATTAGGGATTAGGTTGAAATAGGGTTTTGGGTCAAAAATCGGGTTGTGTTAGAAATAGGGTTTTAGGTAAAAATAGGGTTAGAATTAGGGTTTTGGGTAAAATTAGGGTTTAAAAATTAGGGTTTTGGGTTAAAATTAGGGTTTTGGTCAAAATTAGGGTTTAGGGTTTGAAATAGGGTTTTGAGTTTAAAATAGGGTTTTGGGTCAAAAATAAGGTTAGAATTAGGGTTTTGGGTAAAATTAGGGTTAGGTCAAAATAAGGGTTTTGGGTTAAAATTTAGGGTTTTGTGTCAAAATTAGGGTTTTGGTAAAATCAGGGTTTTGGTCAAAATAGGGTTGAGTTAAAAATAGGGTTTTGGGTGTAAAATAGGGTTAATTAGGGTTTTGGGTAAAAGGTGTTAGGGTTTTGGGTCAAAGTTGGGATTTAGGGTCAAATTGGGTTTAGGGTTTGAAATAGGGTTTTTAGTTTAAAATAGGGTTTTGGGTCAAAAAGGAGGGTTAGAATTAGGGTTTTGGGTAAAATTAGGGTTTAGGGTTCAAAATAGGGTTTTGGGTCAAAAATAGGTTTGGGTCAAAATTAGGGTTTTGGTGAAAATAGGGTTAGGTCAGGTTTTGGGTTAAAATTAGGGTTTTGGGTAAAATAGGGTTTGTAAAATTAGGGTTTGGGTCAAAATTAGGGTTTAGGGTTTGAAATAGGGTTTGAGTTTAAAATAGGTTTTGGGTAAATAAGGTTAAATTAGGGTTTTGGGTTAAAATTAGGGTTTTGGGTTAAAAATAGGGTTTTGGAGTTAAATTTGGGTTTAGGTGAAAATTAGGGTTTTGGTGAAAATTAGGGTTTGAGTCAAATTAGGGTTTTGGGTCAAATTTAGGGGTTTTGGGTCAAATTGGGTTTAGGGTTTGAAATAGGGTTTTAGTTAAAAAATAGTGTTTGGGTCTAAAATAGGGTTAGAATTAGGGTTTTGGGTAAAATTAGGGTTAGGGGTCAAAATTAGGGTTTAGGGTTAAAATAGGGTTTTGGGTCAAAAATAGGGTTTTGAGTTAAAATAGGGTTTTGGGTCAAAAATAAGGTTAGAATTAGGGTTTTAGGTAAAATTAGGGTTTGTGTCAAAATTAGGGGTTTAGGTAAAAATTAGGGTTTTGGTGAAAATAGGGTTTTAGGTAAAATTAGGGTTTGGGTAAAAATAGGGTTTTGGGTCAAAAAAGTTAAATTAGGGTTTTGGGTAAAATTAGGTTTGGTCAAAATTAGGGTTTAGGGTTTGAAATAGGGTTTTGAGTTAAAAATAGGGTTTTAGGTCAAAAATAGGGTTAGAATTAGGGTTTTAGGTAAAATTAGGGTTTGGTCAAAATAAAGGTTGGTTAAATTTAGGGTTTGTGTCAAAATTAGGGTTTTGGTAAAATTAGGGTTTTGGGTCAAAATAGGGTTTGAGTTAAAAATAGGGTTTTGGGTGAAAATGGGTTAGAATTAGGGTTTTGGGTAAAATTATGGTTTCGTGTCAAAATTAGGGTTTGAGTTAAATTTAGGATTTAGGGTCAAAATTAGGGTTTAGGGTTTGAAATAGGGTTTTAGTTTAAAATAGTGTTTTGGGTCTAAAATAGGGTTAGAATTAGGGTTTTGGGTAAAATTAGGGTTTAGGGTCAAAATTAGGGTTTAGGGGTTTGAAATAGGGTTTTGGGTCAAAATGGGTTTTGGGTTAAAAATAGGGTTTTGGGTAGGTTAGTTAGGGTTTTGGAAAATTAGGTTGGGTCAAATAGGGTTTGGGGAAAAATTAGGGTTTCGGGTCTAAAATAGGGTTTTGAGTTTAAAATAGGGTTTTGGGTAAAAAAAGGTTAGAATTAGGGTTTTGGGTAAAATTATGGTTTTGGGTCAAAATGATGGTTTGGTAAAATTGGGTTTTAGGTAAATTAGGGTTTTGGGTCAAAATAGGGTTTAGGTTAAAATAGGGTTTTGGGTAAAAAAGGTAGGGTTAAATTAGGGTTTTGGGTAAAATTAGGGTTTGGTCAAATTAGGGTTTAGGGTTTGAAATAGGGTTTGAGTTAAAATTAGGGTTTGGGTCAAAAATAAGGTTAGAATTAGGGTTTTGGGTAAAATTAGGGTTTTGGTCAAAATTAGGGTTTTGGGTTAAATTTAGGGTTTAGGTAAATTAGGGTTTAGGGTCAAATAGGGTTTGAGTTAAAAAATAGGGTTTGAGGTTAAAAGTTAGGGTTTTAGGTAAAATTAGGGTTTGGTCAAAATTAGGGTTTAGGTCAAATTTAGGATTTGGGTCAAAATTAGGGTTTAGGGTTTAAAATAGGGTTTTAGTCTAAAATAGGGTTTTGGGTCATAAATAGGGTTAGAATTAGGGTTTTGGGTTAAAATTAAGGTTTATGGTCAAAATTAGGGTTTGGGTCAAAATTAGGGTTTTGGGTGAAAAGGGTTTGAGTAAAATAGGGTTTTAGGTAAAAATAGGGTTAAAATTAGGGTTTTGGGTAAAATTAGGGTTTTGGGTCAAAATAGGTTTTGAGTCAAAATTAGGGTTTAGGGTCAAAAATACGGTTTAGGGTTTGAAATAGGGTTTTGAGTTACACATAGGGTTATGGGTCAAAAATAAGGTGGAATTAGGGTTTTGGGTAAAATTAGGGTTTGGTCAAAATTAGGGTTTTGGGTTAAATTTAGGGTTTTTGGTCAAAATTAGGGTTTTTGGTCAAATTAGGGTTTTGGGTCAAAATAGGGTTTGTTAAAAATTGGGTTTTGGGTCAAAAATATGGTTATAATTAGGGTTTTGGTTAATAATTAGGGTTTTGGGTCATATTTAGGGTTAGAAATATTTTTTTGGTTTTAATTTAGGTTTTAGGGTCAAAATTAGGGTTTAGGGTTTGAAATAGGGTTTTAGTTTAAAATAGGTTTTGGTCTAAAATTAGGAGGTCAAAATTAGGGTTTTGGTAAAATTAGGGTTTATAAAATAGGGTTTTGGGTTAAAAATAGGGTTTTGGGTAAAAATAGGGTTTTGGTTAAAAATAGGGTTAGAATTAGGGTTTTGGGTAAAAGTAGGGTTTGGTCAAAATTAGGGTTTGGGTTAAAATTCGGGTTTAGGGTCAAAAGTGGGGTTTAGGCAAAAATAGGGTTTTGAGTTAAAAATAGGGTTTTGGGTCAAAAATAAGGTTAGAATTAGGGTTTTGGGTAAAATTAGGGTTTCGGTCAAAATGAGGTTGGGTCAAAATTGGGGTTTTGGTCAAAATTAGGGTTTTAGGTCAAAAATCGGGTTGTGTTAAAAATAGGGTTTTGGGTGAAAATAGGGTTAAATTAGGGTTTTGGGTAAAATTAGGGTTTAGGTCAAAATTAGGGTTTAGGGTTTGAAATAGGGTTTTGAGTTTAAAATAGGGTTTTGGGTCAAAAATAAGGTTAGAATTAGGGTTTTGGGTAAAATTAGGGTTTGGTCAAAATAAGGGTTTGGGTTAAATTTAGGGTTTTGTGTCAAAATTAGGGTTTTGGGTTTAAAATAGGGTTTTGGGTCAAAATAGGGAAGTTAAAAATAGGGTTTTGGGTGAAAAATAGGGTTAAAATTAGGGTTTTGGTAAAATAGGTATGGTTTTGGTCAAAATTAGGGTTTGGGTCAAATTTAGGATTTAGGGTCAAAATTAGGGTTTAGGGTTTGAAATAGGGTTTTAGTTTAAAATAGTGTTTTGGGTCAAAAATAGGGTTAGAATTAGGGTTTTGGGTAAAAATTAGGGTTTAGGGTAAAATTAGGGTTTGGGAAATTAGGGTTTTGGGTCAAAAATAGGGTTGTTAGAAATAGGGTTTTGGGTGAAAATAGGGTTAGGATTAGGGTTTTGGGTAAATTAGGGTTTGGGTCAAAATTAGGGTTTTGGGTTAAAATTAGGGTTTCGGGTCAAAAATAGGGATCAGCGCTAGAAATAGGGTTTTGAGTTTAAAATAGGGTTTTGGGTCAAAAATAAGGTTAGAATTAGGGTTTTGGGTAAAATTAGGGTTTCGGGTCAAAATGATGGTTTTGGGTTAAATTTAGGGTTTTTGGTCAAAATTAGGGTTTTGGGTCAAAATTAGGGTTTGGGGTCAAAATAGGGTTGAGTTAAAAAGAGGGTTTTGGGTGAAAATAGGAGTAAAATTAGGGTTTTGGGTTAAAATTAGGGTTTTGGGTTAAAATTAGGGTTTTGGGTCAAAATTAGGGTTTAGGGTCAAAATAGGGTTTTGAGTTTAGGGTTAGATTAGGTTAAAAATAGGGTTTGGTAGAAAATGAGTTTTGGTCAAAATAGGGTTTTGAGTAAAATTAGGGTTTTGGGTAAAATTATGGTTTATGGTCAAAATTAGGGTTCTGGGTAATAAAACGGGTTTAGTTAAAAATAGGGTTTTGGGTCGAAAATACGGTTAGAATTTAGGTTTGGGTAAAATTTTGGTCAAAATTATGGTTTTGGGTTAAATTTACGGTTTTGGGTCAAAATTAGGGTTTAGGGTTTAGGGTTTGAACTAGTGTTTTGAGTTTAAAATAGGGTTTTGGTTCAAAAATAAGGTTAGAATTAGGGTTTTGGGTAAAATTAGGGTTTCGGGTCAAAATGAGGTTTTTGGTTTAAATTAGGGTTTGGGTCAAAATTAGGGTTTGGGTCAAAAATAGGGTTTTGGGTTAAAAATAGGGTTTGAGGTGAAAAGGGTTAGGGTTAGGTTAGGTTAAAATTAGGGTTTTGGGTCAAAATTAGGGTTTTGGTCAAAATTAGGGGTTTAGGGTTTGAAATAGGGTTTGAGTTTAAAATAGGGTTTTGGGTCAAAAATAAGGTTAGAATTAGGGTTTTGGGTAAAATTAGGGTTTTGGGTCAAAATTAGGGTTTTGGGTTAAAATAGGGTTTAGTTCAAAATTAGGGTTTTGGGTCAAAGAGGGTTTTGGTTTTGAAATAGGGTTGGTAGAAGTTAAAAATAGGGTTTTGGGTGAAAATAGGGTTTGAGGTTAAAATTAGGGTTTTAGGTCAAAATTAGGGTTTGGGTAAGAAAATTAGGGTTTAAGGTCAAATGGGTTGAGCAAATTAGGGTTTTGGGTGTAAAATAGGGTTATGGGTTTAGGTTAAATTAGGGTTTTGGGTCAAAAATAGGGTTAGGGTAGGGTTTTGGGTAAAATAGGGTTTGGGGTCAAAGGGTTTAGGGTTTGAATTAGGGTTTTGGGTCAAAATTAGGGTTTTGGGTTAAAAATAGGGTTTGGGTCGAAAATAGGGTTAGAATTAGGGTTTTGGGTAAAATTAGGGTTTGGTCAAAATTAGGGTTTAGGTTAAAATTAGGGTTTAGGGTCAAAATTAGGGTTTAGGGTTTGAAATAGGGTTTTGAGTTTAAAATAGGGTTTTGGGTCAAAAATAAGGTTAGAATTAGGGTTTTGGTAAAATTAAGGTTTTGGGTCAAATTTAGGGTTTGGGTCAAAATTATTTTTTGGGTCAAAATAGGGTTGAGTTAAAAATAGGGTTTTGGGTGAAAATAGGGTTAGAATTAGGGTTTTAGGTAAAATTATGGTTTGGTCAAAATTAGGGTTTTAGGTAAAATTTAGGGTTTAGGGTCAAAATTAGGGTTTAGGGTTTGAAATAGGGTTTTAGTCTAAAATAGGTTTTGGGTCAAAAATAGGTTAGAATTAGGTTTTGGGTAAAATTAGGGTTTGTGTCAAAATAGGGTTTTGGGTCAAAAATGGGTTTGTTAAAATAGGGTTTTGGGTAAAAGGTTAGGTTGTTTAAAGGTTTTAGGTAAAATTAGGGTTTTGGGTCAAAATTAGGGTTTTGGGTTAAAATTAGGATTTAGGAGTCAAAATTAGGGTTTAGGGTTTGAAATAGGGTTTTGAGTTTAAAATAGGGTTTTGGGTCAAAAATAAGGTTAGAATTAGGGTTTTGGGTAAAATTAGGGTTTGTGTCAAAATAAGGTTTTGGGTTAAATTTAGGGTTTTGGGTCAAAATTAGGTTTTGGTGAAATTAGGGTTTTGGGTTAAAAATAGGGTTTAGGTCAAAAAGGGTTAGGGTTTTGGTTAAATGTGGTTTTTAGGGTTTGAAATTAGGGTTTGGTCAAAATAGGGGTTTTGAGTTTAAAATAGGGTTTTGGGTCAAAATAGGGTTAGAGAAAATTAGGGTTTTAGTAAATTAGGGTTTTGGGTAAAATTAGGGTTTAGGTCAAAATTAGGGTTTTTGGTAAAATTTAGGTTTTAGGTCAAAATTAGGGTTTAGGGTGAAAATAGGGTTGAGTTAAAAATAGGGTTTTGGGTGAAAATGGGGTTAGAATTAGGGTTTTGGGTAAAATTATGGTTTGGGTCAAATTAGGGTTTGGGTTAAAATTAGGGTTTAGGGTCAAAATTAGGGTTTAGGGTTTGAAATAGGGTTTTAGTCTAAAATAGGGTTTTGGGTCAAAAATAAGGTTAGAATTAGGGTTTTGGGTAAAATTAGGGTTTGGGTCAAAATGAGGGTTTAGAAAGGGTTTGGGTCAAAATAGGGTTTGGGTCAAAATAGGGTTTTGTGTTAAAAATTAGTTGTGTTAAAAATAGGGTTTTGGGTCGAAAATAGGGTTAGAATTAGGGTTTTGGGTTAAAATTAGGGTTTAGGGTCAAAATTAGGGTTTAGGGTTTGAAATAGGGTTTTGAGTTTAAAATAGGGTTTTGGGTCAAAAATAAGGTTAGAATTAGGGTTTTGGGTAAAATTAGGGTTTCTGGTCAAAATTAGGGTTTGGGTTAAATTTAGGGTTTTGTGTCAAAATTAGGGTTTTTGGTCAAAATTAGGGTTTTGGGTCAAAATAGGGTTGAGTTAAAAATAGGGTTTTGGTGAAAATAGGGGTTAGAATTAGGGTTTTGGGTAAAATTATGGTTTGGGTCAAAATTAGGGTTTTAGGTCAAATTTAGGATTTAGGGTCAAAATTAGGGTTTAGGGTTTGAAATAGGGTTGTTAGTCTAAAATAGTGTTTTGGGTCAAAATTAGGGGTTAGAATTAGGGTTTTGGGTAAAGTGGGGTTTAGGGTCAAAATTAGGGTTTAGGGTTTGAAATAGGGTTTGGGTCAAAAATGGGTTGTGTTAGAAATAGGGTTTTGGGTGAAAATAGGGTTAGGGTTTAGGGTTTTGGGTAAAATTAGGGTTTGGTCAAAATTAGGGTTTTGGTTTAAAATTAGGGTTTAGGGTCAAAATTAGGTTTAGGGGTTTGAAATAGGGTTTGAGTTTAAAATAGGGTTTTGGGTCAAAAATAGGGTTAGAATTAGGGTTTTGGGTAAAGGGTTTAGGGTTCAGGTGTCAAAATAGGTTTTGGGTCAAAAATGGTTTGTGTTAAAAATTAGGGTTTTGGGTCAAAAATAGGGTTAGTTAAAAATAGGGTTTTGGTTAAAAATAGGGTTAGAATTAGGGTTTTGGGTCAAAAATAGGGTTTAGGGTCAAAATAGGGTTTAGGGTTTAAAATAGGGTTTGAGTTTAAAAAGGGTTAAGGGTTAGAATTTGGGTTTTGGGTAAAATTAGGGTTTTGGGTCAAAATTAGGGTTTTGGGTTAAATTTAGGTTTGTGTCAAAATTAGGGTTTTGAGGTCAAAATTAGGGTTTGGGTCAAAATAGGGTTGAGTTAAAAATAGGGTTTGGGTGAAAATGGGGTTAGAATTAGGGTTTTGGGTAAAATTATGGTTTTGGTCAAAATTAGGGTTATGGGTCAAATTTAGGATTTAGGGTCAAAATTAGGGTTTAGGGTTTGAAATAGGGTTGTTAGTCTAAAATAGTGTTTTGGGTCAAAAATAGGGTTAGAATTAGGGTTTTGGGTAAAAATTAGGGTTTAGGGTCAAAATTAGGGTTTAGGGTTTGAAATATGGTTTTGATCTTATAATATGGTTTTGTGTCAAAAATCGGGTTGTGTTAAAAATAGTGTTTTGGGTCTAAAATAGGGTTAGAATTAGGGTTTTGGGTAAAATTAGGGTTTGGTCAAAATTAGGGTTTTGGGTAAAAATTATGGTTTAGGGTTTGAAATAGGGTTTTGAGTTTAAAAATAGGGTTTGGGTCAAAAATAAGGTTAGATTTAGGGTTTTGGGTAAAATTAGGGTTTCGGGTCAAAATAAGGGTTTTGTGTTAAATTTAGGGGTTTGTGTCAAAATTAGGGTTTTTGGTCAAAATTAGGGTTTTGGGTCAAAATAGGGTTGAGTTAAAAAATAGGGTTTTGGGTCGAAAATAGGGTTACAATTAGGGTTTTGGGTAAAATTATGGTTTCGGGTCAAAATTAGGGTTCTGGGTCAAATTTAGGATTTAGGGTCTAAATTATGGTTTAGGGTTTGAAATAGGGTGTTTGGGTTAAAATAGGGTTTTGGGTCAAAATAGTGTTAGAATTAGGGTTTTGGGTCAAAATTAGGGTTTAGGTTTGAAAGGTTTTGGGTCAAAATCAGGTTTTGGTCAAAATTAGGGTTTTAGGTCAAATAGGTTTAGGGTTAAAATTAGGGTTTTGAGGTAAAATTAGGGTTTTGGGTCAATTAGGGTTTGGGTTAAAATTAGGGTTTAGGTCAAAATTAGGGTTTTAGGGTTTAAAATTAGGGTTTTAGGTTAAAATAGGGTTTTGGGTTAAAAATAAGGTAAATTAGGGTTTTGGGTAAAATTAGGGTTTAGGTTGAAAATAGGGTTTTGAGTTAAATTAGGTTTTGGGTCAAAATTAGGGTTTTAGGTCAAATTAGGATTTAGGTCAAAATTAGGGTTTGATTTAAAAATAGGTTTTGGGTCAAAAATAGGGTTAGAATTAGGGTTTTGGGTAAAAATTAGGGTTTGGGTCAAAAATTAGTTTAAAATAGGGTTTTGGGATAAAATTAGGGTTTAGTGTCAAAATTAGTGTTTAGGGTTCAAAATAGGGTTTTGATTTAAAATAGGGTTTTGGGTCAAAAATAGGGTTAGAATTAAGGTTTTGGGTAAAATTAGGGTTTCGGGTCAAAATTAGGGTTTTGGGTCAAAAATTAGGGTTTTGGGTAAAAATTAGGGTTTAGGGTCAAAATTAGGGTTTAGGGTTTGAAATATGGTTTTGAGTTTAAAAGAGGGTTTTGGGTCAAAAATAAGGTTAGAATTAGGGTTTTGGGTAAAATTGTGGGTTTTAAAATTAGGGTTTTGGGTCAAAAAATTTTGGGTTAAAATTAGGTTTTGGGTAAAATTAGGGTTTAGGGTTTAAAATTGAGTTTTGAGTTAAAAATAGGGTTTTGGGTTAAATTTAGGGTTTGGGTAAAATTAGGGTTTTGGGTCAAAATAGGGGAGTTAAAAATAAGGTTTTGGGTCAAAATAGGGTTAGAATTAGGGTTTTAGGTAAAATTATGGTTGGGTCAAAATTAGGGTTTTGGTAAATTTAGGGTTTAGGGTGAAAAGTAGGGTATAGGCTTTGAATTAGGGTTGAGTTAAAAATAGGGTTTTAGGTCAAAAATAGGGTTATAATTAGGGTTTTGGGTAAAATTAGGGTTTCGGGTCAAAATTATTTTTTTGGTAAAAAATTAGGGTTTTGGGTCAAAATTTAGGGTTTTGGGTTTGAAATAGGGTTTTGAGTTTAAAATAGGGTTTTGGGTCAAAAATAAGGTTAGAATTAGGGTTTTGGGTAAAATTAGGGTTTCGGGTCAATATAAGGGTTTTGGGTTTAGGGTTTTGTGTCAAAATTAGGGTTTTGGTCAAAATTAGGGTTTTTGGTCAAAATAGGGTTGAGTTAAAAATAGGGTTTTGGGTGAAAATAGGGTTAGAATTAGGGTTTTGGGTAAAATTATGGTTTTGGGTCAAAATTAGGGTTTAGGGTCAAATTTAGGATTTAGGGTCAAAATTAGGGTTTAGTGTTTGAAATAGGGTTTTAGTCTAAAATAGGGGTCTGGGGCTAAAATAGGGTTAGAATTAGGGTTTTGGGTAAAAATTAGGGTTTAGGGTTTGAATTAGGGTTTTGGGTCAAAAATGGGTTGTGTTAAAATAGGGTTTTGGGTGAAAATAGGGTTAGAATTAGGGTTTTGGGTAAAATTAGGGTTTGGTCAAAATTAGGGTTTTGGGTTAAAATTAGGGTTTAGGGTCAAAATTAGGGTTTAGGGTTTGAAATAGGGTTTTTAGTATAAAATAGGGTTTTGGGTCAAAAATAAGGTTAGAATTTGGGTTTTGGGTAAAATTAGGGGTTTTGGTCAAAATAGGGTTTTGGGTTAAATTTAGGGTTTTGGGTCAAAATTAGGGTTTTTGGTCAAAATAGGGTTTTGGGTCAAAAATAAGGTTAGAATTAGGGTTTCGGGTAAAATTAGGTTTTTGGGTAAAAATTCGGGTTTAGGGTCAAAATTAGGGTTTAGGGTCAAAATTAGGGTTTAGGGTTTGAAAGAGGGTTTTGGGTCAAAAATAAGGTTAGAATTAGGGTTTTGGGTAAAATTAGGGTTTGTGTCAAAATGAGGTTTTGGGTAAAATGATGGTTTCGGGTCAAAATTAGGGTTTTGGGTCAAAATTAGGGTTTTGGGTCAAAAATCGGGTTGTGTTAAAAATAGGGTTTTGGGTCCAAAATAGGGTTAGAATTAGGGTTTTGGGTAAAATTAGGGTTTCGGGTCAAATTAGGGTTTAGGGATTGAAATAGGGTTTTGAGTTTAAAATAGTGTTTTGGGTCAAAAATAGGGTTAGAATTAGGGTTGTGGGTAAAATTAGGGTTTCGGGTCAAAATAAGGGTTTTGGGTTAAATTTAAGGTTTTGTGTCAAAATTAGGGTTTTTGGTCAAAATTAGGGTTTTGGGTCAAAATAGGGTTGAGTTAAAAATAGGGTTTTGGGTTGAAATTAGGGTTAGTTTTAGGGTTTTGGGTAAAATTATGGTTCGGGTCAAAATTAGCGTTTTGTGTTAAAATTAGTGTTTAGGGTCAAAATTAGGGTTTAGGGTTTGAAATAGAGTTGTTAGTCTAAAATAGTGTTTTGGGTCTAAAGGGTTAGAAGGGTTTTGGGTAAAAATTAGGGTTTAGGGTCAAAATTAGGGTTTAGGGTTTGAAATAGGGTTTTGGGTCAAAAATCGGGTTGTGTTAGAAATAGGGTTTTGGGTCGAAAATAGGGTTAGAATTAGGGTTTTGGGTAAAATTAGGGTTTCGGGTCAAAATTAGGGTTTTGGGTTAAAATTAGGGTTTAGGGTCAAAATTAGGGTTTAGGGTTTGAAATAGGGTTTTGAGTTTAAAATAGGGTTTTGGGTCAAAATAGGGTTAGAATTAGGGTTTTGTGTAAAAATTATGGTTTCGCGTCAAAATTAGGGTTTTGGGTCAAAAATGGGTTATGTTAAAAATAGGGTTTTGGGTCTAAAAGAGGGTTAGAATTTGGGTTTTGGGTAAAATTAGGGTTTCGGGTCAAAATTAGGGTTTAGGGTTTGAAATAGGGTTTTGAGTTTAAAATAGGGTTTTGGGTCAAAAATAAGGTTAGAATTAGGGTTTTGGGTAAAATTAGGGTTTCGTGTCAAAATGATGGTTTTGGGGTAAATTGAGGGTTTTGTGTCAAAATTAGGGTTTTGGGTCAAAAATTAGGGTCGGAGTTAAAAATAAGGTTTTGGGTGAAAATAGGGTTACAATTAGGGTTTGGGTAAAATTATGGTTTTGGGTCAAAATTAGGGTTAGGTCAAATTTAGGATTTAGGGTCTAAATTATGGTTTAGGGTTTGAAATAGGGTTTATAGTTTAAAATAGGGTTTTGGGTCAAAAATAGGGTTAGAATTAGGGTTTTGGGTAAAATGGGGTTTGGGTCAAAATTAGGGTTTTGGGTTAAAAATAGGGTTTTGGGTTGAGGTTAGGGTTAGAATTAGGGTTTTGGGTAAAATTAGGGTTTTGGTCAAAATTAGGGTTTTGGGTTAAAATTAGGGTTTAGGGTCAAAATTAGGGTTTAGGGTTTGAAATAGGGTTTGAGTTTAAAATAGGGTTTGGGTCAAATAAGGTTAAATTAGGGTTTTGGGTAAAATTAGGGTTGGTCAAAATAAGGGTTTTGGTTAAATTTAGGGTTTTGTGTCAAAATTAGGGTTTTGGTCAAAATTAGGGTTTTGGGTGAAAATAGGGTTAGAATTAGGGTTTTGGGTAAAATTATGGTTTGGTCAAAATTAGGGTTAGGTCAAATTTAGGTTTTAGGGTCAAAATTAGGGTTTTGGGTTTGTATTTTGGTTTGTAGTCTAAATTAGGGTTTGGGGTCTAAAATAGGGTTTGAATTAGGGTTTTGGGTAAAAATTAGGGTTTAGGGTCAAAATTAGGGTTTAGGGTTTGATATAGGGTTGTTGGTCAAAAATAGGGTTGTTTTAGAACTAGGGTTTTGGGTCAAAAATAGGGTCAAAATTAGGGTTTTGGGTCAAAAATCGGGTTGTGTTAAAAATTAGGGTTTTGGGTTAAAATTAATGTTTAGGGTCAAAATTAGGCTTTAGGGTTTGAAATAGGGTTTTGAGTTTAAAATAGGGTTTTGGGTCAAAAATAAGGTTAGAATTAGGGTTTTGGGTAAAATTAGGGTTTCGTGTCAAAATGATGGTTTCGGGGTAAAATGATGGTTTCGGGTCAAAATTAGGGTTTTGGGTCAAAATTAGGGTTTTGGGTCAAAAATGGGTTGTGTTAAAAATAGGGTTTTGGTTTGAAAATAGGGTTAGAATTAGGGTTTTGGGTAAAATAAGGGTTTGGTCAAAATTAGGGTTTAGGGTTTGAAATAGGGTTTTGAGTTTAAAATAGGGTTATGGGTCAAAAAGAGGGTTAGAATTAGGGTTGTGGGTCAAATTAGGGTTTGGGGTCATAATAAGGGTTGTGGGTTAAATGGAGGGTTTTGTGTCAAAATTAGGGTTTTGGTCAAAATTAGGGTTTTAGGTCAAAATAGGGTTGAGTTAAAAATAGGGTTTTGGGTGAAAATTGGGTTAGATTTAGGGTTTTGGGTAAAATTATGGTTTGGTCAAGTTTAGGGTTAGGTCAAATTTAGGATTCAGGGGCAACATTAGGGCTGAGGGTTTGAAATAGGGTTGTTAGTCTAAAATAGTGTTTTGGGTCTAAAATTGGGTTCGAAGGAGTGTTTTGGGTAAAAATTAGGGTTTAGGGTCAAAATTAGGGTTTAGGGTTTGAAATAGGGTTTTGGGTCTGAAATGGGGTTTTGTTTGAAATAGGGTTTTGGGAAGATTTTAGGGTTAGAATTAGGGTTTTGGGTTAAATTAGTGTTTGGTGTCATAATTAGGGTTTTGGGTTAAAATTAGGGTTTAGGGTCAAAATTAGGGTTTAGGGTTTGAAATAGGGTTTTGAGTTTAAAATAGGGTTTTGGGTCAAAAATAGGGTTAGAATTAGGGTTTTGGGTAAAATTAGGGTTTCGGGTCAAAATTAGGGTTTAGGGTTTGAAATAGGGTTTTGAGTTTAAAATAGGGTTTTGGGTCAAAAATAAGGTAAGAATTTGGGCTTTGGGTAAAATTAGGGTTTCGGGTCAAAATAAGGGTTGTGTTAAATTTAGGGTTTTGTGTCAAAATTAGGGTTTTGGGTCAAAATAGGGTTGAGTTAAAAATAGGTTTTTGGGTCGAAAATTGGGTTAGAATTAGGGTTTTGGGTAAAATTATGGTTTCGGGTCAAAATTAGGGTTATGGGTCAAATTTAGGATTTAGGGTCAAAATTAGGGTTTAGGGTTTGAAATAGGGTTGTTAGTCTAAAATAGTGTTTTGGATCTAAAATAGGGTTAGAATTAGGGTTTTGGGTAAAAATTAGGGTTTAGGGTCAAAATTAGGGTTTAGGGTTTGAAATAGGGTTTTGGGTCAAAAATCGGGTTGTGTTAGAAATAGGGTTTTGGGTCGAAAATAGGGTTAGAATTAGTGTTTTGGGTAAACATTAGGGTTTCGGGTCAAAATTAGGGTTTTGGGTAAAAATTAATGTTTAGGGTTTGAAATAGGGTTTTGAGATTAAAATAGGGTTCTGGGTCAAAAATAAGGTTAGAATTAGGGTTTTGGGTAAAATTAGGGTTTCCTGTGAAAATAAGGGTTTTGGGTTAAATTTAGGGTTTTGTGTCAAAATTAGGGTTTTTGGTCAAAATTAGGGTTTTGGGTCAAAATAGGGTTGAGTTAAAAATAGGGTTTTGGGTCGACAATAGGGTTAGAATTAGGGTTTTGGGTAAAATTATGGTTTTGGTCAAAATTATGGTTGGGTCAAATTTAGGATTTAGGGTCAAAATTAGGGTTTAGGGTTTGAAATAGGGTTTTAGTCGAAAATAGGGTTTTGGGTCTAAAATAGGGTTAGAATTAGGGTTTTGGGTAAAAATTAGGGTTTAGGGTTTGAAATAGGGTTTTGAGTTTAAAATAAGGTTTTGGGTCAAAATTAGGGTTCAGGGTCAAATATAGGGTTTAGGGTCAAAATTAGGGTTTTGATATAAAAATTGGGTTTTGGGTCAAAAATAGGGTTAAATTAGGGTTTTGTGTCAAAATTAGGGTTTTTGGTCAAAGTTAGGGTTTTGGGTTAAAATTAGGGTTTAGGGTCAAAATTAGGGTTTAGGGTCATAATTAGGGTTTAGGGTTTGAAATAGGGTTTAGCGTTTAAAATAAGGTTTTGGGTCAAAATTAGGGTTCTGGGTCAAATTTAGGATTTAGGGTCAAAATTATGGGTTTGATTTAAAAATTGGGTTTTGGGTCAAAAAAGGTAAATTAGGGTTTTGGGTAAAAAGGTTTAGGTTTGAAATTGAGTTTTGAGTTTAAAATAAGGTTTGGGTCAAAATTAGGGTTGGTAAATTAGGATTTAGGGTCAAAATTAGGGTTTTGATATAAAAATTGGGTTTTAGGTCAAAAATAGGGTTAGAATTAGGGTTTTGTGTCAAAATTGGGTTTTGGTCAAAATTAGGGTTGGGTCAAAATAGGGCGGGTAAAATAGGGTTTAGGGTCAAAATTAGGTTTAGGGTTTGAAATAGGGTTTTGAGTTAAAATAAGGTTTTGGGTCAAAATTAGGGTTAGGTCAAATTAGGATTTAGGGTCAAAAAGGTATAAAATTGGGTTTTGGGTCAAAAATAGGGTTAGAATTAGGGTTTTGGGTCAAAATTAGGGTTTTGGGTTTGAAATTGAGTTGAGTTTAAAATAGGGTTTTGGGTTAAATTTAGGGTTTTGTGTCAAAATTAGGGTTCTGGGTCAAAATTAGGGTTGAGTTAAAAATAAGGTTTTGGGTCGAAATAGGGTTACAATTAGGGTTTCGGGTCAAAATAATGGTTTTGGTCAAAATTAGGGTTCTGGTCAAATTTAGGATTTAGGGTCTAAATTATGGTTTAGGGTTTGAAATAGGGTTTATAGTTTAAAATAGGGTTTTAGGTCAAAAATAGGGTTATAATTAGGGTTTTGGGTAAAATTAGGGTTTCGGGTCAAAATTAGGGTTTTGGGTTAAAATTAGGGTTTAGGGTCAAAATTAGGGTTTAGGGTTTGAAATAGGGTTTTGAGTTTAAAATAGGGTTTTGGGTCAAAAATAAGGTTAGAATTTGGGTTTTGGGTAAAATTAGGGTTTCGGGTCAAAATAAGGGTTTTGGGTTAAATTTAGGGTTTTGTGTCAAAATTAGGGTTTTGGTCAAAATTAGGGTTTTTGGTCAAAATAGGGTTGAGTTAAAAATAGGGTTTTGGGTCGAAAATAGGGTTAGAATTAGGGTTTTGGGTAAAATTATGGTTTCGAGTCAAAATTAGGGTTCTGGGTCAAATTTAGGATTTAGGGTCAAAATTAGGGTTTAGTGTTTGAAATAGGGTTGTTAGTCTAAAATAGTGTTTTGGTTCTAAAATAGGGTTAGAATTAGGGTTTAGGGTAAAAATTAGGGTTTAGGGTTTGAAATAGGGTTTTGGGTCAAAAATCGGGTTGTGTTAGAAATAGGGTTTTGGGTCGAAAATAGGGTTAGAATTAGGGTTTTGGGTATAATTAGGGTTTTGGGTCAAAATTAGGGTTTTGGGTTAAAATTAGGGTTTAGGGTCAAAATTAGGGTTTAGGGTTTGAAATAGGGTTTTGAGTTTAAAATAGGGTTTTGGGTCAAAAATATGGTTAGAATTAGGGTTTTGGGTAAAATTAGGGTTTCGAGTCAAAATTAGGCTTTTGGGTTAAATTTAGGGTTTTGTGTCAAAATTAGGGTTTTGGGTCAAAAATAGGGTTGAGTTAAAAATAGGGTTTTGGGTCGAAAATAGGGTTAGAATTAGGGTTTTGGGTAAAATTATGGTTTCGGGTCAAAATTAGGGTTCTGGGTCAAATTTAGGATTTAGGGTCAAAATTAGGGTTTAGTGTTTGAAATAGGGTTTATAGTTTAAAATAGGGTTTTGGGTCTAAAATAGGGTTAGA
This sequence comes from Sophora flavescens, assembly GCA_030762895.1. Classification (NCBI taxonomy): domain Eukaryota; kingdom Viridiplantae; phylum Streptophyta; class Magnoliopsida; order Fabales; family Fabaceae; genus Sophora; species Sophora flavescens. The sequence continues at coordinate 691,896 of JAUPTC010000015.1, forward strand.
ATTAGGGTTTAGGGTAAAAATTAGGGTTAGGTTTGAAATAGGTTTTGGGTCAAAAATGGGTTGTGTTAAAAATAGGTTTTGGGTGAAAATAGGGTTAGAATTAGGGTTTTGGGTAAAATTAGGGTTTGGTCAAAATTAGAGGTTTAGGGTCAAAATTAGGGTTTAGGGTTTGAAATAGGGTTTTGAGTTTAAAATAGGGTTTTGGGTCAAAAATAAGGTTAAATTTGGGTTTTGGGTAAAATTAGGGTTTGGTCAAAATGTGTTAAATTTAGGTTTTTGTGTCAAAATTAGGGTTTTTGGTCAAAATTAGGGTTTTGGGTCGAAAATAGGGTTAGAATTAGGGTTTTGGGTAAAATTAGGGTTTCGGGTCAAAATTAGGGTTTTGGGTTAAAATTAGGGTTTAGGGTCAAAATTAGGCTTTAGGGTTTGAAATAGGGTTTTGAGTCAAAAATAAGGTTAGAATTAGGGTTTTGGGTAAAATTAGGGTTTCGTGTCAAAATGATGGTTTCGGGGTAAAATGATGGTTTCGGGTCAAAATTAGGGTTTTGGGTCAAAAATGTTAAATAGGTGGAAAATAGGTAATAGGTTTGGGTAAAATAAGGTTGGTCAAAATAGGGTTTAGGGTTTGAAATAGGGTTTTGGGTCAAAAATAAGGTTAGAATTAGGGTTTGGGTAAAATTAGGGTTTCGGGTCAAAATAAGGGTTTTGGGTTAAATTTAGGGTTTTGTGTCAAAATTAGGGTTTTTGGTCAAAATTAGGGTTTTGGGTCAAAATAGGGTTGAGTTAAAAATAGGGTTTTGGGTCGAAAATTGGGTTAGATTTAGGGTTTTGGGTAAAATTATGGTTTCGGGTCAAAATTAGGGTTCTGGGTCAAATTTAGGATTTAGGGTCAAAATTAGGGTTTAGGGTTTGAAATAGAGTTGTTAGTCTAAAATAGTGTTTTGGGTCTAAATTAGGGTTTTGGGTAAAAATTAGGGTTTAGGGTCAAAATTAGGGTTTAGGGTTTGAAATAGGGTTTTGGGTCAAAAATCGGGTTGTGTTAGAAATAGGGTTTTGGGTCGAAAATAGGGTTAGAATTAGGGTTTTGGGTAAAATTAGGGTTTCGTGTCAAAATTAGGGTTTTGGGTTAAAATTAGGGTTTAGGGTCAAAATTAGGGTTTAGGGTTTGAAATAGGGTTTTGAGTTTAAAATAGGGTTTTGGGTCAAAAATAGGGTTAGAATTTGGGTTTTGGGTAAAAATTAGGGTTTCGCGTCAAAATTAGGGTTTTGGGTCAAAAATCGGGTTATGTTAAAAATAGGGTTTTGGGTCGAAAATAGGGTTAGAATTAGGGTTTTGGGTAAAATTAGGGTTTCGGGTCAAAATTAGGGTTTAGGGTTTGAAATAGGGTTTTGAGTTTAAAATAGGGTTTTGGGTCAAAAATAAGGTAAGAATTTGGGCTTTGGGTAAAATTAGGGTTTCGGGTCAAAATAAGGGTTGTGTTAAATTTAGGGTTTTGTGTCAAAATTAGGGTTTTGGGTCAAAATAGGGTTGAGTTAAAAATAGGGTTTTGGGTCGAAAATTGGGTTAGAATTAGGGTTTTGGGTAAAATTATGGTTTCGGGTCAAAATTAGGGTTATGGGTCAAATTTAGGATTTAGGGTCAAAATTAGGGTTTAGGGTTTGAAATAGGGTTGTTAGTCTAAAATAGTGTTTTGGGTCTAAAATAGGGTTAGAATTAGGGTTTTGGGTAAAAATTAGGGTTTAGGGTCAAAATTAGGGTTTAGGGTTTGAAATAGGGTTTTGGGTCAAAAATCGGGTTGTGTTAGAAATAGGGTTTTGGGTCGAAAATAGGGTTAGAATTAGGGTTTTGGGTAAAATTAGGGTTTCGGGTCAAAATTAGGATTAATGTTTAGGGTTTGAAATAGGGTTTTGAGATTAAAATAGGGTTCTGGGTCAAAAATAAGGTTAGAATTAGGGTTTTGGGTAAAATTAGGGTTTCCTGTGAAAATAAGGGTTTTGGGTTAAATTTAGGGTTTTGTGTCAAAATTAGGGTTTTTGGTCAAAATTAGGGTTTTGGGTCAAAATAGGGTTGAGTTAAAAATAGGGTTTTGGGTCGACAATAGGGTTAGAATTAGGGTTTTGGGTAAAATTATGGTTTCGGGTCAAAATTATGGTTCTGGGTCAAATTTAGGATTTAGGGTCAAAATTAGGGTTTAGGGTTTGAAATAGGGTTTTTAGTCGAAAATAGGGTTTTGGGTCTAAAATAGGGTTAGAATTAGGGTTTTGGGTAAAAATTAGGGTTTAGGGTTTGAAATAGGGTTTTGAGTTTAAAATAAGGTTTTGGGTCAAAATTAGGGTTCTGGGTCAAATTTAGGATTTAGGGTCAAAATTAGGGTTTTGATTTAAAAATTGGGTTTTGGGTCAAAAATAGGGTTAGAATTAGGGTTTTGTGTCAAAATTAGGGTTTTGGTCAAAATTAGGGTTTAGGTCAAAATTAGGTTAGGTAAAAATTAGGGTTTAGGGTCAAAATTAGGGTTTAGGGTTTGAAATAGGGTTTTGAGTTTAAAATAAGGTTTTGGGTCAAAATTAGGGTTATGGGTCAAATTTAGGATTTAGGGTCAAAATTATGGGTTTCATTTAAAAATTGGGTTTTGGGTCAAAAATAGGGTTAGAATTAGGGTTTTGGGTAAAAATTAGGGTTTAGGGTTTGAAATTGAGTTTTGAGTTTAAAATAGGGTTTTGGGTTAAATTTAGGGTTTTGTGTCAAAATTAGGGTTTTGGGTCAAAAATAGGGTTGAGTTAAAAATAAGGTTTTGGGTCGAAAATAGGGTTACAATTAGGGTTTTGGGTAAAATTATGGTTTTGGTCAAAATTATGGTTCTTGGTCAAATTTAGGATTTAGGGTCTAAATTATGGTTTAGGGTTTGAAATAGGGTTTATAGTTTAAAATAGGGTTTTAGGTCAAAAATAGGGTTATAATTAGGGTTTTGGGTAAAATTAGGGTTTCGGGTCAAAATTAGGGTTTTGGGTTAAAATTAGGGTTTAGGGTCAAAATTAGGGTTTAGGGTTTGAAATAGGGTTTTGAGTTTAAAATAGGGTTTTGGGTCAAAAATAAGGTTAGAATTTGGGTTTTGGGTAAAATTAGGGTTTCGGGTCAAAATAAGGGTTTTGGGTTAAATTTAGGGTTTTGTGTCAAAATTAGGGTTTTTGGTCAAAATTAGGGTTTTTGGTCAAAATAGGGTTGAGTTAAAAATAGGGTTTTGGGTCGAAAATAGGGTTAGAATTAGGGTTTTGGGTAAAATTATGGTTTGAGTCAAAATTAGGGTTAGGTCAAATTTAGGTTTTAGGGTCAAAATTAGGGTTTAGTGTTTGAAATAGGGTTGTTAGTTTAAAATAGTGTTTTGGTTCTAAAATAGGGTTAGAATTAGGGTTTAGGGTAAAAATTAGGGTTTAGGGTTTGAAATAGGGTTTTGGGTCAAAAATCGGGTTGTGTTAGAAATAGTGTTTTGGGTCGAAAATAGGGTTAGAATTAGGGTTTTGGGTAAAATTAAGGTTTCGGGTCAAAATTAGGGTTTTGGGTTAAAATTAGGGTTTAGGGTCAAAATTAGGGTTTAGGGTTTGAAATAGGGTTTTGAGTTTAAAATAGGGTTTTGGGTCAAAAATAAGGTAAGAATTTGGGCTTTGGGTAAAATTAGGGTTTCGGGTAAAAATAAGGGTTGTGTTAAATTTAGGGTTTTGTGTCAAAATTAGGGTTTTTGGTCAAAATTAGGGTTTTTGGTCAAAATAGGGTTGAGTTAAAAATAGGGTTTTGGGTCGAAAATTGGGTTAGAATTAGGGTTTTGGGTAAAATTATGGTTTCGGGTCAAAATTAGGGTTCTGGGTAAAAATTAGGGTTTAGGGTCAAAATTAGGGTTTAGGGTTTGAAATAGGGTTTTGAGTTTAAAATAAGGTTTTGGGTCGAATTAGGGTTTGGGTCAAATTTAGGATTTAGGGTCAAAATTATGGGTTTGATTTAAAAATTGGGTTTTGGGTCAAAAATAGGGTTAGAATTAGGGTTTTGGGTAAAAATTAGGGTTTAGGGTTTGAAATTGAGTTTTGAGTTTAAAATAGGGTTTTGGGTTAAATTTAGGGTTTTGTGTCAAAATTAGGGTTTTGGGTCAAAATTAGGGTTTTGGGTCAAAAATAGGGTTGAGTTAAAAATAAGGTTTTGGGTCGAAAATACGGTTACAATTAGGGTTTTGGGTAAAATTATGGTTTCGGGTCAAAATTAGGGTTCTGGGTCAAATTTAGGATTTAGGGTCTAAATTATGGTTTAGGGTTTGAAATAGGGTTTATAGTTTAAAATAGGGTTTTGGGTCAAAAATAGGGTTAGAATTAGGGTTTTGGGTAAAAATTAGGGTTTTGGGTCAAAAATCGGGTTGTGTTAAAAATAGGGTTTTGGGTCGAAAATAGGGTTAGAATTAGGGTTTTGGGTAAAATTAGGGTTTCGGGTCAAAATTAGGGTTTTGGGTTAAAATTAGGGTTTAGGGTCAAAATTAGGGTTTAGGGTTTGAAATAGGGTTTTGAGTTTAAAATAGGGTTTTGGGTCAAAAATAAGGTTAGAATTAGGGTTTTGGGTAAAATTAGGGTTTCGGGTCAAAATAAGGGTTTTGGGTTAAATTTAGGTTTTTGTGTCAAAATTAGGGTTTTTGGTCAAAATTAGGGTTTTGGGTCAAAATAGGGTTGAGTTAAAAATAGGGTTTTGGGTCGAAAATAGGGTTAGAATTAGGGTTTTGGGTAAAATTATGGTTTGGTCAAAATTAGGGTTAGGTCAAATTTAGGATTTAGGGTCAAAATTAGGGTTTAGGGTTTGAAATAGGGTTGTTAGTCTAAAATAGTGTTTTGGGTCTAAAATAGGGTTAGAATTAGGGTTTTGGGTAAAAATTAGGGTTTAGGGTCAAAATTAGGGTTTAGGGTTTGAAATAGGGTTTTGGGTCCAAAATCGGGTTGTGTTAGAAATAGGGTTTTGGGTCGAAAATAGGGTTAGAATTAGGGTTTTGGGTAAAATTAGGGTTTCGGGTCAAAATTAGGGTTTTGGGTTAAAATTAGGGTTTAGGGTCAAAATTAGGGTTTAGGGTTTGAAATAGGGTTTTGAGTTTAAAATAGGGTTTTGGGTCAAAAATAAGGTTAGAATTAGGGTTTTGGGTAAAATTAGGGTTTCGTGTCAAAATAAGGGTTTCGGGGTTAAATTTAGGTTTTTGTGTCAAAAATAGGGTTTTAGGTCAAAATTAGGGTTTTGGGTCGAAAATCGGGTTGTGTTAAAAATAGGGTTTTGGGTCGAAAATAGGGTTAGAATTAGGGTTTTGGGTAAAATTAGGGTTTCGGGTCAAAATTACGGTTTAGGGTTTGAAATAGGGTTTTGAGTTTAAAATAGGGTTTTGGGTCAAAAATAAGGTTAGAATTAGGGTTTTGGGTAAAATTAGGGTTTCGGGTCAAAATAAGGGTTTTGGGTTAAATTTAGGGTTTTGTGTCAAAATTAGGGTTTTGGTCAAAATTAGGGTTTTGCGTCAAAATAGGGTTGTGTTAAAAATAGGGTTTTGGGCCAAAATTGGGTTAGAATTAGGGTTTTGGGTAAAATTATGGTTTCGGGTCAAAATTAGGGTTCTGGGTCAAATTTAGGATTTAGGGTCAAAATTAGGGTTTAGGGTTTGAAATAGGGTTGTTAGTCTAAAATAGTGTTTTGGGTCTAAAATAGGGTTAGAATTAGGGTTTAGGGTCAAAATTAGGGTTTAGGGTTTGAAATAGGGTTTTGGGTCAAAAATCGGGTTGTGTTAGAAATAGGGTTTTGGGTCGAAAATAGGGTTAGAATTAGGGTTTTGGGTAAAAATTAGGGTTTCGGGACAAAATTAGGGTTTTGGGTAAAAATTAGGGTTTAGGGTTTGAAATAGGGTTTTGAGTTTAAAATAGGGTTTTGGGTCAAAAATAAGGTTAGAATTAGGGTTTTGGGTAAAATTAGGGTTTCGGGTGAAAATAAGGGTTTTGGGTTAAATTTAGGGTTTTGTGTCAAAATTAGGGTTTTTGGTCAAAATTAGGGTTTTGGGTCAAAATAGGGTTGAGTTAAAAATAGGGTTTTGGGTCGAAAATAGGGTTAGAATTAGGGTTTTGGGTAAAATTATGGTTTCGGGTCAAAATTATGGTTCTGGGTCAAATTTAGGATTTAGGGTCAAAATTAGGGTTTAGGGTTTGAAATAGGGTTTTTAGTCGAAAATAGGGTTTTGGGTCTAAAATAGGGTTAGAATTAGGGTTTTGGGTAAAAATTAGGGTTTAGGGTTTGAAATAGGGTTTTGAGTTTAAAATAAGGTTTTGGGTCAAAATTAGGGTTCTGGGTCAAATTTAGGATTTAGGGTCAAAATTAGGGTTTTGATTTAAAAATTGGGTTTTGGGTCAAAAATAGGGTTAGAATTAGGGTTTTGGGTCAAAATTAGGGTTTAGGGTCAAATTAGGGTTTAGGGTTTGAAATTGAGTTTTGAGTTTAAAATAGGGTTTTGGGTTAAATTTAGGGTTTTGTGTCAAAATTAGGGTTTTGGGTCAAAATTAGGGTTTTGGGTCAAAAGTAGGGTTGAGTTAAAAATAAGGTTTTGGGTCGATAATAGGGTTAGAATTAGGGTTTTGGGTAAAATTATGGTTTCGGGTCAAAATTAGGGTTCTGGGTCAAATTTAGGATTTAGGGTCAAAATTATGGTTTAGGGTTTGAAATAGGGTTTATAGTTTAAAATAGGGTTTTGGGTCAAAAATAGGGTTAGAATTAGGGTTTTGGGTAAAAATTAGGGTTTCGCGTCAAAATTAGGGTTTTGTGTCAAAATTAGGGTTTTGGGTCAAAAATCGGGTTGTGTTAAAAATAGGGTTTTGGGTCGAAAATATGGTTAGAATTAGGGTTTTGGGTAAAATTAGGGTTTCGGGTCAAAATTAGGGTTTAGGGTTTGAAATAGGGTTTTGAGTTTAAAATAGGGTTTTGGGTCAAAAATAAGGTAAGAATTTGGGCTTTGGGTAAAATTAGGGTTTCGGGTCAAAATAAGGGTTGTGTTAAATTTAGGGTTTTGTGTCAAAATTAGGGTTTTTGGTCAAAATTAGGGTTTTGGGTCAAAATAGGGTTGAGTTAAAAATAGGGTTTTGGGTCGAAAATTGGGTTAGAATTAGGGTTTTGGGTAAAATTATGGTTTCGGGTCAAAATTAGGGTTCTGGGTAAAAATTAGGGTTTAGGGTCAAAATTAGGGTTCTGGGTAAAAATTAGGGTTTTGGGTAAAATTATGGTTTCGGGTCAAAATTAGGGTTCTGGGTCAAATTTAGGATTTAGGGTCTAAATTATGGTTTAGGGTTTGAAATAGGGTTTATAGTTTAAAATTGGGTTTTGGGTCAAAAATAGGGTTAGAATTAGGGTTTTGGGTAAAAATTAGGGTTTCGGGTCAAAATTAGGGTTGTGTCAAAATTAGGGTTTTGGGTCAAAAATCGGGTTGTGTTAAAAATAAGGTTTTGGGTCGAAAATAGGGTTAGAATTAGGGTTTTGGGTAAAATTAGGGTTTCGGGTCAAAATTAGGGTTTTGGGTTAAAATTAGGGTTTAGGGTCAAAATTAGGGTTAAGGGTTTGAAATAGGGTTTTGAGTTTAAAATAGGGTTTTGGGTCAAAAATAAGGTTAGAATTAGGGTTTTGGGTAAAATTAGGGTTTCGGGTCAAAATAAGGGTTTTGGGTTAAATTTAGGGTTTTGTGTCAAAATTAGGGTTTTTGGTCAAAATTAGGGTTCTGGGTCAAATTTAGGATTTAGGGTCAAAATTAGGGTTTTGATTTAAAAATTGGGTTTTGGGTCAAAAATAGGGTTAGAATTAGGGTTTAGGGTCAAAATTAGGGTTTAGGGTTTGAAATTGAGTTTTGAGTTTAAAATAGGGTTTTGGGTTAAATTTAGGGTTTTGTGTCAAAATTAGGGTTTTGGGTCAAAATTAGGGTTTTGGGTCAAAAGTAGGGTTGAGTTAAAAATAAGGTTTTGGGTCGATAATAGGGTTAGAATTAGGGTTTTGGGTAAAATTATGGTTTCGGGTCAAAATTAGGGTTCTGGGTCAAATTTAGGAATTAGGGTCAAAATTATGGTTTAGGGTTTGAAATAGGGTTTATAGTTTAAAATAGGGTTTTGGGTCAAAAATAGGGTTAGAATTAGGGTTTTGGGTAAAAATTAGGGTTTCACGTCAAAATTAGGGTTTTGTGTCAAAATTAGGGTTTTGGGTCAAAAATCGGGTTGTGTTAAAAATAGGGTTTTGGGTCGAAAATATGGTTAGAATTAGGGTTTTGGGTAAAATTAGGGTTTCGGGTCAAAATTAGGGTTTAGGGTTTGAAATAGGGTATTGAGTTTAAAATAGGGTTTTGGGTCAAAAATAAGGTAAGAATTTGGGCTTTGGGTAAAATTAGGGTTTCGGGTCAAAATAAGGGTTGTGTTAAATTTAGGGTTTTGTGTCAAAATTAGGGTTTTTGGTCAAAATTAGGGTTTTGGGTCAAAATAGGGTTGAGTTAAAAATAGGGTTTTGGGTGAAAGTGGGTTAGAATTAGGGTTTTGGGTAAAATTATGGTTTTGGTCAAAATTAGGGTTCTGGGTAAAAATTAGGGTTTAGGGTCAAAATTAGGGTTTAGGGTTTGAAATAGGGTTTTGAGTTTAAAATAAGGTTTTGGGTCAAAATTAGGGTTTTGGGTCAAATTTAGGATTTAGGGTCAAAATTATGGGTTTGATTTAAAAATTGGGTTTTGGGTCAAAAATAGGGTTAGAATTAGGGTTTTGGGTAAAAATTAGGGTTTAGGGTTTGAAATTTAGTTTTGAGTTTAAATTTAGGGTTTTGTGTCAAATTTAGGGTTTTGGGTCAAAATTAGGGTTTGGGTCAAAAATAGGGTCGAGTTAAAAATAAGGTTTTGGGTCGAAAATAGGGTTACAATTAGGGTTTTGGGTAAAATTATGGTTTCGGGTCAAAATTAGGGTTCTGGGTCAAATTTAGGATTTAGGGTCTAAATTATGGTTTAGGGTTTGAAATAGGGTTTATAGTTTAAAATAGGGTTTTGGGTCAAAAATAGGGTTAGAATTAGGGTTTTGGGTAAAAATTAGGGTTTCGGGTCAAAATTAGGGTTTTGTGTCAAAATTAGGGTTTTGGGTCAAAAATGGGTGGTTAAAAATAGGGTTGGGTAAATAGGGGGAAAAAGGTTGGTCAAAATAGGGTTTGGGAAAATTAGGGTTTAGGGTCAAAATAGGGTTTAGGGTTTGAAATAGGGTTTGAGTTTAAAATAGGGTTTGGGTCAAAAATAAGGTTAGAATTAGGGTTTGGGAAAAAGGGTTGCAAAAGGGTTAAATTAGGTAAAGGGAAAAGGTTTGGTCAAAAAGGTTGTGTTAGAAATAGGGTTTTGGGTCGAAAATAGGGTTAGAATTAGGGTTTTTGGTAAAATTAGGGTTTCGGGTCAAAATTAGGGTTTTGGGTTAAAATTAGGGTTTAGGGTCAAAATTAGGGTTTCGGGTTTGAAATAGGGTTTTGAGTTTAAAATAGGGTTTTGGGTCAAAAATAAGGTTAGAATTAGGGTTTTGGGTAAAATTAGGGTTTCGTGTCAAAATGATGGTTTCGGGTCAAAATTAGGGTTTTGGGTCAAAATTAGGGTTTTGGGTCAAAAATCGGGTTGTGTTAAAAATAGGGTTTTGGGTCGAAAACAGGGTTAGAATTAGGGTTTTGGGTAAAATTAGGGTTTCGGGTCAAAATTAGGGTTTAGGGTTTGAAATAGGGTTTTGAGTTTAAAATAGGGTTTTGGGTCAAAAATAAGGTTAGAATTAGGGTTTTGGGTAAAATTAGGGTTTCGGGTCAAAATAAGGGTTTTGGGGTTAAATTTAGGGTTTTTGGTCAAAATTAGGGTTTTGGGTCAAAATAGGGTTGAGTTAAAAATAGGGTTTTGGGTCGAAAATTGGGTTAGAATTAGGGTTTTGGGTAAAATTATGGTTTCGGGTCAAAATTAGGGTTCTGGGTCAAATTTAGGATTTAGGTTCAAAATTAGGGTTTAGGGTTTGAAATAGGGTTGTTAGTCTAAAATAGTGTTTTGGGTCTAAAATAGGGTTAGAATTAGGGTTTTGGGTAAAAATTAGGGTTTAGGGTCAAAATTAGGGTTTAGGGTTTGAAATAGGGTTTTGGGTCAAAAATCGGGTTGTGTTAGAAATAGGGTTTTGGGTAAAATAGGTTTAGAATTAGGGTTTTGGGTAAAATTAGTTTTGGTCAAATTTAGGGGTTTGGGTTAAAATTAGGGTTTAGGGTCAAAATTAGGGTTTAGGGTTTGAAATAGGGTTTTGAGTTTAAAATAGGGTTTTGGGTCAAAAATAAGGTTAGAATTAGGGTTTTGGGTAAAATTAGGGTTTCGTGTCAAAATGATGGTTTTGGGTCCAAATTAGGGTGGGTAAAATAGGGTGTAAAAAGGGTGGACAAAATTAGGGTTTTGGGTAAAAATTAGGGTTTAGGGTTTGAAATAGGGTTTTGAGTTTAAAATAGGGTTTTGGGTCAAAATAAGGTTAGAATTAGGGTTTTGGGTAAAATTAGGGTTGGTAAAATAAGGTTTGGGTAAATTAGGGTTTAGGTCAAATTAGGATTAGGTCAAAAATTGATTAAAATTGGGTTTGGGTCAAAAATAGAAAAAATTAGGTTTAGGTTTGAAATGATTGATTTAATATAGGGTTTTGGGTTAAATTTAGGATTTTGTGTCAAAATTAGGGTTTTGGGTCAAAATTAGGGTTTTGGGTCAAAAGTAGGGTCGAGTTAAAAATAAGGTTTTGGGTCGATAATAGGGTTAGAATTAGGGTTTTGGGTAAAATTATGGTTTCGGGTCAAATTTAGGAATTAGGGTCAAAATTATGGTTTAGGGTTCGAAATAGGGTTTTGAGTTTCAAATAGGTTTTTGGGTCAAAAATAAGGTTAGAATTAGGGTTTTGGGTAAAATGATGGTTTCGCGTCAAAATTAGGGTTGTGTCAAAATTAGGGTTTTGGGTCAAAAATCGGGTTGTGTTAAAAATAGGGTTTTGGGTCGAAAATATGGTTAGAATTAGGGTTTTGGGTAAAATTAGGGTTTCGGGTCAAAATTAGGGTTTAGGGTTTGAAATAGGGTTTTGAGTTTAAAATAGGGTTTTGGGTCAAAAATAAGGTAACAATTTGGGCTTTGGGTAAAATTAGGGTTTCGGGTCAAAATAAGGGTGGTGTTAAATTTAGGGTTTTGTGTCAAAATTAGGGTTTTTGGTCAAAATTAGGGTTTTGGGTCAAAATAGTGTTGAGTTAAAAATAGGGTTTTGGGTCGAAAATTGGGTTAGAATTAGGGTTTTGGGTAAAATTATGGTTTCGGGTCAAAATTAGGGTTCTGGGTAAAAATTAGGGTTTAGGGTCAAAATTAGGGTTTAGGGTATGAAATAGGGTTTTGAGTTTAAAATAAGGTTTTGGGTCAAAATTAGGGTTCTGGGTCAAATTTAGGATTTAGGGTCAAAATTATGGGTTTCATTTAAAAATTGGGTTTTGGGTCAAAAATAGGGTTAGAATTAGGGTTTTGGGTAAAAATTAGGGTTTAGGGTTTGAAATTGAGTTTTGAGTTTAAAATAGGGTTTTGGGTTAAATTTAGGGTTTTGTGTCAAAATTAGGGTTTTGGGTGAAAATTAGGGTTTTGGGTCAAAAATAGGGTTGAGTTAAAAATAAGGTTTAGGGTCTAAAATAGGGTAAAAATTAGGGTTTTGGGTAAAATTATGGTTTCGGTTCAAAATTAGGGTTCTGGGTCAAATTTAGGATTTAGGGTATTAATTATGGTTTATGGTTTGAAATAGGGTTTATAGTTTAAAATAGGGTTTTAGGTCAAAAATAGGGTTAGAATTAGGGTTTTGGGTAAAATTAGGGTTTCGGGTCAAAATTAGGGTTTTGGGTTAAATTAGGGTTTAGGGTCAAAATTAGGGTTTAGGGTTTGAAATAGGGTTTTGAGTTTAAAATAGGGTTTTGGGTCAAAAATAAGGTTAGAATTTGGGTTTTGGGTAAAATTAGGGTTTTGGTCAAAATAAGGGTTTTGGGTTAAATTTAGGGTTTTGTGACAAAATTAGTGTTTTGTGTCTAAATTAGGGTTTTGTGTCAAAATAGTGTTGAGTTAAAAATAGGGTTTTGGGTCTAAAATAGGGTTAGAATTAGGGTTTTGGGTAAAATTATGGTTTCGAGTCAAAATTAGGGTTCTGGGTCAAATTTAGGATTTAGGGTCAAAATTAGGGTTTAGTGTTTGAAATAGGGTTGTTAGTCTAAAATAGTGTTATGGTTCAAAAATAGGGTTAGAATTAGGGTTTAGGGTAAAAATTAGGGTTTAGGGTTTGAAATAGGGTTTGGGTCAAAATGGGTTGTGTTAGAAATAGGGTTTTGGGTGAAAATAGGGTTAAATTAGGGTTTTGGGTAAAATTAGGGTTTCGGGTCAAAATTAGGGTTTTGGGTTAAATTTAGGGTTTAGGGTCAAAATTAGGGTTTAGGGTTTGAAATAGGGTTTTGAGTTTAAAATAGGGTTTTGGGTCAAAAATAAGGTTAGAATTAGGGTTTTGGGTAAAATTAGGGTTTCGTGTCAAAATGATGGTTTGGAAAATGAGGTTTGGTCAAAATTAGGGTTTTGGGTCAAAATTAGGTTTTGTAAATAGGTTAGTTAAAAATAAGGTTTTGGGTGAAAATAGGGTTAAATTAGGGTTTTGGGTAATATTATGGTTTCTGGTCAAAATTATGGTTCTTGGTCAAATTTAGGATTTAGGGTCAAAATTATGGTTTAGGGTTTGAAATAGGGTTTATAATTTAAAATAGGGTTTTGGGTCAAAAATAGGGTTAGAATTAAGGTTTTGGGTCAAAAATCTGGTTGAGTTAAAAATAGGGTTTTGGGTCGAAAATAGGGTTAGAATTAAGGTTTTGGGTAAAATTAGGGTTTCGGGTCAAAATTAGCGTTTTGGGTTAAAATTAGTGTTTAGGGTCAAAATTAGGGTTTAGGGTTTGAAATAGGGTTTTGAGTTTAAAATAGGGTTTTGGGTAAAAAATAAGGTTAGAATTAGGGTTTTGGGTAAAAATTATGGTTTTTGGTCAAAAATAGGGTTTTGGGTTAAATTTAGGGTTTTGTGTCAAAATTAGGGTTTTTGGTCAAAATTAGGGTTTTGGGTCGAAAATAGGGTTAGAATTAGGGTTTTGGGTAAAATTATGGTTTCGAGTCAAAATTAGGGTTTGGGTTAAAATTAGGGTTTAGGGTCAAAATTAGGGTTTAGGGTTTGAAATAGGGTTTTTAGTTTAAAATAGGGTTTTGAGTCAAAAATAAGGTTAGAATTAGGGTTTTGGGTAAAATTAGGGTTTGGAGGAAAGGGTTTGTCAAAATTAGGGTTTTGGGTCAAAAATGGTTGTGTTAAAAATAGGGTTTTGGTCGAAAATAGGTTAGAATTAGGGTTTTGGGTAAAATAGGGTTTGGTCAAAATTAGGGTTTAGGGTTTGAAATAGGGTTTTGAGTTTAAAATAGGGTTTTGGGTCAAAAATAAGGTTAAATTTGGGTTTGGGTAAAATTAGGGTTTGGTCAAAAAGTAAAATGGGTTGGTTAAAAATAGGGTTTTGGGTAAAAATAGGGTTAGAATTAGGGTTTTGGGTAAAATTAGGGTTTTGGTCAAAATTAGGTTTAGGGTTTGAAATAGGGTTTTAAGTTTAAAATAGGGTTTTGGGTCAAAAATAAAATTAGGTTTGGAAAATATTGTCAAATTTAGGGTTTGTGTTAAATTAGGGTTTGTGTCAAATTTAGGGTTTTTGGTCAAAATAGGGTTGAGTTAAAAATAGGGTTTTGGGTCGAAAATTGGGTTAGAATTAGGGTTTTGGGTAAAATTATGGTTTCGGGTCAAAATTAGGGTTCTGGGTCAAATTTAGGATTTAGGGTCAAAATTAGGGTTTAGGGTTTGAAATAGGGTTGTTAGTCTAAAATAGTGTTTTGGGTCTAAATTAGGGTTTTGGGTAAAAATTAGGGTTTAGGGTCAAAATTAGGGTTTAGGGTTTGAAATAGGGTTTTGGGTCAAAAATCGGGTTGTGTTAGAAATAGGGTTTTGGGTCGAAAATAGGGTTAGAATTAGGGTTTTGGGTAAAATTAGGGTTTCGGGTCAAAATTAGGGTTTTGGGTTAAAATTAGGGTTTAGGGTCAAAATTAGGGTTTAGGGTTTGAAATAGGGTTTTGAGTTTAAAATAGGGTTTTGGGTCAAAAATAAGGTTAGAATTTGGGTTTTGGGTAAAATTAGGGTTTCGGGTCAAAATAAGGGTTTTGGGTTAAATTTAGGGTTTTGTGTCAAAATTAGGGTTTTTGGTCAAAATTAGGGTTTTGGGTCGAAAATAGGGTTAGAATTAGGGTTTTGGGTAAAATTATGGTTTCGAGTCAAAATTAGGGTTCTGGGTCAAATTTAGGGATTAGGGTCAAAATTATGGTTTAGGGTTTGAAATAGGGTTTATAGTTTAAAATAGGGTTTTGGGTCAAAAATAGGGTTAGAATTAGGGTTTTGGGTAAAAATTAGGGTTTCGTGTCAAAATTAGGGTTTTGGGTCAAAAATCGGGTTGTGTTAAAAATAGGGTTTTGGGTCGAAAATAGGGTTAGAATTAGGGTTTTGGGTAAAATTAGGGTTTCGGGTCAAAATTAGGGTTTAGGGTTTGAAATAGGGTTTTGAGTTTAAAATAGGGTTTTGGGTCAAAAATAAGGTAAGAATTTGGGCTTTGGGTAAAATTAGGGTTTCGGGTCAAAATAAGGGTTGTGTTAAATTTAGGGTTTTGTGTCAAAATTAGGGTTTTTGGTCAAAATTAGGGTTTTGGGTCAAAATAGGGTTGAGTTAAAAATAGGGTTTTGGGTCGAAAATTGGGTTAGAATTAGGGTTTTGGGTCAAAATTAGGGTTTTTGGTCAAAATTAGGGTTTTTGGTCAAAATTAGGGTTTTGGGTCAAAATAGGGTTTAGGGTTTGAAATAGGGTTTTGAGTTTAAAATAAGGTTTTGGGTCAAAATTAGGGTTCTGGGTCAAATTTAGGATTTAGGGTCAAAATTATGGGTTGGATTTAAAAATTGGGTTTTGGGTCAAAACTAGGGTAGAATTAGGGTTTTGGGTAAAATTTAGGGTTTAGGGTTTGAAATTGAGTTTTGAGTTTAAAATAGGGTTTTGGGTTAAATTTAGGGTTTTGTGTCAAAATTAGGGTTTTGGGTGAAAATTAGGGTTTTGGGTCAAAAATAGGGTTGAGTTAAAAATAAGGTTTTGGGTGAAAATAGGGTTACAATTAGGGTTTTGGGTAAAATTATGGTTTTGGTCAAAATTAGGGTTCTGGGTCAAATTTAGGATTTAGGGTCTAAATTATGATTTAGGGTTTGAAATAGGGTTTATAGTTTAAAATAGGGTTTTAGGTCAAAAATAGGGTTATAATTAGGGTTTTGGGTAAAATTAGGGTTTCGGGTCAAAATTAGGGTTTTGGGTTAAATTAGGGTTTAGGGTCAAAATTAGGGTTTAGGGTTTGAAATAGGGTTTTGGGTCAAAAATAAGGTTAGAATTTGGGTTTTGGGTAAAATTAGGGTTTCGGGTCAAAATAAGGGTTTTGGGTTAAATTTAGGGTTTTGTGTCAAAATTAGGGTTTTTGGTCAAAATAGGGTTGAGTTAAAAATAGGGTTTTGGGTCGAAAATAGGGTTAGAATTAGGGTTTTGGGTAAAATTATGGTTTCGAGTCAAAATTAGGGTTCTGGGTCAAATTTAGGATTTAGGGTCAAAATTAGGGTTTAGTGTTTGAAATAGGGTTGTTAGTCTAAAATAGTGTTTTGGTTCTAAAATAGGGTTAGAATTAGGGTTTAGGGTAAAAATTAGGGTTTAGGGTTTGAAATAGGGTTTTGGGTCAAAAATCGGGTTGTGTTATAAATAGGGTTTTGGGTCGAAAATAGGGTTAGAATTAGGGTGTTGGGTTAAATTAATGTTTCGGGTCAAAATTAGGGTTTTGGGTTAAAATTAGGGTTTAGGGTCAAAATTAGGGTTTAGGGTTTGAAATAGGGTTTTGAGTTTAAAATAGGGTTTTGGGTCAAAAATAAGGTTAGAATTAGGGTTTTGGGTAAAATTAGGGTTTCGGTCAAATGAGGTTAAGGGTAAAATTAGGGTTTTGTGTCAAAATTAGGGTTTTGGGTCAAAATTAGGGTTTTGGGTCAAAATAGGTGAGTTAAAAATAAGGTTTTGGGTGAAAATAGGGTTACAATTAGGGTTTTGGGTAAAATTATGGTTTTGGTCAAAATTAGGGTTTTGGTCAAATTTAGGATTTAAAAAATTAGGTTTAGGGTTTGAAATAGGGTTTATAGTTTAAAATAGGGTTTGGGTCAAAAATAGGTTAAATTAGGGTTTTGGGTAAAATTAGGGTTTGGGTCAAAAATAGTTGGTTAAAAATAGGGTTTTGGGTAAAAATAGGTTAAATTAGGGTTTTGGGTAAAATTAGGGTTTGGTCAAAATTCGGGTTTTGGGTTAAAATTAGGGTTTAGGGTCAAAATTAGGTTTTAGGGTTTGAAATAGGGTTTTGAATTTAAAATAGGGTTTAGGGTCTAAAATAAGGTTAGAATTAGGGTTTTGGGTAAAATTAGGGTTTCGGGTCAAAATAAGGGTTTTGGGTTAAATTTAGGGTTTTGGGTCAAAATTAGGGTTGAATTAAAAATAAGGTTTTGGGTCGAAAATAGGGTTAGAATTAGGGTTTTGGGTAAAATTTCGGGCTTCTGTTCATAATTTTGGTTTTGGGTTAAAATTAGGGTTTAGGGTCAAAATTAGGGTTTAGGGTTTGAAATAGGGTTTTGAGTTTAAAATAGGGTTTTGAGTCAAAAATAAGGTTAGAATTAGGGTTTTGGGTAAAATTAGGGTTTCGTGTCAAAATGATGGTTTTGGGTAAAGTCAAAATTAGGGTTTTGGGTCAAAATTAGGGTTTTGGGTCAAAAATGGGTTGTGTTAAAAATAGGGTTTTGGTTGAAAATAGGGTTAGAATTAGGGTTTTGGGTAAAATTAGGGTTTGGTCAAAATTAGGGTTTAGGGTTTGAAATAGGGTTTTGAGTTTAAAATAGGGTTTTGGGTCAAAAATAAGGTTAGAATTTGGGTTTGGGTAATAGGTTTTAAAATTAGGGTTTAGGTCAAAATTAGGGTTTTGGGTCAAAAATAGGGAATAGTTAAAAATAGGGTTTTGGGTCGAAAATAGGGTTAGAATTAGGGTTTTGGGTAAAATTAGGGTTTCGGGTCAAAATTAGGGTTTAGGGTTTGAAATAGGGTTTTAAGTTTAAAATAGGGTTTTGGGTCAAAAATAAGGTAAGAATTTGGGCTTTGGGTAAAATTAGGGTTTCGGGTCAAAATAAGGGTTGTGTTAAATTTAGGGTTTTGTGTCAAAATTAGGGTTTTTGGTCAAAATAGGGTTGAGTTAAAAATAGGGTTTTGGGTCGAAAATTGGGTTAGAATTAGGGTTTTGGGTAAAATTATGGTTTCGGGTCAAAATTAGGGTTCTGGGTAAAAATTAGGGTTTAGGGTAAAAATTAGGGTTTAGGGTTTGAAATAGGGTTTTGAGTTTAAAATAAGGTTTTGGGTCAAAATTAGGGTTCTGGGTCAAATTTAGGATTTAGGGTCAAAATTATGGGTTTCATTTAAAAATTGGGTTTTGGGTCAAAAATAGGGTTAGAATTAGGGGTTTGGGTAAAAATTAGGGTTTAGGGTTTGAAATTGAGTTTTGAGTTTAAAATAGGGTTTTGGGTTAAATTTAGGGTTTTGTGTCAAAATTAGGGTTTTGGGTCAAAATTAGGGTTTTGGGTCAAAAATAGGGTTGAGTTAAAAATAAGGTTTTGGGTCGAAAATAGGGTTAAAATTAGGGTTTTGGGTAAAATTATGGTTTTGGTCAAAATTAGGGTTCTGGGTCAAATTTAGGATTTAGGGTCTAAATTATGGTTTAGGGTTTGAAATAGGGTTTATAGTTTAAAATAGGGTTTTAGGTCAAAAATAGGGTTAGAATTAGGGTTTTGGGTAAAATTAGGGTTTCGGGTCAAAATTAGGGTTTTGGGTTAAAATTAGGGTTTAGGGTCAAAATTAGGGTTTAGGGTTTGAAATAGGGTTTTGAGTTTAAAATAGGGTTTTGGGTCAAAAATAAGGTTAGAATTTGGGTTTTGGGTAAAATTAGGGTTTATGGTCAACATAAGTGTTTTGGGTTAAAGTTAGGGTTTTGTGTCAAAATTAGGGTTTTGGTCAAAATTAGGGTTTTGGGTCAAAATAGGGTTGAGTTAAAAATAGGGTTTTGGGTGAAAATAGGGTTAGAATTAGGGTTTTGGGTAAAATTATGGTTTTGAGTCAAAATTAGGGTTAGGTCAAATTTAGGATTTAGGGTCAAAATTAGGGTTTAGTGTTTGAAATAGGGTTGTTAGTCTAAAATAGTGTTTTGGGTCTAAAATAGGGTTAGAATTAGGGTTTAGGGTAAAAATTAGGGTTTAGGGTTTGAAATAGGGTTTTGGGTCAAAAATCGGGTTGTGTTAGAAATAGGGTTTTGGGTCTAAAATAGGGTTAGAATTAGGGTTTTGGGTAAAATTAGTGTAACTTGTCAAAATTAGGGTTTTGGGTTAAAATTAGGGTTTAGGGTCAAAATTAGGGTTTAGGGTTTGAAATAGGGTTTTGAGTTTAAAATAGGGTTTTGGGTCAAAAATAAGGTTAGAATTTGGGTTTTGGGTAAAATTAGGGTTTCGTGTCAAAATGATGGTTTCGGGGTAAAATGATGGTTTCGGGTCAAAATTAGGGTTTTGGGTCAAAAATCGGGTTGTGTTAAAAATACAGTTTCGGGTCGAAAATAGGGTTAGAATTAGGGTTTTGGTTAAAATTAGGGTTTCGGGTCAAAATTAGGGTTTTGGGTAAAAATTAGGGTTTAGGGTTTGAAATAGGGTTTTGAGTTTAAAATAGGGTTTTGGGTCAAAAATAAGGTTAGAATTAGGGTTTTGGGTAAAATTAGTGTTTAATTTCAATATAAGGGTTTTTGGTTAAATTTAGGGTTTTGTTTCAAAATTAGGGTTTTTGGTCAAAATTAGGGTTTTGGGTCAAAATAGGGTTGAGTTAAAAATAGGGTTTTGGGTCGACAATAGGGTTAGAATTAGGGTTTTGGGTAAAATTATGGTTTCGGGTCAAAATTAGGGTTCTGGGTCAAATTTAGGATTTAAGGTCAAAATTAGGGTTTAGGGTTTGAAATAGGGTTTTTAGTCTAAAATAGGGTTTTGGGTCTAAAATAGGGTTAGAATTAGGGTTTTGGGTAAAAATTAGGGTTTAGGGTCAAAATTTGGGTTTAGGGTTTGAAATAGGGTTTTGGGTAAAAAATCGGGTTGTGTTAGAAATAGGGTTTTGGGTAAAATTAGGGTTAGAATTAGGGTTTTGGGTAAAATTAGGGTTTCGGGTCAAAATTAGGGTTTTGGGTTAAAATTAGGGTTTAGGGTCAAAATTAGGCTTTAGGGTTTGAAATAGGGTTTTGAGTTTAAAATAGGGTTTTGAGTCAAAAATAAGGTTAGAATTAGGGTTTGGGTAAAATTAGGGTTTCGGGTTAAAATTAGGGTTTTGGGTTAAATTTAGGGTTTTGTGTCAAAATTAGGGTTTTTGGTCAAAATTAGGGTTTTGGGTCAAAATAGGGTTGAGTTGAAAATTGGGTTAGAATTAGGGTTTTGGGTAAAATTATGGTTTCGGGTTAAAATTAGGGTTCTGGGTCAAATTTAGGATTTAGGGTCAAAATTAGGGTTTAGGGTTTGAAATAGGGTTGTTAGTCTAAAATAGTGTTTTGGGTCTAAATTAGGGTTAGGATTAGGGTTTTGGGTAAAAATTAGGGTTTAGGGTCAAAATTAGGGTTTAGGGTTTGAAATAGGGTTTTGGGTCAAAAATCGGGTTGTGTTAGAAATAGGGTTTTGGGTGAAAATAGGGTTAGAATTAGGGTTTTGGGTAAAATTAGGGTTTTGGTCAAAATTAGGGTTTTGGGTTAAAATTAGGGTTTAGGGTCAAAATTAGGGTTTAGGGTTTGAAATAGGGTTTTGAGTTTAAAATAGGGTTTTGGGTCAAAAATAAGGTTAGAATTTGGGTTTTGGGTAAAATTAAGGTTTCGGTCAAAATAAGGGTTTTGGGTTAAATTTGGGGTTTTGTGTCAAAATTAGGGTTTTGGTCAAAATTGGGTTTTGGGTCAAAATAGGGTTGAGTTAAAAATAGGGTTTTGGGTGAAAATAGGGTTAGAATTAGGGTTTTGGGTAAAATTATGGTTTTGAGTCAAAATTAGGGTTAGGTCAAATTTAGGTATTAGGGTAAAAATTATGGTTTAGGGTTTGAATTAGGGTTTATAGTTTCAAATAGGGTTTTGGGTCAAAAATAGGGTTAGAATTAGGGTTTTGGGGTAAATTAGGGTTTAGGGTCAAAATTAGGGTTTTGGGTCAAAAATCGGGTTGTGTTAAAAATAGGGTTTTGGGTGAAAATAGGGTTAGAATTAGGGTTTTGGGAAAAAAAATTAGGTTTAGGTCAAAATTAGGTTTAGGGTTGAAATAGGGTTTGAGTAAAAATAGGGTTTGGGTCAAAAAAAGAGAATTGGTTGGGAAAAAGGTTGGAAAAAAGAAAAGGTTTGGAAAAAAGGGTGGTAAAATAGGGGGTTAAAAATAGGGTTTTGGGAAAAATAGGAGAATTAGGGTTTGGGAAAATTAGGTTGGAAAAATAGGTTAGGGTTTGATATTAAAAATTGGAAATAGCAAATTTAGGTCAAATAGTTAAAAATGGTTTGGGTCAAAAATAGGAATTAGTTTTGGGTAAAAATTAGGGTTTAGGGTTTAAAATTATTTTGAGTTTAAAATAGGGTTTTGGGTTAAATTTAGGGTTTTGTCAAATTAGGGTTTGGGTGAAAATTAGGGTTTTGGGTCAAAAATAGGGTTGAGTTAAAAATAAGGTTTTGGGTCGAAAATAGGGTTACAATTAGGGTTTTGGGTAAAATTATGGTTTCGGGTCAAAATTAGGGTTCTGGGTCAAATTTAGGATTTAGGGTCTAAATTATGATTTAGGGTTTGAAATAGGGTTTATAGTTTAAAATAGGGTTTTAGGTCAAAAATAGGGTTATAATTAGGGTTTTGGGTAAAATTAGGGTTTCGGGTCAAAATTAGGGTTTTGGGTTAAATTAGGGTTTAGGGTCAAAATTAGGGTTTAGGGTTTGAAATAGGGTTTTGAGTTTAAAATAGGGTTTTGGGTCAAAAATAAGGTTAGAATTTGGGTTTTGGGTAAAATTAGGGTTTCGGGTCAAAATAAGGGTTTTGGGTTAAATTTAGGGTTTTGTGTCAAAATTAGGGTTTTTGGTCAAAATTAGGGTTTTTGGTCAAAATAGGGTTGAGTTAAAAATAGGGTTTTGGGTCGAAAATAGGGTTAGAATTAGGGTTTTGGGTAAAATTATGGTTTCGAGTCAAAATTAGGGTTCTGGGTCAAATTTAGGATTTAGGGTCAAAATTAGGGTTTAGTGTTTGAAATAGGGTTGTTAGTCTAAAATAGTGTTTTGGTTCTAAAATAGGGTTAGAATTAGGGTTTAGGGTAAAAATTAGGGTTTAGGGTTTGAAATAGGGTTTTGGGTCAAAAATCGGGTTGTGTTATAAATAGGGTTTTGGGTCGAAAATAGGGTTAGAATTAGGGTTTTGGGTAAAATTAATGTTTCGGGTCAAAATTAGGGTTTTGGGTTAAAATTAGGGTTTAGGGTCAAAATTAGGGTTTAGGGTTTGAAATAGGGTTTTGAGTTTAAAATAGGGTTTTGGGTCAAAAATAAGGTTAGAATTAGGGTTTTGGGTAAAATTAGGGTTTCGTGTCAAAATGATGGTTTCGGGGTAAAATGATGGTTTCGGGTCAAAATTAGGGTTTTGTGTCAAAATTAGGGTTTTGGGTCAAAATTAGGGTTTTGGGTCAAAAATAGGGTCGGGTTAAAAATAAGGTTTTGGGTCGAAAATAGGGTTACAATTAGGGTTTTGGGTAAAATTATGGTTTCGGGTCAAAATTAGGGTTCTTGGTCAAATTTAGGATTTAGGGTCTAAATTATGGTTTAGGGTTTGAAATAGGGTTTATAGTTTAAAATAGGGTTTTGGGTCAAAAATAGGGTTAGAATTAGGGTTTTGGGTCAAAAATCGGGTTGAGTTAAAAATAGGGTTTTGGGTCGAAAATAGGGTTAGAATTAGGGTTTTGTGTAAAATTAGGGTTTCGGGTCAAAATTAGGGTTTAGGGTTTGAAATAGGGTTTAGGGTCAAAATTAGGGTTTAGGGTTTGAAATAGGGTTTTGAGTTTAAAATAGGGTTTTGGGTCAAAAATAAGGTTAGAATTAGGGTTTTGGGTAAAATTAGGGTTTCGGGTCAAAATAAGGGTTTTGGGTTAAATTTAGGTTTTTGTGTCAAAATTAGGGTTTTTGGTCAAAATTAGGGTTTTGGGTCGAAAATAGGGTTAGAATTAGGGTTTTGGGTAAAATTATGGTTTCGGGTCAAAATTAGGGTTCTGGGTCAAATTTAGGATTTAGGGTCAAAATTAGGGTTTAGGGTTTGAAATAGGGTTGTTAGTCTAAAATAGTGTTTTGGGTCTAAAATAGGGTTAGAATTAGGGTTTTGGGTAAAAATTAGGGTTTAGGGTCAAAATTAGGGTTTAGGGTTTGAAATAGGGTTTTGGGTCAAAAATCGGGTTGTGTTAGAAATAGGGTTTTGGGTCGAAAATAGGGTTAGAATTAGGGTTTTGGGTAAAATTAGGGTTTCGGGTCAAAATTAGGGTTTTGGGTTAAAATTAGGGTTTAGGGTCAAAATTAGGCTTTAGGGTTTGAAATAGGGTTTTGAGTTTAAAATAGGGTTTTGAGTCAAAAATAAGGTTAGAATTAGGGTTTTGGGTAAAATTAGGGTTTCGTGTCAAAATGATGGTTTCGGGGTAAAATGATGGTTTCGGGTCAAAATTAGGGTTTTGGGTCAAAATTAGGGTTTTAGGTCAAAAATCGGGTTGTGTTAAAAATAGGGTTTTGGTTCGAAAATAGGGTTAGAATTAGGGTTTTGGGTAAAATAAGGGTTTCGGGTCAAAATTAGGGTTTAGGGTTTGAAATAGGGTTTTGAGTTTAAAATAGGGTTTTGGGTCAAAAATAAGGTTAGAATTTGGGTTTGGGTAAAAAGGTTAGGGTTTGGTCAAAATAAGGGTTTTGGGTTAAATTTAGGGTTTTGTGTCAAAATTAGGGTTTTTGGTCAAAATTAGGGTTTTGGGTCAAAATAGGGTTGAGTTAAAAATAGGGTTTTGGGTCGAAAATTGGGTTAGATTTAGGGTTTTGGGTAAAATTTTGGTTTTGGTCAAAATTAGGGTTAGGTCAAATTTAGGATTTAGGGTCAAAATTAGGGTTTAGGGTTTGAAATAGAGTTGTTAGTCTAAAATAGTGTTTTGGGTCTAAATTAGGGTTAGAATTAGGGTTTTGGGTAAAAATTAGGGTTTAGGGTCAAAATTAGGGTTTAGGGTTTGAAATAGGGTTTTGGGTCAAAAATCGGGTTGTGTTAGAAATAGGGTTTTGGGTGAAAATAGGGTTAGAATTAGGGTTTTGGGTAAAATTAGGGTTTAGTGTCAAAATTAGGGTTTTGTGTTAAAATTAGGGTTTAGGGTCAAAATTAGGGTTTAGGGTTTGAAATAGTGTTTTGAGATTAAAATAGGGTTTTGGGTAAAAAATAGGTTAAATTTGGGTTTTGGTTAAAATTAGGGTTTAGCGTCAAAATTAGGGTTTTGGGTCAAAAATCGGGTTGTGTTAAAAATAGGGTTTTGGGTGAAAATAGGGTTAGAATTAGGGTTTTGGGTAAAATTAGGGTTTCAAAATTAGGGTTTAGGGTTTGAAATAGGGTTTTGAGTTTAAAATAGGGTTTTGGGTCAAAAATAAGGTAAGTTGGGCTTTGGGTAAAATTAGGGTTTGGTAAATAAGGGTTGTGTTAAATTTAGGGTTTTGTGTCAAAATTAGGGTTTTGGGTCAAAATAGGGTTGAGTTAAAAATAGGGTTTTGGGTGAAAATGGGTTAGAATTAGGGTTTTGGGTAAAATTATGGTTTTGGTCAAAATTAGGGTTCTGGGTCAAATTTAGGATTTAGGGTCAAAATTAGGGTTTAGGGTTTGAAATAGGGTTGTTAGTCTAAAATAGTGTTTTGGGTCTAAAATAGGGTTAGAATTAGGGTTTTGGGTAAAAATAAGGTTTATGGGTAAAAATAAGGGTTTAGGGTTTAAAATAGGGTTTTGTGACAAAAATCGGTTTTTGTTAGAAATATGGTTTTGGGTGAAAATAGGGTTAGAATTAGGGTTGTTTTGGGTAAAATTAGGGTTTTGGTCAAAATTAGGGTTTTGGGTAAAAATTAATGTTTAGGGTTTGAAATAGGGTTTTGAGATTAAAATAGGGTTTTGGGTAAAAAATAAGGTTAGAATTAGGGTTTTGGGTAAAATTAGGGTTTCTGTGAAAATACGGGTTTGGGGTTAAATTTCGGGTTTTGTGTCAAAATTAGGGTTTTTGTTCAAAATTAGGGTTTTTGGTCAAAATAGGGTTGAGTTAAAAATAGGGTTTTGGGTCGAAAATAGGGTTAGAATTAGGGTTTTGGGTAAAATTATGGTTTCTGGTAAAAATTATGGTTGTGGGTATAATTTAGGATTTATGGTCAAAATTAGGGTTTAGGGGTTGAAATAGGGTTTTTAGCCGAAAATAGGGTTTTGGGTCTAAAATAGGGTTAGAATTAGGGTTTTGGGTAAAAATTAGGGTTTAGGGTTTGAAATAGGGTTTTGAGTTTAAAATAAGGTTTTGGGTCAAAATTAGGGTTTTGATATAAAAATTGGGTTTTGGGTCAAAAATAGGGATAGAATTAGGGTTTTGTGTCAAAATTAGGGTTTTTGGTCAAAATTAGGGTTTCGGGTCAAAATTAGGGTTCTGGGTAAAAATTAGGGTTTAGGGTCAAAATTAGGGTTTAGGGTTTGAAATAGGGTTTTGAGTTTAAAATAAGGTTTTGGGTCAAAATTAGGGTTCTGGGTCAAATTTAGGATTTAGGGTCAAAATTATGGGTTTGATTTAAAAATTGGGTTTTGGGTCAAAAATAGGGTTAGAATTAGGGTTTTGGGTAAAAATTAGGGTTTAGGGTTTGAAATTGAGTTTTGAGTTTAAAATAGGGTTTTGGGTTAAATTTAGGGTTTTGTGTCAAAATTAGGGTTTTGGGTGAAAATTAGGGTTTTGGGTCAAAAATAGGGTTGAGTTAAAAATAAGGTTTTGGGTCGAAAATAGGGTTACAATTAGGGTTTTGGGTAAAATTATGGTTTCGGGTCAAAATTAGGGTTCTGGGTCAAATTTAGGATTTAGGGTCTAAATTATGATTTAGGGTTTGAAATAGGGTTTATAGTTTAAAATAGGGTTTTAGGTCAAAAATAGGGTTATAATTAGGGTTTTGGGTAAAATTAGGGTTTCGGGTCAAAATTAGGGTTTTGGGTTAAATTAGGGTTTAGGGTCAAAATTAGGGTTTAGGGTTTGAAATAGGGTTTTGAGTTTAAAATAGGGTTTTGGGTCAAAAATAAGGTTAGAATTTGGGTTTTGGGTAAAATTAGGGTTTCGGGTCAAAATAAGGGTTTTGGGTTAAATTTAGGGTTTTGTGTCAAAATTAGGGTTTTGGTCAAAATTAGGGTTTTGGGTCAAAATAGGGTTGAGTTAAAAATAGGGTTTTGGGTGAAAATAGGGTTAGAATTAGGGTTTTGGGTAAAATTATGGTTTGGGTCAAAATTAGGGTTTGGGTCAAATTTAGGATTTAGGGTCAAAATTAGGGTTTAGTGTTTGAAATAGGGTTGTTAGTCTAAAATAGTGTTTTGGTTCTAAAATAGGGTTAGAATTAGGGTTTTGGGTCAAAATTAGGGTTTAGTGTTTTAAATAGGGTTTTGGGTAAAAAATAGGGTTGTGTTAAAAATATGGTTTTGGGTCGAAAATAGGGTTAGAATTAGGGTTTTGGTAAAATTAGGGTTTGGTCAAAATTAGGGTTTTGGGTTAAAATTAGGGTTTAGGGTCAAAATTAGGGTTTAGGGTTTGTAATAGGCTTTTGAGTTTAAAATAGGGTTTTGAGTCAAAAATAAGGTTAGAATTAGGGTTTTGGGTAAAATTAGGGTTTTGTGTCAAAATGATGGTTTTGGGTAAAATGATGGTTTGGGTCAAAATTAGGGTTTTGTTAGGGTTTTGGTCAAAATTAGGGTTTTGGGTCAAAAATAGGGTGGAGTTAAAAATAGGGTTTTGGGTAAAAATAGGGTTAGAATTAGGGTTTTGGGTAAAATTATGGGTTTGGGTCAAAATTAGGGTTCTGGTCAAATTTAGGATTTAGGGTCAAAATTAGGGTTTAGGGTTTGAAATAGGGAGTTAGTTTAAAATAGGGTTTTGGGTCAAAATTAGGGTTAGTTTTGGGTAAAATTAGGGTTTAGGGTCAAAATTAGGTTTAGGGTTAAAATAGGGTTTTGGGTCAAAAATAGGGTTGGGTTAAAAATAGGGTTTTGGGTCAAAAATAGGGTTTAGAATTAGGGTTTTGGGTAAAATTAGGGTTTCGGGTCAAAATTAGGGTTTTGGGTGATAATTAGGGTTTTGGGTCAAAATTAGGGTTTTTAAATTAGGGTTTTGAGCAAAATAGGGTTTTGAGTTTAAAATAGGGTTTTGGGTCAAAAATAGGTTAGTTAGGTTTTGGGTAAAATTAGGGTTTTGGTAAAAAAGGTTTGGAAATAGGTTTAAAATAGGGTTTAGGGTTTAAAATAGGGTTTTGGGTAAAAATAGGGTTGGGTAAAATTAGGGTTTTGGGTGAAAATAGGGTTAGAATTAGGTTTTGGTAAAATTAGGGTTTAGGTAAAATTAGGGTTTGGTCAAAATTAGGGTTTAGGGTTTGAAATAGGGTTTTTAGTTAAAAATAGGGTTTTGGGTCAAAAATAGGTTAGAATTTGGGTTTTGGGTAAAATTAGGGTTTGGGTCAAAATTAGGGTTTTGTTAAATTTAGGGTTTGGTCAAAATTAGGGTTTTGGGTCAAAATAGGGTTGAGTTAAAAATAGGGTTTTGGGTGAAAATAGGGTTAAAATTAGGGTTTTGGGTAAAATTAGGTTTTCGGGTCAAAATTAGGGTTTTGGGTTAAATTTAGGGTTTAGGGTCAAAATTAGTGTTTAGGGTTTGAAAGAGGGTTTTGTTTAAAATAGGGTTTTAGGGTCAAAATAGGGTTAGAATTAGGTAGGTTTGGGTAAAATAGGGTTTAGGTATTAGGGTTTTGGGTAAAATTAGGGTTTTGGGTCAAAAATGGGTTGTGTTAAAAATAGGGTTTTGGGTAAAAATAGGTTAGAATTAGGGTTTTGGGTAAAAATTAGGGTTTGGGTAAAATTAGGGTTTTGGGTCAAAATTAGGGTTTAGGGTTTGAAATAGGGTTTTGAGTTTAAAATAGGGTTTTGGGTCAAAAATAAGGTTAGAAATTAGGGTTTTGGGTAAAATTAGGGTTTTGGTCAAAATAAGGGTTTTAGGTTAAATTTAGGGTTTTGTGTCAAAATTAGGGTTTTTGGTCAAAATTAGGGTTTTGGGTCAAAATAGGGTTGAGTTAAAAATAGGGTTTTGGGTCAAAAATAGGGTTAGAATTAGGGTTTTGGGTAAAATTATGGTTTTGGTCAAAATTAGGGTTAGGTCAAATTAGGATTTAGGGTCAAAATTAGGGTTTAGGGTTTGAAATAGGGTTTTTAGTCTAAAATAGGTTTTGGGTCAAAAATAGGGTTAGAATTAGGGTTTTGGGTAAAAATTAGGGTTTAGGGTCAAAATTAGGGTTTTGAGTTTAAAATAGGTTTTGGGTAAATTAGGGTTTTTAATTAGGTTTAGGGTCAAAATTAGGGTTGGGTTAAAAATAGGGTTTTGGGTCAAAAATAGGGTTAGAATTAGGGTTTTGGGTAAAATTAGGGTTTTGGTCAAAATTAGGGTTTTGGGTAAATTTAGGGTTTAGGGTCAAAATTAGGGTTTAGGGTTCGAAATAGGGTTTATAGTTTAAAATAGGGTTTTGGGTCTAAAATAGGGTTAGAATTAGGGTTTTGGGTAAAAATTAGGGTTTAGGGTCAAAATTAGGGTTTTGGGTTAAAATTAGGGTTTTAGGTCAAAAAATTAGGTTTTGGGTAAAAATAGGGTGGTTAATAATACGGTTTTGGGTATAAAATAGGGTTAGAATTTGGGTATTGTGTAAAATTATGGGTTCGTGTCAAATTTAGTGTTTAGGGTTTGAAATAGGGTTTTGAGTTAAAAATAGGGTTTTGGGTCAAAAATAGGGTAGAATTTGGGTTTTGGGTAAAATTAGGGTTTTGGGTCAAAATTAGGGTTTAGTCAAATTTAGGGTTTTGTGTCAAAATTAGGTTTTGGTTTAGGGTTGAAATAGGGTTGAGTTAAAAATAGGGTTTTAGGTCAAAAATAAGTTAAATTAGGGTTTTGGGTAAAATTAGGGTTTGGTCAAAATTAGGGTTTGGTCAAATTAGGGTTTAGGGTCAAAATTAGGGTTTAGGGTTTGAAATAGGGTTTTGAGTTTAAAATAGGGTTTTGGGTCAAAAATAGGTTAGAATTAGGGTTTTGGGTAAAATTAGGGTTTGGTCAAAATAAGGGTTTTGGTTAAATTAGGGTTTTGGTCAAAATTAGGGTTTTGGTCAAAATTAGGGTTTGGGTCAAAATAGGTTGAGTTAAAAATAGGGTTTTGGGTCGAAAATAGGGTTAGAATTAGGGTTTTGGGTAAAATTATGGTTTTGGTCAAAATTAGGGTTTTGGTCAAATTTAGGATTTAGGGTCAAAATTAGGGTTTAGGGTTTGAAATAGGGTTTTTAGTCTAAAATAGTGTTTTGGGACAAAAATAGGGTTAGAATTAGGGTTTTGGGTAAAAATTAGGGTTTAGGGTCAAAATTAGGGTTTAGTAAATTAGGGTTTTGGGTCAAAAATGGGTTGTGTTAAAAATAGGGTTTTGGGTGAAAATAGGGTTAGAATTAGGGTTTTGGGTAAAATTAGGGTTTGGTCAAAATTAGGGTTTTGGGTAAAATTAGGGTTTAGGGTCAAAATTAGGGTTTAGGGTTTGAAATAGGGTTTTGAGTTTAAAATAGGGTTTGGGTCAAAAATAAGGTTAGAATTAGGGTTTTGGGTAAAATTAGGGTTTCGTGTCAAAATAAGGGTTTTGAGGTTAAATTTAGGGTTTTGTGTCAAAATTAGGGTTTTGGTCAAAATTAGGGTTTTGGGTCAAAAAAGGGTTGAGTTAAAAATAGGGTTTTGGGTCGAAAATATGGGTAGAATTGGGGTTTTGGGTAAAATTATGGTTTTGGTCAAAATTAGGGTTTAGGTCAAATTTAGGATTTTGGGTAAAAATTAGGGTTTAGGGTTTGAAATAGGGTTTTTAGTTTTACATAGTGTTTGGGTCAAAAATAGGGTTAGAATTAGGGTTTGGGTTGGTAAAATTAGGGTTTAGGGAAAATAGGGTTTGGTAAATAGGGTTTGAGTTAAAAATAGGGTTTTGGGTCAAAAAGAAAATAGGGTTTAGGGAAAATTAGGGTTTGGTTAAAATTGGGTTTTGGGTAAAATTAGGTGGGTCAAAATTAGGGTTTTGGGTTAAAATTAGGGTTTTGGTCAAAATTAGGGTTTTGGTTAAAATTAGGGTTTGGGTCAAAATAGGGTTAGAATTAGGGTTTTGGTAAAATTAGGGTTTGGTCAAAATTAGGGTTTGGGTTAAAATTAGGGTTTAGATTTAGGGTTTGAAATAGGGTTTTGAGTTTAAAATAGGGTTTTGGTCAAAAAGGTTAAATTAGGGTTTTGGGTAAAATTAGGGTTTAGGGTCAAAATTAGGGTTTGATTAAAATAGGGTTTTGGGTAAAATAGGAAATTAGGGTTTGGGTAAAATTAGGGTTTAGGAATTAGTAAAATAGGGTTTTTGGTTAAATTTAGGGTTTTGTGTCAAAATTAGGGATTTGAGTCAAAATTAGGGTTTTGGGTAAAAAATAGGGTTGAGTTAAAAATAAGGTTTTTGGTCTAAAATAGGGTTAGAATGTGGGTTTTGGGTAAAATTATGGTTTATGGTCAAAATTAGGGTTCTGGGTCAAATTAGGATTTAGGGTCAAAATTAGGGTTTAGGGTTTGAAATATGGTTTTGAGTTTAAAATAGGGTTTTCGGTCTAAAATAGGGTTAGAATTAGGGTTTGGGGTAAAAATTAGGGTTTTGGGTCAAAATTAGGGTTTTGGGTTAAAATTAGGGTTTAGGGTCAAAATTAGGGTTTAGGGTTTGAAATAGGGTTTTGAGTTTAAAATAGGGTTTTGGAGGATAGGGTTAGAATTTGGGTTTTGGGTAAAATTAGGGTTTGGGTCAAAATAAGGGTTTTGGGTTAAATTAGGGTTTTGTGTCAAAATTAGGGTTTTGGTCAAAATTAGGTTTAGGTCAAAATAGGGTTGAGTTAAAAATAGGGTTTTGGGTCAAAAATAGGGTTAGAATTAGGGTTTTGGGTAAAATTAGGGTTTTGGTAAAATTAGGTTTGGTCAAATTAGGGTTAGGTCAATTAGGGTTTTAGGGTCAAAATTAGGGTTTAGTGTTTAAAATAGGGTTGTGAGTCTAAAATAGTGTTTTGGTTAAAATAGGGTTAGAATTAGGGTTTAGGTAAAATTAGGGTTTAGGGTCAAAATAGGGTTTTGGGTCAAAAATAGGGTTTGTGTTAAAAATAGGGTTTTGGGTCAAAAATAGGGTTAGAATTAGGGTTTTGGGTAAAATTAGGTTTGGTCAAAATTAGGGTTTTGGGTTAAAATTAGGGTTTAGGGTCAAAATTAGGGTTTAGTGTTTGAAATAGGGTTTTGAGTTTAAAATAGGGTTTTGGGTCAAAAATAAGGTTAGAATTAGGGTTTTGGGTAATAGTAGGGTTTCGGGTCAAAATAGGTTTTGGGTTAAAATGAGGTTGGTCAAAATTAGGGTTTTGTGTCAAAATTAGGGTTTTGGGTCAAAATTAGGGTTTTGGGTCAAAAATAGGGGAGTTAAAAATAGGGTTTTGGGTCTAAATTAGGGTTAGAATTAGGCTTTAGGGTAAAATTATGGTTTCGGGTCAAAAATATGGTTATGGGTCAAATATAGGAGTTAGGGTAAAAATTATGGTTTATGTTATGAAATAGGTTTTATATATAAAAATAGGGTTTTGGGTTAAAATAGGGTTAGAATTAGGGTTTTGGGTAAAAATTAGGGTTTGGGTCAAAAATAGGGTTTTGGGTAAAAATAGGTGTGTTAAAAATAGGGTTTTGGGTCAAAATAGGGTTATATTTAGGGTTTTGGGTAAAATTAGGTTTTCGTGTCAAAAGTAGGGTTTTGTGTTAAAATTAGGGTTTAGGGTCAAAATTAGGGTTTAGGGTTTGAAATAGGGTTTTGAGTTTAAAATAGGGTTTTGGGTCAAAAATAAGGTTAGAATTAGGGTTTTGGTAAAATTAGGGTTTGGGTCAAAATTAGGGTTTTGGGTCAAATTTAGGGTTTTGGTCAAAATTAGGGTTTTGGTCAAAAAGGTTAGGGTTTTGGGTCAAAAATAGGGTTAGAATTAGGGTTTTGGGTAAAATTATGGTTTTGGTCAAAATTAGGGTTTGGGTCAAATTAGGATTTAGGGTCAAAATTAGGGTTTAGGGTTTGAAATAGGGTTTTAGTCAAAAATAGTGGTTTGGGTCTAAAATAAGGTTAGAATTAGGGTTTTGGGTAAAATTAGGGTTTCGGGTCAAAATTAGGGTTTAGGGTTTAAAATAGGGTTTTGGGTCAAAAATGGTTGTGTTAGAAATAGGGTTTTGGGTCAAAAATAGGGTTAGAATTAGGGTTTTGGGTAAAATTAGGGTTTGGGTCAAAATTAGGGTTTTGGGTTAAAATTAGGGTTTTAGGTCAAAATTAGGGTTTAGGGTTTGAAATAGGGTTTTGAGTTTAAAATAGGGTTTTGAGTCAAAAATAAGGTTAGAATTAGGGTTTTGGGTAAAATTAGGTGTCAAAATGATGGTTTAGGGGTAAAATGATGGTTTGGTCAAAATTAGGGTTTTGGGTAAAAATTAGGTCAAAATCGGGTTGTGTTAAAAATAGGGTTTTGGGTAAAAATAGGGTTAAAATTAGGGTTTTGGGTAAAATTAGGGTTTGGTCAAAATTAGGGTTTAGGGTTTGAAATAGGGTTTTGAGTTTAAAATAGGGTTTTGGGACAAAAATAAGGTTAGATTTAGGGATTTGGGTAAAATTAGGGTTTCTTGTCAAATTAAGGTTTTTGGGTTAAATTTAGTGTTTTGTGTCAATATTAGGGTTTTTTGTCAAAATTAGGGTTTTGGGTCAAAATAGGGTTGAGTTAAAAATAGGGTTTTGGGTCGAAAATAGGGTTAGAATTAGGGTTTTGTGTAAAAATTAGGGTTTTTGTAAAAATTAGGGTTATGGGTCAAATTTAGGATTTAGGGTCAAAATTAGGGTTTAGGGTTTGAAATAGGGTTGTTAGTCTAAAATAGTGTTTTGGGTCTAAAAGGGTTAGAATTAGGGTTTTGGGTAAAATTAGGGTTTAGGGTCAAAATTAGGGTTTAGGGTTTGAAATAGGGTTTTGGGTCAAAAATGGGTTGTGTTAAAAATAGGGTTTTGGGTCAAAATAGGGTTAGAATTAGGGTTTTGGGTAAAATTAGGGTTTAGGGTCAAAATTAGGGTTTTGGTTAAATTTAGGGTTTGGGTCAAAATTAGGTTTAGGGTTTGAAATAGGGTTTTGAGTTTAAAATAGGGTTTTGGTCAAAATTAGGGTTAAAATTAGGGTTTTGGGTAAAAATTAGGGTTTTTGGTCAAAATTAGGGTTTTGGGTCAAAAATAGGTTGTGTTAAAAATAGGGTTTTGGTAAAAAGTTAGAATTAGGGTTTTGGGTAAAATTAGGGTTTTGGTCAAAATTAGGGTTTAGGGTTTGAAATAGGGTTTTGAGTTTAAAATAGGGTTTTGGGTCAAAAATAAGGTTAGAATTAGGGTTTTGGGTAAAATTAGGGTTTTGGTCAAAATAAGGGTTTGGGTAAAATTTAGGGTTTTTAAAAATTAGGGTTTAGGGTCAAAATTAGGGTTTTGAGGTCAAAATAGGGTTTAAAGGTTTAAAAATAGGGTTTTGGGTCGAAAATGGGTTAGAATTAGGGTTTGGGGTAAAATTATGGTCTGGTCAAAATTAGGGTTTTGGGTCAAATTTAGGATTTAGGGTCAAAATTAGGGTTTAGGGTTTGAAATAGGGTTTTAGTCTAAAATAGGGTTTTGGGTCAAAAATAGGGTTAGAATTAGGGTTTTGGGTAAAAATTAGGGTTTAGGGTCAAAATTAGGGTTTAGGGTTCAAAATAGGGTTTTGGGTCAAAAATCGGGTTGTGTTAGAAATAGGGTTTTGGGTCAAAATAGGGTTAGAATTAGGTTTTGGGTAACATTAGGGTTTGGTCAAAATTAGGGTTTGGGTAAAAATTAGGGTTTAGGGTTTGAAATAGGGTTTGAGTTTAAAATAGGGTTTGGGTCAAAAATAAGGTTAGAATTAGGGTTTTGGGTAAAATTAGGGTTTTGGTCAAAATAAGGGTTTTGGGTTAAATTTAGGGTTTTGTGTCAAAATTAGGGTTTTTGGTCAAAATTAGGGTTTTGGGTCAAAATAGGGTTGAGTTAAAAATAGGGTTTTGGGTGAAAATAGGGTTAGAATTAGGGTTTTGGGTAAAATTATGGTTTGGGTCAAAATTAGGGTTTGGGTCAAATTTAGGATTTAGGGTCAAAATTAGGGTTTAGGGTTTGAAATAGGGTTTTTAGTTAAAATGAGGGTTTTGGGTCAAAATTAGGGTTAGAATTAGGGTTTTGGGTAAAAATTAGGGTTAAGGGTTTCAATTAGGGTTTTCAGTTTAAAATAGGGTTTTGGGTCAAAATTAGGGTTTGGGTCAAATTTAGGGTTTAGGGTCAAAATTAGGGTTTTGAGTTAAAATTAGGGTTTTGGGTCAAAAATAGGGTTAGAAATTAGGGTTTTGGTAAAATAGTTGGTAATTAGGGTTTTGGGTCAAAATTAGGGTTTTTGTAAATGGTTAGGGTAAAATTAGAGTTTAGGGTCAAAATTAGGGTTTAGGGTTTGAAATAGGGTTTTGAGTTTAAAATAAGGTTTTGGGTCAAAATTAGGGTTTTGGGTCAAATTTAGGATTTAGGGTCAAAATTATGGGTTTGATTTAAAAATTGGGTTTTGGGTCAAAATAGGTTAAATTAGGGTTTTGGTAAAAATTAGGGTTTAGGGTTTGAAATTGAGTTTTGAGTTTAAAATAGGGTTTTGGGTTAGTTTTAGGGTTTTGTGTTAAAATTAGGGTTTTGGGTCAAAATTAGGGTTTTGGGTCAAAAATAGGGTTGAGTTAAAAATAAGGTTTTGTGTAAAAATAGCGTTAGAATTAGGGTTTTGGGTAAAATTATGGTTTCGGTCAAAATTAGGGTTTAGGGTCAAATTTAGGATTTAGGGTCAAAATTATGGTTTAGGGTTTGAAATAGGGTTTTGAGTTTAAAATAGGCTTTTGGGTCAAAAATTGGGTTAGAATTAGGGTTTTGGGTAAAATTAGGGTTTCGGGTTAAATTAGGGTTTTGGGTTAAAATTAGGGTTTTGGGTCAAAATTAGGGTTTAGGGTTTGAAATGGGTTTTGAGTTTAAAATAGGGTTTTGGCTCAAAAATAGGGTTAGAATTAGGGTTTTGGGTAAAATTAGGGTTTGGTCAAAATAAGGGTTTTGGGTTAAATTTAGGGTTTTGTGTCAAAATTAGGGTTTTGGTCAAAATTAGGGTTTTTGGTCAAAATAGGGTTGAGTTAAAAATAGGGTTTTGGGTCGAAAATAGGGTTAGAATTAGGGTTTTGGGTAAAATTATGGTTTGAGTCAAAATTAGGGTTTAGGTCAAATTTAGGATTTAGGGTCAAAATTAGGGTTTAGTGTTTGAAATAGGGTTTTAGTCTAAAATAGTGTTTTGGTTCTAAAATAGGGTTAAAATTAGGTTTTGGTCAAAAATTAGGTTTAGGGTTTGGTAAAATTAGGGTTTAGGGTTTGAAATAGGGTTTTGATTTAAAATAGGGTTTTGGGTCAAAAATAGGGTTAGAATTAGGGTTTTGGGTAAAATTAGGGTTTTGGTCAAAATTAGGGTTTTGGTCAAAATTAGGGTTTAGGGTCAAAATTAGGTTTAGGGTTTGAAATAGGGTTTTGAGTTTAAAATAGGGTTTTGGGTCAAAAATAAGGTTAGAATTAGGGTTTTGGGTAAAATTAGGTTTGGGTCAAAATTAGGGTTTGGGTAAAAAGGTTTTGGTCAAAATTAGGGTTTTGGGTCAAAATTAGGGTTTTAGTCAAAATTAGGGTTTTGGGTCAAAAATAGGTTTGAGTTAAAAATAGGGTTTTGGGTAAAAATAGGGTTAGAATTAGGGTTTTGGGTAAAATTAGGGTTTGGTCAAAATTAGGGTTTTGGGTCAAATTTAGGGTTTAGGGTCAAAATTAGGGTTTAGGGTTTGAAATAGGTAGGTTTAAAATAGGTTAATAGGTTTTGGGTCAAAAATAGGGTTAGTAAAATTAGGGTTTTGGGTAAAAATTAGGGTTTTGGTCAAAAATAGGGTTGTGTTAAAAATAGGGAGTAGGGTCCAAAATAGGGTTAGAATTAGGGTTTTGGGTAAAATTAGGTTCAAAATTAGGGTTTAGTAAAATTAGGGTTTCGGGTCAAAATTAGGGTTTAGGGTTATAAATAGGGTTTAGAGTTTAAAATAGGGTTTTGGGTCAAATATAAGTTTAGAATTAGAGTTATGGGTAAAATTAGGGTTTGGTCAAAATAAGGGTTTTGGTTAAATTTAGGTTTTGTGTCAAAATTAGGGTTTTTAGTCAAAATTAGTGTTTTGTGTCAAAAATAGGGTTGAGTTAAAATTAGGGTTTTGGGTAAAATTTTAATTAGGGTTTTGGGTCAAAATTATGGTTTTGGGTCAAATTAGATTTATTTAGGGTCAAAATTAGGGTTTAGGGTTTGAAATATGGTTGTTAGTCTAAAATAGTGTTTTGAGTCTAAAATAGGGTTAGAATTAGGGTTTTGGGTAAAAATTAGGGTTTAGGGTCAAAATTAGGGTTTACGGTTTGAAATAGGGTTTTGGGTAAAATATATGGTTGTGTTATAAATAGGGTTTTGGGAAAATAGGGTTAGAATTAGGGTTTTAAAATTAGGGTTTGGTCAAAATTAGGGTTTTGGGTTAAAATTAGGGTTTAGGGTCAAAATTAGGGTTTGGTTTGAAATAGGGTTTTGAGTTTAAAATAGGGTTTTGAGTCAAAAATAAGGTTAGAAGGGTTTTGGGTAAAATTAGGGTTTAGGTCAAAATTAGGGTTTGGGTTAAAATTAGGGTTTGGTCAAAATTAGGGTTTTGGGTCAAAAATAGGGTTTTAGTTAAAAATAGGGTTTTGGGTGAAAATAGGGTTAGAATTAGGGTTTTGGGTAAAATTAGGGTTTTGGTCAAAATTGTTTAGTTAGGGTTTGAAATAGGGTTTTGAGTTTAAAATAGGGTTTTGGGTCAAAAATAAGGTTAGAATTAGGGTTTTGGGTAAAATTAGGGTCAAAATTAGGGTTTTGGTTAAATTTAGGGTTTTGTTTCAAAATTAGGGTTTTGGGTCAAAATTAGGGTTTTGGGTCAAAATAGGTTGAGTTAAAAATAGGGTTTTGGGTGAAAATAGGTTAGAATTAGGGTTTTGGGTAAAATTATGGTTTCGGTCAAAATTAGGGTTATGGGTCAAATTTAGGATTTAGGGTCAAAATTAGGGTTTAGGGTTTGAAATAGGGTTGTTAGTCTAAAATAGGTTTTGGGTCAAAAATAGGGTTAGAATTAGGGTTTTGGGTAAAATTAGGGTTTAGGGTCAAAATTAGGGTTTAGGGTTAAATTAGGGTTTTGGGTCAAAAATAGGGTTTTGGGTTAGAAATAGGGTTTGGGTATGGGTTAGAATTAGGGTTTTGGGTAAAAATTAGGTTTTGGTTAAAATTAGGGTTTTGGGTAAAAATTAGGGTTTAGGGTCAAAAATAGGGTTTTGATTTAAAATAGGTTTTGGGTCAAAAATAAGGTTAGAATTAGGGTTTTGGGTAAAATTAGGGTTTTGGTCAAAATTAGGGTTTTGGGTTAAATTTAGGGTTTTGTGTCAAAATTAGGGTTTTGGTCAAAATTAGGGTTTTGTAAAATAGGTTGAGTTAAAAATAGGGTTTTGGGTCAAATAGGGTTAGAATTAGGGTTTTGGGTAAAATTATGGTTTTGGTCAAAATTAGGGTTTTGGTCAAATTTAGGTTTTGGGTAAAAATTAGGGTTTAGGGTTTGAAATAGGGTTTTGAGTTTAAAATAGGGTTTTGGGTAAAAAATAAGGTTAGAATTAGGGTTTTGGGTAAAAATTAGGGTTTAGGGTTTGAAATAGGGTTTTGAGTTTAAAATAGGGTTTTGGGTAAAAAATAAGGTTAGAATTAGGGTTTTGTGTCAAAATTAGGGTTTAATTAGGTTTTGGTTAAAATAGGGTTAGTAAATTAGGGTTTGTGTCAAAATTAGGGTTTTGGTCAAAATTAGGGTTTTGGGTCAAAATTAGGGTTTGGGTAAAATTAGGTTTAGGGTCAAAATTAGGGTTTAGGGTTTGAAATAGGGTTTTGAGTTTAAAATTAGGGTTTTGGGACAAAATTAGGGTTAGAATTAGGATTTAGGGTCAAAATTATGGGTTTGATTTAAAAATTGGGTTTTGGGTCAAAAATAGGGTTAGAATTAGGATTTTGGGTAAAAATTAGGGTTTAGGGTTTGAAATTGAGTTTTGAGTTTAAAATAGGGTTTTGGGTTAAATTTAGGTTTTGTGTCAAAATTAGGTTTTGGGTGAAAATTAGGGTTTTGGGTCAAAAATAGGGTTGAGTTAAAAATAAGGTTTTGGGTAAAAATAGGTTACAATTAGGGTTTTGGGTAAAATTATGGTTTGGTCAAAATTAGGGTCTGGTCAAATTTAGGATTTAGGGTCAAAATTATGGTTTAGGGCTTGACATAGGGTTTATAGTTCAAACTAGGGTTTTAGGTCAAAAATAGGGTTAGAATTAGGGTTTTGGGTAAAATTAGGGTTTCGGGTCAATATTAGGGTTTTGGTTTAAAATTAGGGTTTAGGGTCAAAATTAGGGTTTAGGGTTTGAAATAGGGTTTTGAGTTTAAAATAGGGTTTGGGCAAAATAAGTTAGAATTAGGGTTTTGGGTAAAATTAGGGTTTGGTCAAAATAGGGTTTTGGGTTAAATTTAGGGTTTTGTGTCAAAATTAGGGTTTTGGTCAAAATTAGGGTTTTGGTCAAAATAGGGTTGAGTTAAAAATAGGGTTTTGGGTGAAAATAGGGTTAGAATTAGGGTTTTGGGTAAAATTATGGTTTGAGTCAAAATTAGGGTTTAGGTCAAATTTAGGATTTAGGGTCAAAATTAGGGTTTAGTGTTTGAAATAGGGTTGTTAGTCTAAAATAGTGTTTTGGTTCTAAAATAGGGTTAGAATTAGGGTTTAGGAAAATTAGGGTGAATTAGGGTTTATATAGGGTTTTGTGTCAAAAATCGGGTTGTGTTATAAATAGGGTTTTGGGTCGAAAATAGGGTTAGAATTAGGGTTTTGGGTAAAATTAATGTTTCGGGTCAAAATTAGGGTTTTGGGTTAAAATTAGGGTTTAGGGTCAAAATTAGGGTTTAGGGTTTGAAATAGGGTTTTGAGTTTAAAATAGGGTTTTGGGTCAAAAATAAGGTTAGAATTAGGGTTTTGGGTAAAATTAGGGTTTCGGGTCAAAATGAGGTGTAAAATGAGGTCTGGTCAAAATTAGGGTCTTGTGTCAAAAATAGGGTTTAGGGTCAAAATTAGGGTTGTGGGTCAAAAATAGGGTCGGCTTAAAAATAAGGTTTTGGGTCGAAAATAGGGTTACAATTAGGGTTTTGGGTAAAATTATGGTTTTGGTCAAAATTATGGTTAGGTCAAATTTAGTATTTAGGGTCAAAATTAGGGTTTAGGGTTTGAAATAGGGTTTTGAGTTTAAAATAGGGTTTTGGGTAAAAAATAAGGTTAGAATTAGGGTTTTGGGTAAAAATTATGGTTTTTGGTCAAAAATAGGGTTGAGTTAAAAATAGGGTTTTGGGTCAAAAATACGGTTAGAATTAGGGTTTTGGGTAAAATTAGGGTTTCAGGTCAAAATTAGGGCTTAGGGTTAAAATTAGGGTTTAGGGTCAAAATTAGGGTTTAGGTTTGAAATAGGGTTTTGAGTTTAAAATAGGGTTTTGGGTCAAAAATAGGTTAGAATTAGGGTTTTGGGTAAAATTAGGGTTTGGTCAAAATAAGGGTTTGGGTTAAATTTAGGTTTTGTGTCAAAATTAGGGTTTTGTCAAATTAGGGTTTTGGGTCGAAAATAGGGTTAGATTTAGTGTTGTGGGGAAAATTAGTGTTTCGTGTCACAATTAGGTTTTTGGGTTAATATTAGGGTTTAGGGTCAAAATTAGGATTTAGGGTTTGAAATAGGGTTTTGAGTTTAAAATAGGGTTTTGAGTCAAAAATAAGGTTAGAATTAGGGTTTTGGGAAAAATTAGGGTTTCGTGTCAAAATGAGGTTTGTAAAATGATGGTTTGGTCAAAATTAGGGTTTTGGGTCAAAATTAGGGTTTTGGGTCAAAAATAGGGTTGTGTTAAAAATAGGGTTTTGGTTCAAAATAGGTTAAATTAGGGTTTTGGGTAAAATTAGGGTTTAGGGTCAAAATTAGGGTTTAGGTATTGAATGAGGGTTTTTAGTTTAATATTGTGTTTTTGGTCAATAATTTGGTTAGATTTTGGGTTGGGGTAAAATTTGGGTTTGGGTTCAAAATAAGGGTTTTGGGTTAAATTTAGTGTTTTGTGGCAAAATTAGGGTTTTTGGTCAAAATTAGGTTTTGGGTCAAAATAGGGTTGAGTTAAAAATAGGGTTTTGGGTCGAAAATAGGGTTAGATTAGGGTTTTGGGTAAAATTATGGTTTGGTCAAAATTAGGGTTTGGGTCAAATTTAGGATTTAGGGTCAAAATTAGGGTTTAGGGTTTGAAATCGGGTTGTTAGTCTAAAATAGTGTTTTGGGTCAAAATTAGGGTTAGAATTAGTGATTTGGGTAATAATTAGGGTTTAGGGTCAAAATTAGGGTTTAGGGTTTGAAATAGGGTTTTGGGTCAAAATGGGTTGTGTTAGAAATAGGGTTTTGGGTAAAAATAGGGTTAGAATTAGGGTTTTGGGTAAAATTAGGGTTTCGGGTCAAATTAGGTTTTGGGTTAAAATTAGGGTTTAGGGTCAAAATTAGGGTTTAGGGTTTTCAATAGGGTTTTGAGTTTAAAATAGGGTTTTGGGTCAAAATTAGGGTTAAAATTAGGGTTTTGGGTAAAATTAGGTTTTCGTGTCAAAATTAGGGTTTTGGGTGAAAAATGGGTTGTGTTAAAAATAGGGTTTTGGGTGAAAATAGGGTTAGAATTAGGGTTTTGGGTAAAATTAGGGTTTGGTCAAAATTAGGGTTTAGGGTTTGAAATAGGGTTTTGAGTTTAAAATAGGGTTTTGGGTCAAAAATAAGGTAAGAATTTGGGCTTTGGGTAAAATTAGGGTTTCGGGTCAAAATAAGGGTTGTGTTAAATTTAGGGTTTTGTGTCAAAATTAGGGTTTTGGTCAAAATAGGGTTGAGTTAATATTAAAAATAGGGTTTTGGGTGAAAATTGGGTTAGAATTAGGGTTTTGGGTAAAATTAGGGTTTGGGTCAAAATTAGGGTTATGGGTCAAATTTAGGATTTAGGGTCAAAATTAGGGTTTAGGGTTTGAAATAGGGTTGTTAGTCTAAAATAGTGTTTTGGGTCTAAAATAGGGTTAGAATTAGGGTTTTGGGTAAAAATTAGGGTTTAGGGTCAAAATTAGGGTTTAGGGTTTGAAATAGGGTTTTGGGTCAAAAATCGGGTTGTGTTAGAAATAGGTTGGGAATAGTTGGGTAAATTAGGGTTTGGTATGGTTGGTAATTGTGGGTTTTTAAAATAGGGTTTTGGGTCAAAAATAAGGTTAGAATTAGGGTTTTGGGTAAAATTAGGGTTTGGTCAAATTAGGGTTTTGGGTTAAATTAGGGTTTAGTGTCAAAATTAGGGTTTTGGTAAATTAGGGTTTTGGTCAAAATAGGGTTTGAGTTAAAAATAGGGTTTTGGGTTAAAAATAAAAATTAGGGTTTTGGGTACAATTAGGGTTTCGGGTCAAAATTAGGGTTTTGGGTCAAAATTAGTGTTTGGGGGTTTTGTTAAAATATTTGGGTGAAAATAGGTTAGAATTAGGGTTTTGGGTAAAATTAGGGTTTTGGTCAAAATTAGGGTTTAGGGTTTGAAATAGGGTTTTGAGTTTAAAATAGGGTTTTGGGTAAAAAATAAGGTAAGAATTTGGGCTTTGGGTAAAATTAGGTTTTGGTCAAAATAGGTTGTGTTAAATTTAGGGTTTTGTGTCAAAATTAGGGTTTTTGGTCAAAATTAGGGTTTTGGTTCGAAAATTTGGTTAGAATTTCGGTTTTGGTTAAAATTATATTTTCGGGTAAAAATTAGGGTTATGGGTCAAATTTAGGAGTTAGGGTCAAAATTAGGGTTTAGGGTTTGAAATAGGGTTGTTAGTCTAAAATAGTGTTTTGGGTCTAAAATAGGGTTAGAATTAGGGTTTTGGGTAAAAATTAGGGTTTAGGGTCAAAATTAGGGTTTAGGGTTTGAAATATGGTTTTGGGTCAAAAATCGGGTTGTGTTAGAAATAGGGTTTTGGGTCGAAAATAGGGTTAGAATTAGGGTTTTGGGTAAAAATTAGGGTTTCGGGTCAAAATTAGGGTTTTGGGTAAAAATTAATGTTTAGGGTTTGAAATAGGGTTTTGAGATTAAAATAGGGTTCTGGGTCAAAAATAAGGTTAGAATTAGGGTTTTGGGTAAAATTAGGGTTTTGGGTTAAATTTAGGGTTTTGTGTCAAAATTAGGGTTTTTGGTCAAAATTAGGGTTTTGGGTCAAAATAGGGTTGAGTTAAAAATAGGGTTTTGGGTCGAAAATAGGGTTAGAATTAGGGTTTTGGGTAAAATTATGGTTTCGGGTCAAAATTAGGGTTATGGGTCAAATTGAGGGTTTCGGGTCAAAATTAGTGTTTAGGGTTTGAAATAGGGTTTTGAGTTAAAAAATAGGGTTTTGGGTCAAAAATAGGGTTAGAATTAGGGTTTTGGGTAAAATTAGGGTTTAGGGTTTGAAATAGGGTTTTGAGTTTAAAATAGGGTTTTGGGTCAAAAATAGGGTTCTGGGTCAAATTTAGGATTTAGGGTCAAAATTAGGGTTTTGATATAAAAATTGGGTTTTGGGTCAAAAATAGGTTAAATTAGGGTTTTGTGTCAAAATTAGGGTTTTGGTCAAAGTTAGGGTTTTGGGTAAAATTAGGGTTTCGGGTCAAAATTAGGGTTTAGGGACAAAATTAGGGTTTATGGTTTGAAATAGGGTTTAGAGTTTAAAATAAGGTTTTGGGTCAAAATTAGGGTTCTGGGTCAAATTTAGGATTTAGGGTCAAAATTATGGGTTTGATTTAAAAATTGGGTTTTGGTTCAAAAATAGGGTTAGAATTAGGGTTTTGGGTAAAAATTAGGGTTTAGGGTTTGAAATTGAGTTTTGAGTTTAAAATAGGGTTTTGGGTTAAATTTAGGGTTTTGTGTCAAAATTAGGGTTTTGGGTGAAAATTAGGGTTTTGGGTCAAAAATAGGGTTGAGTTAAAAATAAGGTTTTGGGTGAAAATAGGGTTACAATTAGGGTTTTGGGTAAAATTATGGTTTTGGTCAAAATTAGGGTCCTGGTCAAATTTAGGATTTAGGGTCTAAATTATGATTTAGGGTTTGAAATAGGGTTTATAGTTTAAAATAGGGTTTTAGGTCAAAAATAGGGTTATAATTAGGGTTTTGGGTAAAATTAGGGTTTCGGGTCAAAATTAGGGTTTTGGGTTAAATTAGGGTTTAGGGTCAAAATTAGGGTTTAGGGTTTGAAATAGGGTTTTGAGTTTAAAATAGGGTTTTGGGTAAAAAAGGGAATTAGGGTTTTGGGTAAAATTAGGGTTTTAGGTCAAAATAAGGGTTTTGGGTTAAATTTAGGTTTTGTGTCAAAATTAGGGTTTTGGTCAAAATTAGGGTTTTTGGTCAAAATAGGGTTGAGTTAAAAATAGGGTTTTGGGTGAAAATAGGGTTAGAATTAGGGTTTTGGGTAAAATTATGGTTTTGAGTCAAAATTAGGGTTAGGTCAAATTTAGGATTTAGGGTCAAAATTAGGGTTTAGTGTTTGAAATAGGGTTGTTAGTCTAAAATAGTGTTTTGGTTCTAAAATAGGGTTAGAATTAGGGTTTAGGGTAAAAATTAGGGTTTAGGGTTTGATATAGGGTTTTGGGTCAAAAATCGGGTTGTGTTATAAATAGGGTTTTGGGTCGAAAATAGGGTTAGAATTAGGGTTTTGGGTAAAATTAATGTTTCGGGTCAAAATTAGGGTTTTGGGTTAAAATTAGGGTTTAGGGTCAAAATTAGGGTTTAGGGTTTGAAATAGGGTTTTG
This sequence comes from Sophora flavescens, assembly GCA_030762895.1. Classification (NCBI taxonomy): domain Eukaryota; kingdom Viridiplantae; phylum Streptophyta; class Magnoliopsida; order Fabales; family Fabaceae; genus Sophora; species Sophora flavescens. The sequence goes on from JAUPTC010000015.1 coordinate 735,470, forward strand.
AGTTTAAAATAGGGTTTTGGGTCAAAAATAAGGTTAGAATTAGGGTTTTGGGTAAAATTAGGGTTTCGTGTCAAAATGATGGTTTCGGGTTAAAATGATGGTTTCGGGTCAAAATTAGGGTTTTGTGTCAAAATTATGGTTTTGAGTCAAAATTAGGGTTTTGGGTAAAAAATAGGTCGGGTTAAAAATAAGGTTTTGGGTCGAAAATAGGGTTACAATTAGGGTTTTGGGTAAAATTATGGTTTCGGGTCAAAATTATGGTTCTGGGTCAAATTTAGGATTTAGGGTCTAAATTATGGTTTAGGGTTTGAAATAGGGTTTATAGTTTAAAATAGGGTTTTGGGTCAAAAATAGGGTTAGAATTAGGGTTTTGGGTAAAAATTAGGGTTTTGGGTCAAAAATCGGGTTGTGTTAAAAATAGGGTTTTGGGTCGAAAATAGGGTTAGAATTAGGGTTTTGGGTAAAATTAGGGTTTCGGGTCAAAATTAGGGTTTTGGGTTAAAATTAGGGTTTAGGGTCAAAATTAGGGTTTAGGGTTTGAAATAGGGTTTTGAGTTTAAAATAGGGTTTTGGGTCAAAAATAAGGTTAGAATTAGGGTTTTGGGTAAAATTCGGGTTTCGGGTCAAAATAAGGGTTTTGGGTTAAATTTAGGTTTTTGTGTCAAAATTAGGGTTTTTGGTCAAAATTAGGGTTTTGGGTCGAAAATAGGGTTAGAATTAGGGTTTTTGGTAAAATTAGGGTTTCGGGTCAAAATTAGGGTTTTGGGTTAAAATTAGGGTTTAGGGTCAAAATTAGGCTTTAGGGTTTGAAATAGGGTTTTGAGTTTAAAATAGGGTTTTGAGTCAAAAATAAGGTTAGAATTAGGGTTTTGGGTAAAATTTGGGTTTCGTGTCAAAATGATGGTTTCGGGGTAAAATGATGGTTTCGGGTCAAAATTAGGGTTTTGGGTCAAAATTAGGGTTTTGGGTCAAAAATCGCGTTGTGTTAAAAATAGGGTTTTGGTTCGAAAATAGGGTTAGAATTAGGGTTTTGGGTAAAATAAGGGTTTCGGGTCAAAATTAGGGTTTAGGGTTTGAAATAGGGTTTTGAGTTTAAAATAGGGTTTTGGGTCAAAAATAAGGTTAGAATTAGGGTTTGGGTAAAATTAGGGTTTCGGGTCAAAATAAGGGTTTTGGGTTAAATTTAGGGTTTTGTGTCAAAATTAGGGTTTTGGTCAAAATTAGGGTTTTGGGTCAAAATAGGGTTGAGTTAAAAATAGGGTTTTGGGTCGAAAATTGGGTTAGATTTAGGGTTTTGGGTAAAATTATGGTTTCGGGTCAAAATTAGGGTTCTGGGTCAAATTTAGGATTTAGGGTCAAAATTAGGGTTTAGGGTTTGAAATAGAGTTGTTAGTCTAAAATAGTGTTTTGTGTCTAAATTAGGGTTAGAATTAGGGTTTTGGGTAAAAATTAGGGTTTAGGGTCAAAATTAGGGTTTAGGGTTTGAAATAGGGTTTTGGGTCAAAAATCGGGTTGTGTTAGAAATAGGGTTTTGGGTCAAAAATAGGGTTAGAATTAGGGTTTTGGGTAAAATTAGGGTTTCGTGTCAAAATTAGGGTTTTGGGTTAAAATTAGGGTTTAGGGTCAAAATTAGGGTTTAGGGTTTGAAATAGGGTTTTGAGTTTAAAATAGGGTTTTGGGTCAAAAATAGGGTTAGAATTTGGGTTTTGGGTAAAAATTAGGGTTTCGCGTCAAAATTAGGGTTTTGGGTCAAAAATCGGGTTGTGTTAAAAATAGGGTTAGAATTAGGGTTTTGGGTAAAATTAGGGTTTCGGGTCAAAATTAGGGTTTAGGGTTTGAAATAGGGTTTTGAGTTTAAAATAGGGTTTTGGGTCAAAAATAAGGTAAGAATTTGGGCTTTGGGTAAAATTAGGGTTTCGGGTCAAAATAAGGGTTGTGTTAAATTTAGGGTTTTGTGTCAAAATTAGGGTTTTGGGTCAAAATAGGGTTGAGTTAAAAATAGGGTTTTGGGTCGAAAATTGGGTTAGAATTAGGGTTTTGGGTAAAATTATGGTTTCGGGTCAAAATTAGGGTTATGGGTCAAATTTAGGATTTAGGGTCAAAATTAGGGTTTAGGGTTTGAAATAGGGTTGTTAGTCTAAAATAGTGTTTTGGGTCTAAAATAGGGTTAGAATTAGGGTTTTGGGTAAAAATTAGGGTTTAGGGTCAAAATTAGGGTTTAGGGTTTGAAATAGGGTTTTGGGTCAAAAATCGGGTTGTGTTAGAAATAGGGTTTTGGGTCGAAAATAGGGTTAGAATTAGGGTTTTGGGTAAAAATTAGGGTTTCGGGTCAAAATTAGGGTTTTGGGTTAAAATTAGGGTTTAGGGTCAAAATTAGGGTTTAGGGTTTGAAATAGGGTTTTGAGTTTAAAATAGGGTTTTGGGTCAAAAATAAGGTTAGAATTTGGGTTTGGGTAAAATTAGGGTTTCGCGTCAAAATTAGGGTTTTGGGTCAAAAATCGGGTTGTGTTAAAAATAGGGTTTTGGGTCGAAAATAGGGTTAGAATTAGGGTTTTGGGTAAAATTAGGGTTTCGGGTCAAAATTAGGGTTTAGGGTTTGAAATAGGGTTTTAAGTTTAAAATAGGGTTTTGGGTCAAAAATAAGGTAAGAATTTGGGCTTTGGGTAAAATTAGGGTTTCGGGTCAAAATAAGGGTTGTGTTAAATTTAGGGTTTTGTGTCAAAATTAGGGTTTTTGGTCAAAATAGGGTTGAGTTAAAAATAGGGTTTTGGGTCGAAAATTGGGTTAGAATTAGGGTTTTGGGTAAAATTATGGTTTTGGTCAAAATTCGGGTTATGGGTCAAATTTAGGATTTAGGGTCAAAATTAGGGTTTAGGGTTTGAAATAGGGTTGTTAGTCTAAAATAGTGTTTTGGGTCTAAAATAGGGTTAGAATTAGGGTTTTGGGTAAAAATTAGGGTTTAGGGTCAAAATTAGGGTTTAGGGTTTGAAATAGGGTTTTGGGTCAAAAATCGGGTTGTGTTAGAAATAGGGTTTTGGGTCGAAAATAGGGTTAGAATTAGGGTTTTGGGTAAAAATTAGGGTTTCGGGTCAAAATTAGGGTTTTGGGTAAAAATTAATGTTTAGGGTTTGAAATAGGGTTTTGAGATTAAAATAGGGTTCTGGGTCAAAAATAAGGTTAGAATTAGGGTTTTGGGTAAAATTAGGGTTTCCTGTGAAAATAAGGGTTTTGGGTTAAATTTAGGGTTTTGTGTCAAAATTAGGGTTTTTGGTCAAAATTAGGGTTTTGGGTCAAAATAGGGTTGAGTTAAAAATAGGGTTTTGGGTCGACAATAGGGTTAGAATTAGGGTTTTGGGTAAAATTATGGTTTCGGGTCAAAATTATGGTTCTGGGTCAAATTTAGGATTTAGGGTCAAAATTAGGGTTTAGGGTTTGAAATAGGGTTTTTAGTTGAAAATAGGGTTTTGGGTCTAAAATAGGGTTAGAATTAGGGTTTTGGGTAAAAATTAGGGTTTAGGGTTTGAAATAGGGTTTTGAGTTTAAAATAAGGTTTTGGGTCAAAATTAGGGTTCTGGGTCAAATTTAGGATTTAGGGTCAAAATTAGGGTTTTGATATAAAAATTGGGTTTTGGGTCAAAAATAGGGTTAGAATTAGGGTTTTGTGTCAAAATTAGGGTTTTTGGTCAAAATTAGGGTTTCGGGTCAAAATTAGGGTTCTGGGTAAAAATTAGGGTTTAGGGTCAAAATTAGGGTTTAGGGTTTGAAATAGGGTTTTGAGTTTAAAATAAGGTTTTGGGTCAAAATTAGGGTTCTGGGTCAAATTTAGGATTTAGGGTCAAAATTATGGGTTTGATTTAAAAATTGGGTTTTGGGTCAAAAATAGGGTTAGAATTAGGGTTTTGGGTAAAAATTAGGGTTTAGGGTTTGAAATTGAGTTTTGAGTTTAAAATAGGGTTTTGGGTTAAATTTAGGGTTTTGTGTCAAAATTAGGGTTTTGGGTGAAAATTAGGGTTTTGGGTCAAAAATAGGGTTGAGTTAAAAATAAGGTTTTGGGTCGAAAATAGGGTTACAATTAGGGTTTTGGGTAAAATTATGGTTTCGGGTCAAAATTAGGGTTCTGGGTCAAATTTAGGATTTAGGGTCTAAATTATGATTTAGGGTTTGAAATAGGGTTTATAGTTTAAAATAGGGTTTTAGGTCAAAAATAGGGTTATAATTAGGGTTTTGGGTAAAATTAGGGTTTCGGGTCAAAATTAGGGTTTTGGGTTAAATTAGGGTTTAGGGTCAAAATTAGGGTTTAGGGTTAGTTGTAAATAGGGTTTTGAGTCATAAAATAGGGTTAAGGGTAAAATTATGTTTTAGGGTCAAAATTAGGGTTTTGGGTAAAATTTAGGGATTTGTGTCAAAATTAGGGTTTTGGTCAAAATTAGGGTTTTGGGTCAAAATAGGGTTGAGTTAAAAATAGGGTTTTGGGTCGAAAATAGGGTTAGAATTAGGGTTTTGGGTAAAATTATGGTTTCGAGTCAAAATTAGGGTTCTGGGTCAAATTTAGGATTTAGGGTCAAAATTAGGGTTTAGTGTTTGAAATAGGGTTGTTAGTCTAAAATAGTGTTTTGGTTCTAAAATAGGGTTAGAATTAGGGTTTAGGGTAAAAATTAGGGTTTAGGGTTTGATATAGGGTTTTGGGTCAAAAATCGGGTTGTGTTATAAATAGGGTTTTGGGTCGAAAATAGGGTTAGAATTAGGGTTTTGGGTAAAATTAATGTTTCGGGTCAAAATTAGGGTTTTGGGTTAAAATTAGGGTTTAGGGTCAAAATTAGGGTTTAGGGTTTGAAATAGGGTTTTGAGTTTAAAATAGGGTTTTGGGTCAAAAATAAGGTTAGAATTAGGGTTTTGGGTAAAATTAGGGTTTCGTGTCAAAATGATGGTTTCGGGGTAAAATGATGGTTTCGGGTCAAAATTAGGGTTTTGTGTCAAAATTAGGGTTTTGGGTCAAAATTAGGGTTTTGGGTCAAAAATAGGGTCGGGTTAAAAATAAGGTTTTGGGTCGAAAATAGGGTTACAATTAGGGTTTTGGGTAAAATTATGGTTTCGGGTCAAAATTATGGTTCTGGGTCAAATTTAGGATTTAGGGTCTAAATTATGGTTTAGGGTTTGAAATAGGGTTTATAGTTTAAAATAGGGTTTTGGGTCAAAAATAGGGTTAGAATTAGGGTTTTGGGTAAAAATTAGGGTTTTGGGTCAAAAATCGGGTTGTGTTAAAAATAGGGTTTTGGGTCGAAAATAGGGTTAGAATTAGGGTTTTGGGTAAAATTAGGGTTTCGGGTCAAAATTAGGGTTTTGGGTTAAAATTAGGGTTTAGGGTCAAAATTAGGGTTTAGGGTTTGAAATAGGGTTTTGAGTTTAAAATAGGGTTTTGGGTCAAAAATAAGGTTAGAATTAGGGTTTTGGGTAAAATTCGGGTTTCGGGTCAAAATAAGGGTTTTGGGTTAAATTTAGGTTTTTGTGTCAAAATTAGGGTTTTTGGTCAAAATTAGGGTTTTGGGTCGAAAATAGGGTTAGAATTAGGGTTTTGGGTAAAATTAGGGTTTCGGGTCAAAATTAGGGTTTTGGGTTAAAATTAGGGTTTAGGGTCAAAATTAGGCTTTAGGGTTTGAAATAGGGTTTTGAGTTTAAAATAGGGTTTTGAGTCAAAAATAAGGTTAGAATTAGGGTTTTGGGTAAAATTTGGGTTTCGTGTCAAAATGATGGTTTCGGGGTAAAATGATGGTTTCGGGTCAAAATTAGGGTTTTGGGTCAAAATTAGGGTTTTGGGTCAAAAATCGGGTTGTGTTAAAAATAGGGTTTTGGTTCGAAAATAGGGTTAGAATTAGGGTTTTGGGTAAAATAAGGGTTTCGGGTCAAAATTAGGGTTTAGGGTTTGAAATAGGGTTTTGAGTTTAAAATAGGGTTTTGGGTCAAAAATAAGGTTAGAATTAGGGTTTGGGTAAAATTAGGGTTTCGGGTCAAAATAAGGGTTTTGGGTTAAATTTAGGGTTTTGTGTCAAAATTAGGGTTTTTGGTCAAAATTAGGGTTTTGGGTCAAAATAGGGTTGAGTTAAAAATAGGGTTTTGGGTCGAAAATTGGGTTAGATTTAGGGTTTTGGGTAAAATTATGGATACGTTCAAAATTAGGGTTCTGGGTCAAATTTAGGATTTAGGGTCAAAATTAGGGTTTAGGGTTTGAAATAGAGTTGTTAGTCTAAAATAGTGTTTTGTGTCTAAATTAGGGTTAGAATTAGGGTTTTGGGTAAAAATTAGGGTTTAGGGTCAAAATTAGGGTTTAGGGTTTGAAATAGGGTTTTGGGTCAAAAATCGGGTTGTGTTAGAAATAGGGTTTTGGGTCGAAAATAGGGTTAGAATTAGGGTTTTGGGTAAAATTAGGGTTTCGTGTCAAAATTAGGGTTTTGGGTTAAAATTAGGGTTTAGGGTCAAAATTAGGGTTTAGGGTTTGAAATAGGGTTTTGAGTTTAAAATAGGGTTTTGGGTCAAAAATAGGGTTAGAATTTGGGTTTTGGGTAAAAATTAGGGTTTCGCGTCAAAATTAGGGTTTTGGGTCAAAAATCGGGTTGTGTTAAAAATAGGGTTTTGGGTCGAAAATAGGGTTAGAATTAGGGTTTTGGGTAAAATTAGGGTTTCGGGTCAAAATTAGGGTTTAGGGTTTGAAATAGGGTTTTGAGTTTAAAATAGGGTTTTGGGTCAAAAATAAGGTAAGAATTTGGGCTTTGGGTAAAATTAGGGTTTCGGGTCAAAATAAGGGTTGTGTTAAATTTAGGGTTTTGTGTCAAAATTAGGTTGTCAAATTCAAAATAGGGTTGAGTTAAAAATAGGGTTTTGGGTCGAAAATTGGGTTAGAATTAGGGTTTTGGGTAAAATTATGGTTTCGGGTCAAAATTAGGGTTATGGGTCAAATTTAGGATTTAGGGTCAAAATTAGGGTTTAGGGTTTGAAATAGGGTTGTTAGTCTAAAATAGTGTTTTGGGTCTAAAATAGGGTTAGAATTAGGGTTTTGGGTAAAAATTAGGGTTTAGGGTCAAAATTAGGGTTTAGGGTTTGAAATAGGGTTTTGGGTCAAAAATCGGGTTGTGTTAGAAATACGGTTTCGGGTCGAAAATAGGGTTAGAATTAGGGTTTTGGGTAAAATTAGGGTTTCGGGTCAAAATTAGGGTTTTGGGTTAAAATTAGGGTTTAGGGTCAAAATTAGGGTTTAGGGTTTGAAATAGGGTTTTGAGTTTAAAATAGGTGTGTTGGTCAAAAATAGGTTAGAATTTGGGTTTTGGGTAAAAATTAGGGTTTCGTCAAAATTAGGGTTTTGGGTCAAAAATCGGTTGTGTTAAAAATAGGGTTTTTGGTCGAAAATAGGGTTAGAATTAGGGTTTTGGGTAAAATTAGGGTTTCGGGTCAAAATTAGGGTTTAGGGTTTGAAATAGGGTTTGGAGTTTAAAATAGGGTTTTGGGTCAAAAATAAGGTAAGAATTTGGGCTTTGGGTAAAATTAGGGTTTCGGGTCAAAATAAGGGTTGTGTTAAATTTAGGGTTTTGTGTCAAAATTAGGGTTTTGGGTCAAAATAGGGTTGAGTTAAAAATAGGGTTTTGGGTCGAAAATTGGGTTAGAATTAGGGTTTTGGGTAAAATTATGGTTTCGGGTCAAAATTAGGGTTATGGGTCAAATTTAGGATTTAGGGTCAAAATTAGGGTTTAGGGTTTGAAATAGGGTTGTTAGTCTAAAATAGTGTTTTGGGTCTAAAATAGGGTTAGAATTAGGGTTTTGGGTAAAAATTAGGGTTTAGGGTCAAAATTAGGGTTTAGGGTTTGAAATAGGGTTTTGGGTCAAAAATCGGGTTGTGTTAGAAATAGGGTTTTGGGTCGAAAATAGGGTTAGAATTAGGGTTTTGGGTAAAAATTAGGGTTTCGGGTCAAAATTAGGGTTTTGGGTAAAAATTAATGTTTAGGGTTTGAAATAGGGTTTTGAGATTAAAATAGGGTTCTGGGTCAAAAATAAGGTTAGAATTAGGGTTTTGGGTAAAATTAGGGTTTCCTGTGAAAATAAGGGTTTTGGGTTAAATTTAGGGTTTTGTGTCAAAATTAGGGTTTTTGGTCAAAATTAGGGTTTTGGGTCAAAATAGGGTTGAGTTAAAAATAGGGTTTTGGGTCGACAATAGGGTTAGAATTAGGGTTTTGGGTAAAATTATGGTTTCGGGTCAAAATTATGGTTCTGGGTCAAATTTAGGATTTAGGGTCAAAATTAGGGTTTAGGGTTTGAAATAGGGTTTTTAGTTGAAAATAGGGTTTTGGGTCTAAAATAGGGTTAGAATTAGGGTTTTGGGTAAAAATTAGGGTTTAGGGTTTGAAATAGGGTTTTGAGTTTAAAATAAGGTTTTGGGTCAAAATTAGGGTTCTGGGTCAAATTTAGGATTTAGGGTCAAAATTAGGGTTTTGATATAAAAATTGGGTTTTGGGTCAAAAATAGGGTTAGAATTAGGGTTTTGTGTCAAAATTAGGGTTTTTGGTCAAAATTAGGGTTTCGGGTCAAAATTAGGGTTCTGGGTAAAAATTAGGGTTTAGGGTCAAAATTAGGGTTTAGGGTTTGAAATAGGGTTTTGAGTTTAAAATAAGGTTTTGGGTCAAAATTAGGGTTCTGGGTCAAATTTAGGATTTAGGGTCAAAATTATGGGTTTGATTTAAAAATTGGGTTTTGGGTCAAAAATAGGGTTAGAATTAGGGTTTTGGGTAAAAATTAGGGTTTAGGGTTTGAAATTGAGTTTTGAGTTTAAAATAGGGTTTTGGGTTAAATTTAGGGTTTTGTGTCAAAATTAGGGTTTTGGGTGAAAATTAGGGTTTTGGGTCAAAAATAGGGTTGAGTTAAAAATAAGGTTTTGGGTCGAAAATAGGGTTACAATTAGGGTTTTGGGTAAAATTATGGTTTCGGGTCAAAATTAGGGTTCTGGGTCAAATTTAGGATTTAGGGTCTAAATTATGATTTAGGGTTTGAAATAGGGTTTATAGTTTAAAATAGGGTTTTAGGTCAAAAATAGGGTTATAATTAGGGTTTTGGGTAAAATTAGGGTTTCGGGTCAAAATTAGGGTTTTGGGTTAAATTAGGGTTTAGGGTCAAAATTAGGGTTTAGGGTTTGAAATAGGGTTTTGAGTTTAAAATAGGGTTTTGGGTAAAATTAGGGTTTCGGGTCAAAATTAGGGTTTTGGGTTAAATTTAGGGTTTTGTGTCAAAATTAGGGTTTTTGGTCAAAATTAGGGTTTTTGGTCAAAATAGGGTTGAGTTAAAAATAGGGTTTTGGGTCGAAAATAGGGTTAGAATTAGGGTTTTGGGTAAAATTATGGTTTCGAGTCAAAATTAGGGTTCTGGGTCAAATTTAGGATTTAGGGTCAAAATTAGGGTTTAGTGTTTGAAATAGGGTTGTTAGTCTAAAATAGTGTTTTGGTTCTAAAATAGGGTTAGAATTAGGGTTTAGGGTAAAAATTAGGGTTTAGGGTTTGATATAGGGTTTTGGGTCAAAAATCGGGTTGTGTTATAAATAGGGTTTTGGGTCGAAAATAGGGTTAGAATTAGGGTTTTGGGTAAAATTAATGTTTCGGGTCAAAATTAGGGTTTTGGGTTAAAATTAGGGTTTAGGGTCAAAATTAGGGTTTAGGGTTTGAAATAGGGTTTTGAGTTTAAAATAGGGTTTTGGGTCAAAAATAAGGTTAGAATTAGGGTTTTGGGTAAAATTAGGGTTTCGTGTCAAAATGATGGTTTCGGGGTAAAATGATGGTTTCGGGTCAAAATTAGGGTTTTGTGTCAAAATTAGGGTTTTGGGTCAAAATTAGGGTTTTGGGTCAAAAATAGGGTCGGGTTAAAAATAAGGTTTTGGGTCGAAAATAGGGTTACAATTAGGGTTTTGGGTAAAATTATGGTTTCGGGTCAAAATTATGGTTCTGGGTCAAATTTAGGATTTAGGGTCTAAATTATGGTTTAGGGTTTGAAATAGGGTTTATAGTTTAAAATAGGGTTTTGGGTCAAAAATAGGGTTAGAATTAGGGTTTTGGGTAAAAATTAGGGTTTTGGGTCAAAAATCGGGTTGTGTTAAAAATAGGGTTTTGGGTCGAAAATAGGGTTAGAATTAGGGTTTTGGGTAAAATTAGGGTTTCGGGTCAAAATTAGGGTTTTGGGTTAAAATTAGGGTTTAGGGTCAAAATTAGGGTTTAGGGTTTGAAATAGGGTTTTGAGTTTAAAATAGGGTTTTGGGTCAAAAATAAGGTTAGAATTAGGGTTTTGGGTAAAATTCGGGTTTCGGGTCAAAATAAGGGTTTTGGGTTAAATTTAGGTTTTTGTGTCAAAATTAGGGTTTTTGGTCAAAATTAGGGTTTTGGGTCGAAAATAGGGTTAGAATTAGGGTTTTTGGTAAAATTAGGGTTTCGGGTCAAAATTAGGGTTTTGGGTTAAAATTAGGGTTTAGGGTCAAAATTAGGCTTTAGGGTTTGAAATAGGGTTTTGAGTTTAAAATAGGGTTTTGAGTCAAAAATAAGGTTAGAATTAGGGTTTTGGGTAAAATTTGGGTTTCGTGTCAAAATGATGGTTTCGGGGTAAAATGATGGTTTCGGGTCAAAATTAGGGTTTTGGGTCAAAATTAGGGTTTTGGGTCAAAAATCGGGTTGTGTTAAAAATAGGGTTTTGGTTCGAAAATAGGGTTAGAATTAGGGTTTTGGGTAAAATAAGGGTTTCGGGTCAAAATTAGGGTTTAGGGTTTGAAATAGGGTTTTGAGTTTAAAATAGGGTTTTGGGTCAAAAATAAGGTTAGAATTAGGGTTTGGGTAAAATTAGGGTTTCGGGTCAAAATAAGGGTTTTGGGTTAAATTTAGGGTTTTGTGTCAAAATTAGGGTTTTGGGTCAAAATAGGGTTGAGTTAAAAATAGGGTTTTGGGTCGAAAATTGGGTTAGATTTAGGGTTTTGGGTAAAATTATGGTTTCGGGTCAAAATTAGGGTTCTGGGTCAAATTTAGGATTTAGGGTCAAAATTAGGGTTTAGGGTTTGAAATAGAGTTGTTAGTCTAAAATAGTGTTTTGGGTCTAAATTAGGGTTAGAATTAGGGTTTTGGGTAAAAATTAGGGTTTAGGGTCAAAATTAGGGTTTAGGGTTTGAAATAGGGTTTTGGGTCAAAAATCGGGTTGTGTTAGAAATAGGGTTTCGGGTCAAATTAGGGTTAGAATTAGGGTTTTGGGTAAAATTAGGGTTTCGTGTCAAAATTAGGGTTTTGGGTTAAAATTAGGGTTTAGGGTCAAAATTAGGGTTTAGGGTTTGAAATAGGGTTTTGAGTTTAAAATAGGGTTTTGGGTCAAAAATAGGGTTAGAATTTGGGTTTTGGGTAAAAATTAGGGGTTTCGCGTCAAAATTAGGGTTTTGGGTCAAAAATGGGTTGTGTTAAAAATAGGGTTTTGGGTGAAAATAGGGTTAGAATTAGGGTTTTGGGTAAAATTAGGGTTTGGTCAAAATTAGGGTTTAGGGTTTGAAATAGGGTTTTGAGTTTAAAATAGGGTTTTGGGTCAAAAATAAGGTAGAATTTGGGCTTTGGGTAAAATTAGGGTTTCGGGTCAAAATAAGGGTTGTGTTAAATTTAGGGTTTTGTGTCAAAATTAGGGTTTTGGGTCAAAATAGGGTTGAGTTAAAAATAGGGTTTTGGGTCGAAAATTGGGTTAGAATTAGGGTTTTGGGTAAAATTATGGTTTCGGGTCAAAATTAGGGTTATGGGTCAAATTTAGGATTTAGGGTCAAAATTAGGGTTTAGGGTTTGAAATAGGGTTGTTAGTCTAAAATAGTGTTTTGGGTCTAAAATAGGGTTAGAATTAGGGTTTTGGGTAAAAATTAGGGTTTAGGGTCAAAATTAGGGTTTAGGGTTTGAAATAGGGTTTTGGGTCAAAAATGGTTGTGTTAGAAATAGGGTTTTGGGTCGAAAATAGGGTTAGAATTAGGGTTTTGGGTAAAAATTAGGGTTTCGGGTCAAAATTAGGGTTTTGGGTTAAAATTAGGGTTTAGGGTCAAAATTAGGGTTTAGGGTTTGAAATAGGGTTTTGAGTTTAAAATAGGGTTTTGGGTCAAAAATAAGGTTAGAATTTGGGTTTGGGTAAAATTAGGGTTTCGCGTCAAAATTAGGGTTTTGGGTCAAAAATCGGGTTGTGTTAAAAATAGGGTTTTGGGTCGAAAATAGGGTTAGAATTAGGGTTTTGGGTAAAATTAGGGTTTCGGGTCAAAATTAGGGTTTAGGGTTTGAAATAGGGTTTTGAGTTTAAAATAGGGTTTTGGGTCAAAAATAAGGTAAGAATTTGGGCTTTGGGTAAAATTAGGGTTTCGGGTCAAAATAAGGGTTGTGTCAAAATTAGGGTTTTGTGTCAAAATTAGGGTTTTGGGTCAAAATAGGGTTGAGTTAAAAATAGGGTTTTGGGTCGAAAATTGGGTTAGAATTAGGGTTTTGGGTAAAATTATGGTTTCGGGTCAAAATTAGGGTTATGGGTCAAATTTAGGATTTAGGGTCAAAATTAGGGTTTAGGGTTTGAAATAGGGTTGTTAGTCTAAAATAGTGTTTTGGGTCTAAAATAGGGTTAGAATTAGGGTTTTGGGTAAAAATTAGGGTTTAGGGTCAAAATTAGGGTTTAGGGTTTGAAATAGGGTTTTGGGTCAAAAATCGGGTTGTGTTAGAAATAGGGTTTTGGGTCGAAATTAGGGGTTTTGGGTAAAAATTAGGGTTTCGGGTCAAAATTAGGGTTTCGGGTCAAAATTAGGGTTTAGGGTTTGAAATAGGGTGTTGACTTTAAAATAGGGTTTGTAAAAATAAGGTTAGAATTAGGGTTTTGGGTAAAATTAAGGTTGTTTTTAGGTTTGAGTTTTGGTGGTCAAAATTAGTGTTTTTGTTCAATATCGGGTTGAGTTACAAATAGGGTATTGTGTCGCAAATTGGGTTAGAATTAGGGTTGTGGGTAAAATTATGGTTTCGGGTCAAAATTAGGGTTTGGGTCAAATTTAGGATTTAGGGTCAAAATTATGGGTTAGGGTTTGAAATAGGGTTTTTAGTTAAAAATAGTGTTTTTGGTCAAAAATAGGTTAGAATTAGGGTTTTGGATTAGGGTTTAGGGTTTGAAATAGGGTTTTGAGTTTAAAATAGGGTTTGAAATTAGGTTTAGGTCAAATTAGGATTTAGGGTCAAAATTAGGTTTGTTAAAAATTGGGTTTTGGGACAAAAATAGGTTTAGAATTAGGGTTTTGGGTCAAAATTATTTTGGTCAAAATTAGGGTTTGGTCAAAATATTGGGTAAAATTAGGGTTTAGGTCAAATTAGGGTTTTGGTTAAATAGGGTTTTGAGTTTAAAATAAGGTTTTGGGTCAAAATTAGGGTTCTGGGTCAAATTTAGGATTTAGGGTCAAAATTATGGGTTTGATTTAAAAATTGGGTTTCGGTAAAAATTAGGGTTAGAATTAGGGTTTTGGGTAAAAATTAGGGTTTAGGGTTTGAAATTGAGTTTTGAGTTTAAAATAGGGTTTTGGGTTAAATTTAGGGTTTTGTGTCAAAATTAGGGTTTTGGGTGAAAATTAGGGTTTTGGGTCAAAAATAGGGTTGAGTTAAAAATAAGGTTTTGGGTCGAAAATAGGGTTACAATTAGGGTTTTGGGTAAAATTATGGTTTCGGGTCAAAATTAGGGTTCTGGGTCAAATTTAGGATTTAGGGTCTAAATTATGATTTAGGGTTTGAAATAGGGTTTATAGTTTAAAATAGGGTTTTAGGTCAAAAATAGGGTTATAATTAGGGTTTTGGGTAAAATTAGGGTTTCGGGTCAAAATTAGGGTTTTGGGTCAAAATTAGGGTTTAGGCTCAAAATTAGGGTTTAGGGTTAGAAATAGGGTTTTGAGTTTAAAATATGGTTTTGGGTAAAATTAGGGTTTCGGGTCAAAATAAGGGTTTTGGGTTAAATTTAGGGTTTTGTGTCAAAATTAGGGTTTTGGTCAAAATTAGGGTTTTTGGTCAAAATAGGGTTGAGTTAAAAATAGGGTTTTGGGTCGAAAATAGGGTTAGAATTAGGGTTTTGGGTAAAATTATGGTTTCGAGTCAAAATTAGGGTTCTGGGTCAAATTTAGGATTTAGGGTCAAAATTAGGGTTTAGTGTTTGAAATAGGGTTGTTAGTCTAAAATAGTGTTTTGGTTCTAAAATAGGGTTAGAATTAGGGTTTAGGGTAAAAATTAGGGTTTAGGGTTTGATATAGGGTTTTGGGTCAAAAATCGGGTTGTGTTATAAATAGGGTTTTGGGTCGAAAATAGGGTTAGAATTAGGGTTTTGGGTAAAATTAATGTTTCGGGTCAAAATTAGGGTTTTGGGTTAAAATTAGGGTTTAGGGTCAAAATTAGGGTTTAGGGTTTGAAATAGGGTTTTGAGTTTAAAATAGGGTTTTGGGTCAAAAATAAGGTTAGAATTAGGGTTTTGGGTAAAATTAGGGTTTCGTGTCAAAATGATGGTTTCGGGGTAAAATGATGGTTTCGGGTCAAAATTAGGGTTTTGTGTCAAAATTAGGGTTTTGGGTCAAAATTAGGGTTTTGGGTCAAAAATAGGGTCGGGTTAAAAATAAGGTTTTGGGTCGAAAATAGGGTTACAATTAGGGTTTTGGGTAAAATTATGGTTTCGGGTCAAAATTATGGTTCTGGGTCAAATTTAGGATTTAGGGTCTAAATTATGGTTTAGGGTTTGAAATAGGGTTTATAGTTTAAAATAGGGTTTTGGGTCAAAAATAGGGTTAGAATTAGGGTTTTGGGTAAAAATTAGGGTTTTGGGTCAAAAATCGGGTTGTGTTAAAAATAGGGTTTTGGGTCGAAAATAGGGTTAGAATTAGGGTTTTGGGTAAAATTAGGGTTTCGGGTCAAAATTAGGGTTTTGGGTTAAAATTAGGGTTTAGGGTCAAAATTAGGGTTTAGGGTTTGAAATAGGGTTTTGAGTTTAAAATAGGGTTTTGGGTCAAAAATAAGGTTAGAATTAGGGTTTTGGGTAAAATTAGGGTTTCGGGTCAAAATAAGGGTTTTGGGTTAAATTTAGGTTTTTGTGTCAAAATTAGGGTTTTTGGTCAAAATTAGGGTTTTGGGTCGAAAATAGGGTTAGAATTAGGGTTTTGGGTAAAATTAGGGTTTCGGGTCAAAATTAGGGTTTTGGGTTAAAATTAGGGTTTAGGGTCAAAATTAGGCTTTAGGGTTTGAAATAGGGTTTTGAGTTTAAAATAGGGTTTTGAGTCAAAAATAAGGTTAGAATTAGGGTTTTGGGTAAAATTAGGGTTTCGTGTCAAAATGATGGTTTCGGGGTAAAATGATGGTTTCGGGTCAAAATTAGGGTTTTGGGTCAAAATTTGGGTTTTGGGTCAAAAATCGGGTTGTGTTAAAAATAGGGTTTTGGTTCGAAAATAGGGTTAGAATTAGGGTTTTGGGTAAAATAAGGGTTTCGGGTCAAAATTAGGGTTTAGGGTTTGAAATAGGGTTTTGAGTTTAAAATAGGGTTTTGGGTCAAAAATAAGGTTAGAATTTGGGTTTGGGTAAAATTAGGGTTTCGCGTCAAAATTAGGGTTTTGGGTTAAATTTAGGGTTTTGTGTCAAAATTAGGGTTTTTGGTCAAAATTAGGGTTTTGGGTCAAAATAGGGTTGAGTTAAAAATAGGGTTTTGGGTTGAAAATTGGGTTAGAATTAGGGTTTTGGGTAAAATTATGGTTTTGGTCAAAATTAGGGTTTAGGGTCAAATTTAGGATTTAGGGTCAAAATTAGGGTTTAGGGTTTGAAATAGAGTTGTTAGTCTAAAATAGTGTTTTGTGTCTAAATTAGGGTTAGAATTAGGGTTTTGGGTAAAAATTAGGGTTTAGGGTCAAAATTAGGGTTTAGGGTTTGAAATAGGGTTTTGGGTCAAAAATCGGGTTGTGTTAGAAATAGGGTTTTGGGTAGAAAATAGGGTTAGAATTAGGGTTTTGGGTAAAATTAGGGTTTCGTGTCAAAATTAGGGTTTTGGGTTAAAATTAGGGTTTAGGGTCAAAATTAGGGTTTAGGGTTTGAAATAGGGTTTTGAGTTTAAAATAGGGTTTTGGGTCAAAAATAGGGTTAGAATTTGGGTTTTGGGTAAAAATTAGGGTTTCGCGTCAAAATTAGGGTTTTGGGTCAAAAATCGGGTTGTGTTAAAAATAGGGTTTTTAAAATAGGGTTAGAATTAGGGTTTTGGGTAAAATTAGGGTTTCGGGTCAAAATTAGGGTTTAGGGTTTGAAATAGGGTTTTGAGTTTAAAATAGGGTTTTGGGTCAAAAATAAGGTAAGAATTTGGGCTTTGGGTAAAATTAGGGTTTCGGGTCAAAATAAGGGTTGTGTTAAATTTAGGGTTTTGTGTCAAAATTAGGGTTTTGGGTCAAAATAGGGTTGAGTTAAAAATAGGGTTTTGGGTCGAAAATTGGGTTAGAATTAGGGTTTTGGGTAAAATTATGGTTTTGGTCAAAATTAGGTTATGGGTCAAATTTAGGATTTAGGGTCAAAATTAGGGTTTAGGGTTTGAAATAGGGTTGTTAGTCTAAAATAGTGTTTTGGGTCTAAAATAGGGTTAGAATTAGGGTTTTGGGTAAAAATTAGGGTTTAGGGTCAAAATTAGGGTTTAGGGTTTGAAATAGGGTTTTGGGTCAAAAATCGGGTTGTGTTAGAAATAGGGTTTTGGGTCGAAAATAGGGTTAGAATTAGGGTTTTGGGTAAAATTAGGGTTTCGGGTCAAAATTAGGGTTTTGGGTTAAAATTAGGGTTTAGGGTCAAAATTAGGGTTTAGGGTTTGAAATAGGGTTTTGAGTTTAAAATAGGGTTTTGGGTCAAAAATAGGGTTAGAATTAGGGTTTTGGGTAAAATTAGGGTTTCGGGTCAAAATTAGGGTTTTGGGTCAAAAATCGGGTTGTGTTAAAAATAGGGTTTTGGGTCGAAAATAGGGTTAGAATTAGGGTTTTGGGTAAAATTAGGTTTGCGGGTCAAAATTAGGGTTTAGGGTGTTAAATAGTGTTTTGAGTTTAAAATAGGGTTTTGGGTCAAAAATAAGGTAAGAATTTGGGTTTGGGTAAAATTAGGGTTTCGGGTCAAAATAAGGGTTGTGTTAAATTTAGGGTTTTGTGTCAAAATTAGGGTTTTGGGTCAAAATAGGGTTGAGTTAAAAATAGGGTTTTGGGTGAAAATTGGGTTAGAATTAGGGTTTTGGGTAAAATTATGGTTTTGGTCAAAATTAGGGTTATGGGTCAAATTTAGGATTTAGGGTCAAAATTAGGGTTTAGGGTTTGAAATAGGGTTGTTAGTCTAAAATAGTGTTTTGGGTCAGAATTAGGGTTTTGGGTAAAAATTAGGGTTTAGGGTCAAAATTAGGGTTTAGGGTTTGAAATAGGGTTTTGGGTCAAAAATCAGGTTGTGTTAGAAATAGGGTTTTGGGTCGAAAATAGGGTTAGAATTAGGGTTTTGGGTAAAAATTAGGTTTGGTCAAAATTAGGGTTTTGGGTAAAATATTAGTTTAGGGTTTTGAGTTTAAAATAGGGTTTTGGGTCAAAAATAAGGTTAGAATTAGGGTTTTGGGTAAAATTAGGGTTTCTGTGAAAATAAGGGTTTTGGGTTAAATTTAGGGTTTTGTGTCAAAATTAGGGTTTTGGTCAAAATTAGGGTTTTGGGTCAAAATAGGGTTGAGTTAAAAATAGGGTTTTGGGTCGAAAATAGGGTTAGAATTAGGGTTTTGGGTAAAATTATGGTTTTGGTCAAAATTATGGCGGTCAAATTTAGGATTTAGGTCAAAATTAGGGTTTAGGGTTTGAAATAGGGTTTTAGTTAAAATAGGGTTTTGGGTCAAAATAGGGTTAGAATTAGGGTTTGGGTAAAAATTAGGGTTTAGGGTTTGAAATAGGGTTTGAGTTTAAAATAAGGTTTTGGGTCAAATTAGGGTTAGGTCAAATTAGGATTTAGGGTCAAAATTAGGGTTTGATATAAAAATTGGGTTTTGGGTCAAAAATAGGGTTAGAATTAGGGTTTTGTGTCAAAATTAGGTTTTGGTCAAAATTAGGGTTTCGGGTCAAAATTAGGGTTCTGGGTAAAAATTAGGGTTTAGGGTCAAAATTAGGGTTTAGGGTTTGAAATAGGGTTTTGAGTTTAAAATAAGGTTTTGGGTCAAAATTAGGGTTCTGGGTCAAATTTAGGATTTAGGGTCAAAATTATGGGTTTGATTTAAAAATTGGGTTTTGGGTCAAAAATAGGGTTAGAATTAGGGTTTTGGGTAAAAATTAGGGTTTAGGGTTTGAAATTGAGTTTTGAGTTTAAAATAGGGTTTTGGGTTAAATTTAGGGTTTTGTGTCAAAATTAGGGTTTTGGGTGAAAATTAGGGTTTTGGGTCAAAAATAGGGTTGAGTTAAAAATAAGGTTTTGGGTCGAAAATAGGGTTACAATTAGGGTTTTGGGTAAAATTATGGTTTCGGGTCAAAATTAGGGTTCTGGGTCAAATTTAGGATTTAGGGTCTAAATTATGATTTAGGGTTTGAAATAGGGTTTATAGTCTACAATAGGGTTTGAGGTCAAAAATAGGGTTATAATTAGGGTTTTGGGTAAAATTAGGGTTTCTGGTCAAAATTAGGGTTTTGGGTTAAATTAGGGTTTAGGGTCAAAATTAGGGTTTAGGGTTTGAAATAGGGTTTTTATTTTAAAATAGTGTTTTGGGTAAAATTAGGGTTTCTGGTCAAAATAAGGGTTTTGGGTTAAATTTAGGGTTTTGTGTCAAAATTAGGGTTTTGGTCAAAATTAGGGTTTTTGGTCAAAATAGGGTTGAGTTAAAAATAGGGTTTTGGGTCGAAAATAGGGTTAGAATTAGGGTTTTGGGTAAAATTATGGTTTCGAGTCAAAATTAGGGTTCTGGGTCAAATTTAGGATTTAGGGTCAAAATTAGGGTTTAGTGTTTGAAATAGGGTTGTTAGTCTAAAATAGTGTTTTGGTTCTAAAATAGGGTTAGAATTAGGGTTTAGGGTAAAAATTAGGGTTTAGGGTTTGAAATAGGGTTTTGGGTCAAAAATCGGGTTGTGTTATAAATAGGGTTTTGGGTCGAAAATAGGGTTAGAATTAGGGTTTTGGGTAAAATTAATGTTTCGGGTCAAAATTAGGGTTTTGGGTTAAAATTAGGGTTTAGGGTCAAAATTAGGGTTTAGGGTTTGAAATAGGGTTTTGAGTTTAAAATAGGGTTTTGGGTCAAAAATAAGGTTAGAATTAGGGTTTTGGGTAAAATTAGGGTTTCGTGTCAAAATGATGGTTTCGGGGTAAAATGATGGTTTCGGGTCAAAATTAGGGTTTTGTGTCAAAATTAGGGTTTTGGGTCAAAATTAGGGTTTTGGGTCAAAAATAGGGTCGGGTTAAAAATAAGGTTTTGGGTCGAAAATAGGGTTACAATTAGGGTTTTGGGTAAAATTATGGTTTCGGGTCAAAATTATGGTTCTGGGTCAAATTTAGGATTTAGGGTCTAAATTATGGTTTAGGGTTTGAAATAGGGTTTATAGTTTAAAATAGGGTTTTGGGTCAAAAATAGGGTTAGAATTAGGGTTTTGGGTAAAAATTAGGGTTTTGGGTCAAAAATCGGGTTGTGTTAAAAATAGGGTTTTGGGTCGAAAATAGGGTTAGAATTAGGGTTTTGGGTAAAATTAGGGTTTCGGGTCAAAATTAGGGTTTTGGGTTAAAATTAGGGTTTATGGTCAAAATTAGGGTTTAGGGTTTGAAATAGGGTTTTGAGTTTAAAATAGGGTTTTGGGTCAAAAATAAGGTTAGAATTAGGGTTTTGGGTAAAATTAGGGTTTCGGGTCAAAATAAGGGTTTTGGGTTAAATTTAGGTTTTTGTGTCAAAATTAGGGTTTTTGGTCAAAATTAGGGTTTTGGGTCGAAAATAGGGTTAGAATTAGGGTTTTGGGTAAAATTAGGGTTTCGGGTCAAAATTAGGGTTTTGGGTTAAAATTAGGGTTTAGGGTCAAAATTAGGCTTTAGGGTTTGAAATAGGGTTTTGAGTTTAAAATAGGGTTTTGAGTCAAAAATAAGGTTAGAATTAGGGTTTTGGGTAAAATTTGGGTTTCGTGTCAAAATGATGGTTTCGGGGTAAAATGATGGTTTCGGGTCAAAATTAGGGTTTTGGGTCAAAATTAGGGTTTTGGGTCAAATGGTTGTGTCAAAAATAGGGTATAGGTTCGAAATATGGGCTAGAATTAGGGTTTTGGGTAAAATTAGGGTTTCGGGTCAAAATTAGGGTTTAGGGTTTGAAATAGGGTTTTGAGTTTAAAATAGGGTTTTGGGTCAAAAATAAGGTTAGAATTAGGGTTTGGGTAAAATTAGGGTTTCGGGTCAAAATAAGGGTTTTGGGTTAAATTTAGGGTTTTGTGTCAAAATTAGGGTTTTTGGTCAAAATTAGGGTTTTGGGTCAAAATAGGGTTGAGTTAAAAATAGGGTTTTGGGTCGAAAATTGGGTTAGATTTAGGGTTTTGGGTAAAATTATGGTTTCGGGTCAAAATTAGGGTTCTGGGTCAAATTTAGGATTTAGGGTCAAAATTAGGGTTTAGGGTTTGAAATAGAGTTGTTAGTCTAAAATAGTGTTTTGGGTCTAAATTAGGGTTAGAATTAGGGTTTTGGGTAAAAATTAGGGTTTAGGGTCAAAATTAGGGTTTAGGGTTTGAAATAGGGTTTTGGGTCAAAAATCGGGTTGTGTTAGAAATAGGGTTTTGGGTCGAAAATAGGGTTAGAATTAGGGTTTTGGGTAAAATTAGGGTTTCGTGTCAAAATTAGGGTTTTGGGTTAAAATTAGGGTTTAGGGTCAAAATTAGGGTTTAGGGTTTGAAATAGGGTTTTGAGTTTAAAATAGGGTTTTGGGTCAAAAATAGGGTTAGAATTTGGGTTTTGGGTAAAAATTAGGGTTTTGGGGACAAAATTAGGGTTTTGGGTCAAAAATCGGTTGTGTTAAAAATAGGGTTTTGGGTCGAAAATAGGGTTAGAATTAGGGTTTTGGGTAAAATTAGGGTTTCGGGTCAAAATTAGGGTTTAGGGTTTGAAATAGGGTTTTGAGTTTAAAATAGGGTTTTGGGTCAAAAATAAGGTAAGAATTTGGGCTTTGGGTAAAATTAGGGTTTCGGGTCAAAATAAGGGTTGTGTTAAATTTAGGGTTTTGTGTCAAAATTAGGGTTTTGGGTCAAAATAGGGTTGAGTTAAAAATAGGGTTTTGGGTCGAAAATTGGGTTAGAATTAGGGTTTTGGGTAAAATTATGGTTTCGGGTCAAAATTAGGGTTATGGGTCAAATTTAGGATTTAGGGTCAAAATTAGGGTTTAGGGTTTGAAATAGGGTTGTTAGTCTAAAATAGTGTTTTGGGTCTAAAATAGGGTTAGAATTAGGGTTTTGGGTAAAAATTAGGGTTTAGGGTCAAAATTAGGGTTTAGGGTTTGAAATAGGGTTTTGGGTCAAAAATCGGGTTGTGTTAGAAATACGGTTTCGGGTCGAAAATAGGGTTAGAATTAGGGTTTTGGGTAAAATTAGGGTTTCGGGTCAAAATTAGGGTTTTGGGTAAAAATTAATGTTTAGGGTTTGAAATAGGGTTTTGAGTTTAAAATAGGGTTTTGGGTCAAAAATAAGGTTAGAATTAGGGTTTTGGGTAAAATTAGGGTTTCGGGTCAAAATAAGGGTTTTGGGTTAAATTTAGGGTTTTGTGTCAAAATTAGGGTTTTGGTCAAAATTAGGGTTGTGGGTCAAAATTGGGTTGAGTTTAAAATAGGGTTTTGGGTCGAAAATAGGGTTAGAATTAGGGTTTTGGGTAAAATTATGGTTTTGGTCAAAATTATGGTTTTGGGTCAAATTTAGGATTTAGGGTCAAAATTAGGGTTTAGGGTTTGAAATAGGGTTTTAGTTTAAAATAGGGTTTTGGGTAAAAAATAGGGTTAGAATTAGGGTTTTGGGTAAAAATTAGGGGTTAGGGTTTGAAATAGGGTTTTGAGTTTAAAATAAGGTTTTGGGTAAAAATTAGGGTTATGGGTCAAATTTAGGATTTAGGTTCATAATTAGGGTTTTTATATTAAAATTGGGTTTTGGGTCAAAAATAGGGTTAGAATTAGGGTTTTGTGTCAAAATTAGGGTTTTGGTCAAAATTAGGGTTTGGTCAAAATTAGGGTTCTGGGTAAAAATTAGGGTTTAGGGTCAAAATTAGGGTTTAGGGTTTGAAATAGGGTTTTGAGTTTAAAATAAGGTTTTGGGTCAAAATTAGGGTTCTGGGTCAAATTTAGGATTTAGGGTCAAAATTATGGGTTTCATTTAAAATTGGGTTTTGGGTCTAAAATAGGGTTAGAATTAGGGTTTTGGTTAAAAATTAGTGTTTAGGCTTTGACATTGAGTTTCGAGTTTAAAATAGGGTTTTGGGTTAAATTTAGGGTTTTGTGTCAAAATTAGGGTTTTGGGTCAAAAATAGGGTTGAGTTAAAAATAAGGTTTTGGGTCGAAAATAGGGTCCCAATTAGGGTTTTGGGTAAAATTATGGTTTCGGGTCAAAATTAGGGTTCTGGGTCAAATTTAGGATTTAGGGTCTAAATTATGGTTTAGGGTTTGAAATAGGGTTTATAGTTTAAAATAGGGTTTTAGGTCAAAAATAGGGTTATAATTAGGGTTTTGGGTAAAATTAGGGTTTCGGGTCAAAATTAGGGTTTTGGGTTAAAATTAGGGTTTAGGGTCAAAATTAGGGTTTAGGGTTTGAAATAGGGTTTTGAGTTTAAAATAGGGTTTTGGGTCAAAAATAAGGTTAGAATTTGGGTTTTGGGTAAAATTAGGGTTTCGGGTCAAAATAAGGGTTTTGGGTTAAATTTAGGGTTTTGTGTCAAAATTAGGGTTTTTGGTCAAAATTAGGGTTTTTGGTCAAAATAGGGTTGAGTTAAAAATAGGGTTTTGGGTCGAAAATAGGGTTAGAATTAGGGTTTTGGGTAAAATTATGGTTTCGAGTCAAAATTAGGGTTCTGGGTCAAATTTAGGATTTAGGGTCAAAATTAGGGTTTAGTGTTTGAAATAGGGTTGTTAGTCTAAAATAGTGTTTTGGTTCTAAAATAGGGTTAGAATTAGGGTTTAGGGTAAAAATTAGGGTTTAGGGTTTGAAATAGGGTTTTGGGTCAAAAATCGGGTTTTGTTAGAAATAGTGTTTTGGGTTTAAAAATAGGGTTAGAATTAGGGTTTTGGGTAAAATTAGGTTTTCGGGTCAAAATTAGGGTTTTGGGTTAAAATTAGGGTTTAGGGTCAAAATTAGGGTTTAGGGTTTGAAATAGGGTTTTGAGTTTAAAATAGGGTTTTGGGTCAAAAATAAGGTAAGAATTTGGGCTTTGGGTAAAATTAGGGTTTCGGGTCAAAATAAGGGTTGTGTTAAATTTAGGGTTTTGTGTCAAAATTAGGGTTTTTGGTCAAAATTAGGGTTTTTGGTCAAAATAGGGTTGAGTTAAAAATAGGGTTTTGGGTCGAAAATTGGGTTAGAATTAGGGTTTTGGGTAAAATTATGGTTTCGGGTAAAAATTAGGGGTTAGGTAAAAATTAGGGTTTAGGGTCAAAATTAGGGTTTAGGGTTTGAAATAGGGTTTTGAGTTTAAAATAAGGTTTTGGGTCGGAATTAGGGTTCTAGGTCAAATTTAGGATTTAGGGTCAAAATTATGGGTTTGATTTAAAAATTGGGTTTTGGGTCAAAAATAGGGTTAGAATTAGGGTTTTGGGTAAAAATTAGGGTTTAGGGTTTGAAATTGAGTTTTGAGTTTAAAATAGGGTTTTGGGTTAAATTTAGGGTTTTGTGTCAAAATTAGGGTTTTGGGTCAAAATTAGGGTTTTGGGTCAAAAATAGGGTTGAGTTAAAAATAAGGTTTTGGGTCGAAAATAGGGTTACAATTAGGGTTTTGGGTAAAATTATGGTTTCGGGTCAAAATTAGGGTTCTGGGTCAAATTTAGGATTTAGGGTCTAAATTATGGTTTAGGGTTTGAAATAGGGTTTATAGTTTAAAATAGGGTTTTAGGTCAAAAATAGGGTTAGAATTAGGGTTTTGGGTCAAAATTAGGGTTTTGGGTCAAAAATAGGGTTGAGTTAAAAATAAGGTTTTGGGTCGAAAATAGGTGAGATTAGGGTTTTGGGTAAAATTAGGGTTTCGGGTCAAAATTAGGGTTTTGGGTTAAAATTAGGGTTTAGGGTCAAAATTAGGGTTTAGGGTTTGAAATAGGGTTTTGAGTTTAAAATAGGGTTTTGGGTAAAATTAGGGTTTCGTGTCAAAATTAGGGTTCTGGGTCAAATTTAGGATTTAGGGTCAAAATTAGGGTTTAGGGTTTGAAATAGGGTTGTTAGTCTAAAATAGTGTTTTGGGTCTAAAATAGGGTTAGAATTAGGGTTTTGGGTAAAATTAGGGTTTAGGGTCAAAATTAGGGTTTAGGGTTTGAAATAGGGTTTTGGGTCCAAAATCGGGTTGTGTTAGAAATAGGGTTTTGGGTCGAAAATAGGGTTAGAATTAGGGTTTTGGGTAAAATTAGGGTTTCGGGTCAAAATAAGGGTTTCGGGGTTAAATTTAGGTTTTTGTGTCAAAAATAGGGTTTTGGGTCAAAATTAGGGTTTTGGGTCGAAAATCGGGTTGTGTTAAAAATAGGGTTTTGGGTCGAAAATAGGGTTAGAATTAGGGTTTTGGGTAAAATTAGGGTTTCGGGTCAAAATTAGGGTTTAGGGTTTGAAATAGGGTTTTGAGTTTAAAATAGGGTTTTGGGTCAAAAATAAGGTTATAATTAGGGTTTTGGGTAAAATTAGGGTTTCGGGTCAAAATAAGGGTTTTGGGTTAAATTTAGGGTTTTGTGTCAAAATTAGGGTTTTTGGTCAAAATTAGGGTTTTGGGTCAAAATAGGGTTGAGTTAAAAATAGGGTTTTGGGTCGAAAATTGGGTTAGAATTAGGGTTTTGGGTAAAATTATGGTTTCGGGTCAAAATTAGGGTTCTGGGTCAAATTTAGGATTTAGGGTCAAAATTAGGGTTTAGGGTTTGAAATAGGGTTGTTAGTCTAAAATAGTGTTTTGGGTCTAAAATAGGGTTAGAATTAGGGTTTAGGGTCAAAATTAGGGTTTAGGGTTTGAAATAGGGTTTTGGGTCAAAAATAGGGTTGTGTTAGAAATAGGGTTTTGGGTCGAAAATAGGGTTAGAATTAGGGTTTTGGGTAAAATTAGGGTTTCGGGTCAAAATTAGGGTTTTGGGTTAAAATTAGGGTTTAGGGTTTGAAATAGGGTTTTGAGTTTAAAATAGGGTTTTGGGTCAAAAATAAGGTTAGAAAATAATGGTTTTGGGTTAAATTTAGGGTTTTGTGTCAAAATTAGGGTTTTTGGTCAAAATTAGGGTTTTGGGTCAAAATAGGGTTAGAATTAGGGTTTTGGGTAAAATTATGGTTTCGGGTCAAAATTAGGGTTTAGGGTTTGAAATAGGGTTTTGAGTTTAAAATAGGGTTTTGGGTAAAAAATAAGGTAAGAATTTGGGCTTTGGGTAAAATTAGGGTTTCGGGTCAAAATAAGGGTTGTGTTAAATTTAGGGTTTTGTGTCAAAATTAGGGTTTTTGGTCAAAATTAGGGTTTTGGGTCAAAATAGGGTTGAGTTAAAAATAGGGTTTTGGGTCGAAAATTGGGTTAGAATTAGGGTTTTGGGTAAAATTATGGTTTCGGGTCAAAATTAGGGTTCTGGGTAAAAATTAGGGTTTAGGGTCAAAATTAGGGTTTAGGGTTTGAAATAGGGTTTTGAGTTTAAAATAAGGTTTTGGGTCAAAATTAGGGTTTTGGGTCAAATTTAGGATTTAGGGTCAAAATTATGGGTTTGATTTAAAAATTGGGTTTTGGGTCAAAAATAGGGTTAGAATTAGGGTTTTTGGTAAAAATTAGGATTTAGGGTTTGAAATTGAGTTTTGAGTTTAAAATAGGGTTTTGGGTTAAATTTAGGGTTTTGTGTCAAAATTAGGGTTTTGGGTCAAAATTAGGGTTTGGGTCAAAAATAGGGTCGAGTTAAAAATAAGGTTTTGGGTCGAAAATAGGGTTACAATTAGGGTTTTGGGTAAAATTATGGTTTCGGGTCAAAATTAGGGTTCTGGGTCAAATTTAGGATTTAGGGTCTAAATTATGGTTTAGGGTTTGAAATAGGGTTTATAGTTTAAAATAGGGTTTTGGGTCAAAAATAGGGTTAGAATTAGGGTTTTGGGTAAAAATTAGGGTTTCGGGTCAAAATTAGGGTTTTGTGTCAAAATTAGGGTTTTGGGTCAAAAATCGGGTTGTGTTAAAAATAGGGTTTTGGGTCGAAATTAGGGTTTTGGGTAAAATTAGGGTTTCGGGTCAAAATTAGGGTTTTGGGTTAAAATTAGGGTTTAGGGTCAAAATTAGGGTTTAGGGTTTGAAATAGGGTTTTGAGTTTAAAATAGGGTTTTGGGTCAAAAATAAGGTTAGAATTAGGGTTTTGGGTAAAATTAGGGTTTCGGGTCAAAATAAGGGTTTTGGGTTAAATTTAGGGTTTTGTGTCAAAATTAGGGTTTTGGGTCAAAATTAGGGTTTAGGGTTTGAAATAGGGTTTTGGGTCAAAAATCGGGTTGTGTTAGAAATAGGGTTTTGGGTCGAAAATAGGGTTAGAATTAGGGTTTTTGGTAAAATTAGGGTTTCGGGTCAAAATTAGGGTTTTGGGTTAAAATTAGGGTTTAGGGTCAAAATTAGGGTTTCGGGTTTGAAATAGGGTTTTGAGTTTAAAATAGGGTTTTGGGTCAAAAATAAGGTTAGAATTAGGGTTTTGGGTAAAATTAGGGTTTCGTGTCAAAATGATGGTTTCGGGTCAAAATTAGGGTTTTGGGTCAAAATTAGGGTTTTGGGTCAAAAATCGGGTTGTGTTAAAAATAGGGTTTTGGGTCGAAAACAGGGTTAGAATTAGGGTTTCGGGTCAAAATTAGGGTTTAGGGTTTGAAATAGGGTTTTGAGTTTAAAATAGGGTTTTGGTTCAAAAAATAAGGTTAGAATTAGGGTTTTGGGTAAAATTAGGGTTTCGGGTCAAAATAAGGGTTTTGGGGTTAAATTTAGGGTTTTTGGTCAAAATTAGGGTTTTGGGTCAAAATAGGGTTGAGTTAAAAATAGGGTTTTGGGTCGAAAATTGGGTTAGAATTAGGGTTTTGGGTAAAATTATGGTTTCGGGTCAAAATTAGGGTTCTGGGTCAAATTTAGGATTTAGGTTCAAAATTAGGGTTTAGGGTTTGAAATAGGGTTGTTAGTCTAAAATAGTGTTTTGGGTCTAAAATAGGGTTAGAATTAGGGTTTTGGGTAAAAATTAGGGTTTAGGGTCAAAATTAGGGTTTAGGGTTTGAAATAGGGTTTTGGGTCAAAAATCGGGTTGTGTTAGAAATAGGGTTTTGGGTCGAAAATAGGTTTAGAATTAGGGTTTTGGGTAAAAATTAGGGTTTCGGGTCAAAATTAGGGGTTTGGGTTAAAATTAGGGTTTAGGGTCAAAATTAGGGTTTAGGGTTTGAAATAGGGTTTTGAGTTTAAAATAGGGTTTTGGGTCAAAAATAAGGTTAGAATTAGGGTTTTGGGTAAAATTAGGGTTTCGTGTCAAAATGATGGTTTCGGGTCAAAATTAGGGTTTTGGGTCAAAAATCGGGTTGTGTTAAAAATAGGGTTTCGGGTCGAAAATAGGGTTAGAATTAGGGTTTTGGGTAAAATTAGGGTTTCGGGACAAAATTAGGGTTTTGGGTAAAAATTAGGGTTTAGGGTTTGAAATAGGGTTTTGAGTTTAAAATAGGGTTTTGGGTCAAAAATAAGGTTAGAATTAGGGTTTTGGGTAAAATTAGGGTTTCGGGTGAAAATAAGGGTTTTGGGTCAAAATTAGGGTTCTGGGTCAAATTTAGGATTTAGGGTCAAAATTAGGGTTTTGATTTAAAAATTGGGTTTTGGGTCAAAAATAGGGTTAGAATTAGGGTTTTGGGTCAAAATTAGGGTTTAGGGTTTGAAATTGAGTTTTGAGTTTAAAATAGGGTTTTGGGTTAAATTTAGGGTTTTGTGTCAAAATTAGGGTTTTGGGTCAAAATTAGGGTTTTGGGTCAAAAGTAGGGTTGAGTTAAAAATAAGGTTTTGGGTCGATAATAGGGTTAGAATTAGGGTTTTGGGTAAAATTATGGTTTCGGGTCAAAATTAGGGTTCTGGGTCAAATTTAAGATTTAGGGTCTAAATTGTGGTTTAGGGTTTGAAATAGGGTTTATAGTTTAAAATAGGGTTTTGGGTCAAAAATAGGGTTAGAATTAGGGTTTTGGGTAAAAATTAGGGTTTCGGGTCAAAATTAGGGTTTTGTGTCAAAATTAGGGTTTTGGGTCAAAAATCGGGTTGTGTTAAAAATAGGGTTTTGGGTCGAAAATAGGGTTAGAATTAGGGTTTTGGGTAAAATTAGGGTTTCGGGTCAAAATTAGGGTTTTGGGTTAAAATTAGGGTTTAGGGTCAAAATTAGGGTTTAGGGTTTGAAATAGGGTTTTGAGTTTAAAATAGGGTTTTGGGTCAAAAATAAGGTTAGAATTAGGGTTTTGGGTAAAATTAGGGTTTCGAGTCAAAATAAGGGTTTTGGGTTAAATTTAGGGTTTTGTGTCAAAATTAGGGTTTTTGGTCAAAATTAGGGTTTTGGGTCAAAATAGGGTTGAGTTAAAAATAGGGTTTTGGGTCGAAAATAGGGTTAGAATTAGGGTTTCGGGTAAAATTATGGTTTCGGGTCAAAATTAGGGTTCTGGGTCAAATTTAGGATTTAGGGTCAAAATTATGGTTTAGGGTTTGAAATAGGGTTTATAGTTTAAAATAGTGTTTTGGGTCAAAAATAGGGTTAGAATTAGGGTTTTGGGTAAAAATTAGGGTTTCACGTCAAAATTAGGGTTTTGTGTCAAAATTAGGGTTTTGGGTCCAAAATCGGGTTGTGTTAAAAATAGGGTTTTGGGTCGAAAATATGGTTAGAATTAGGGTTTTGGGTAAAATTAGGGTTTCGGGTCAAAATTAGGGTTTAGGGTTTGAAATAGGGTTTTGAGTTAAAAATAGGGTTTTGGGTCAAAAATAAGGTAAGAATTTGGGCTTTGGGTAAAATTAGGGTTTCGGGTCAAAATAAGGGTTGTGTTAAATTTAGGGTTTTGTGTCAAAATTAGGGTTTTTGGTCAAAATTAGGGTTTTGGGTCAAAATAGGGTTGAGTTAAAAATAGGGTTTTGGGTCGAAAATTGGGTTAGAATTAGGGTTTTGGGTAAAATTATGGTTTCGGGTCAAATTTAGGGTTCTGGGTAAAAATTAGGGTTTAGGGTCAAAATTAGGGTTTAGGGTTTGAAATAGGGTTTTGAGTTTAAAATAAGGTTTTGGGTCAAAATTAGGGTTCTGGGTCAAATTTAGGATTTAGGGTCAAAATTATGGGTTTCATTTAAAAATTGGGTTTTGGGTCAAAAATAGGGTTAGAATTAGGGTTTTGGGTAAAAATTAGGGTTTAGGGTTTGAAATTGAGTTTTGAGTTTAAAATAGGGTTTTGGGTTAAATTTAGGGTTTTGTGTCAAAATTAGGGTTTTGGGTCAAAATTAGGGTTTTGGGTCAAAAATAGGGTTGAGTTAAAAATAAGGTTTTGGGTCGAAAATAGGGTTAAAATTAGGGTTTTGGGTAAAATTATGGTTTCGGGTCAAAATTAGGGTTCTGGGTCAAATTTAGGATTTAGGGTCTAAATTATGGTTTAGGGTTTGAAATAGGGTTTATAGTTTAAAATAGGGTTTTAGGTCAAAAATAGGGTTAGAATTAGGGTTTTGGGTAAAATTAGGGTTTCGGGTCAAAATTAGTGTTTTGGGTTAAAATTAGGGTTTAGGGTCAAAATTAGGGTTTAGGGTTTGAAATAGGGTTTTGAGTTTAAAATAGGGTTTTGGGTCAAAAATAAGGTTAGAATTTGGGTTTTGGGTAAAATTAGGGTTTCGGGTCAAAATAAGGGTTTTGGGTTAAATTTAGGGTTTTGTGTCAAAATTAGGGTTTTTGGTCAAAATTAGGGTTTTGGGTCAAAATAGGGTTGAGTTAAAAATAGGGTTTTGGGTCGAAAATAGGGTTAGAATTAGGGTTTTGGGTAAAATTATGGTTTCGAGTCAAAATTAGGGTTCTGGGTCAAATTTAGGATTTAGGGTCAAAATTAGGGTATTGTGTTTGAAATAGGGTTGTTAGTCTAAAATAGTGTTTTGGGTCTAAAATAGGGTTAGAATTAGGGTTTAGGGTAAAAACTAGGGTTTAGGGTTTGAAATAGGGTTTTGGGTCAAAATCGGGTTGTGTTAGAAATAGGGTTTTGGGTCGAAAATAGGGTTAGAATTAGGGTTTTGGATAAAATTAGGGTTTCGGGTCAAAATTAGGGTTTTTGGTTAAAATTAGGGTTTAGGGTCAAAATTGGGGTTTAGGGTTTGAAATAGGGGTTTGAGTTTAAAATAGGGTTTTGGGTCAAAAATAAGGTTAGAATTAGGGTTTTGGGTAAAATTAGGGTTTCGTGTCAAAATGATGGTTTCGGTGTAAAATGATGGTTTCGGGTCAAAATTAGGGTTTTGGGTCAAAAATCGGGTTGTGTTAAAAATACGGTTTCGGGTCGAAAATAGGGTTTCGGGTCAAAATAAGGGTTTTGGGTTTTATTTAGGGTTTTGGGTAAAAATAGGGTTGAGTTAAAAATAGGGTTTTGGGTCGACAATAGGGTTAGAATTAGGGTTTTGGGTAAAATTATGGATTCGGGTCAAAATTATGGTTCTGGGTCAAATTTAGGATTTAGGGTCAAAATTAGGGTTTAGGGTTTGAAATAGGGTTAGAATTAGGGTTTTGGGTAAAAATTAGGGTTTAGGGTCAAAATTTGGGTTTAGGGTTTGAAATAGGGTTTTGAGTTTAAAATAAGGTTTTGGGTCAAAATTAGGGTTCTGGGTCAAATTTAGGATTTAGGGTCAAAATTAGGGTTTTGATTTAAAAATTGGGTTTTGGGTCAAAAATAGGGTTAGAATTAGGGTTTTGGGTCAAAATTAGTGTTTAGGGTCAAAATTAGGGTTTAGGGTTTGAAATTGAGTTTTGAGTTTAAAATAGGGTTTTGGGTGAAAATTAGGGTTTTGTGTCAAAATTAGGGTTTTGGGTCAAAAGTAGGGTTGAGTTAAAAATAAGGTTTTGGGTCGATAATAGGGTTAGAATTAGGGTTTTGGGTAAAATTATGGTTTCGGGTCAAAATTAGGGTTCTGGGTCAAATTTAGGAATTAGGGTCAAAATTATGGTTTAGGGTTTGAAATAGGGTTTATAGTTTAAAATAGGGTTTTGGGTCAAAAATAGGGTTAGAATTAGGGTTTTGGGTAAAAATTAGGGTTTCACGTCAAAATTAGGGTTTTGGGTCAAAAATCGGGTTGTGTTAAAAATAGGGTTTTGGGTCGAAAATATGGTTAGAATTAGGGTTTTGGGTAAAATTAGGGTTTCGGGTCAAAATTAGGGTTTAGGGTTTGAAATAGGGTTTTGAGTTTAAAATAGGGTTTTGGGTCAAAAATAAGGTAAGAATTTGGGCTTTGGGTAAAATTAGGGTTTCGGGTCAAAATAAGGGTTGTGTTAAATTTAGGGTTTTGTGTCAAAATTAGGGTTTTTGGTCAAAATTAGGGTTTTGGGTCAAAATAGGGTTGAGTTAAAAATAGAGTTTTGGGTCGAAAATTGGGTTAGAATTAGGGTTTTGGGTAAAATTATGGTTTCGGGTCAAAATTAGGGTTCTGGGTAAAAATTAGGGTTTAGGGTCAAAATTAGGGTTTAGGGTTTGAAATAGGGTTTTGAGTTTAAAATAAGGTTTTGGGTCAAAATTAGGGTTCTGGGTCAAATTTAGGATTTAGGGTCAAAATTATGGGTTTGATTTAAAAATTGGGTTTTGGGTCAAAAATAGGGTTAGAATTAGGGTTTTGGGAAAAAATTAGGGTTTAGGGTTTGAAATTGAGTTTTGAGTTTAAAATAGGGTTTTGGGTTAAATTTAGGGTTTTGTGTCAAAATTAGGGTTTTGGGTCAAAATTAGGGTTTGGGTCAAAAATAGGGTCGAGTTAAAAATAAGGTTTTGGGTCGAAAATAGGGTTACAATTAGGGTTTTGGGTAAAATTATGGTTTCGGGTCAAAATTAGGGTTCTGGGTCAAATTTAAGATTTAGGGTCTAAATTGTGGTTTAGGGTTTGAAATAGGGTTTATAGTTTAAAATAGGGTTTTGGGTCAAAAATAGGGTTAGAATTAGGGTTTTGGGTAAAAATTAGGGTTTCTGGTCAAAATTAGGGTTTTGTGTCAAAATTAGGGTTTTGGGTCAAAAATCGGGTTGTGTTAAAAATAGGGTTTTGGGTCGAAAATAGGGTTAGAATTAGGGTTTTGGGTAAAATTAGGGTTTCGGGTCAAAATTAGGGTTTTGGGTTAAAATTAGGGTTTAGGGTCAAAATTAGGGTTTAGGGTTTGAAATAGGGTTTTGAGTTTAAAATAGGGTTTTGGGTCAAAAATAAGGTTAGAATTAGGGTTTTGGGTAAAATTAGGGTTTCGAGTCAAAATAAGGGTTTTGGGTTAAATTTAGGGTTTTGTGTCAAAATTAGGGTTTTTGGTCAAAATTAGGGTTTTGGGTCAAAATAGGGTTGAGTTAAAAATAGGGTTTTGGGTCGAAAATAGGGTTAGAATTAGGGTTTCGGGTAAAATTATGGTTTCGGGTCAAAATTAGGGTTCTGGGTCAAATTTAGGATTTAGGGTCAAAATTATGGTTTAGGGTTTGAAATAGGGTTTATAGTTTAAAATAGTGTTTTGGGTCAAAAATAGGGTTAGAATTAGGGTTTTGGGTAAAAATTAGGGTTTCACGTCAAAATTAGGGTTTTGTGTCAAAATTAGGGTTTTGGGTCCAAAATCGGGTTGTGTTAAAAATAGGGTTTTGGGTCGAAAATATGGTTAGAATTAGGGTTTTGGGTAAAATTAGGGTTTTTAGGTTTAGGGTCAAAATTAGGGTTTAGGGTTTGAAATAGGGTTTTGAGTTTAAAATAGGGTTTTGGGTCAAAAATAAGGTTAGAATTAGGGTTTTGGGTAAAATTAGGGTTTCGGGTCAAAATAAGGGTTTTGTGTTAAATTTAGGGGTTTGTGTCAAAATTAGGGCTTTTGGTCAAAATTAGGGTTTTGGGTCAAAATACGGTTGAGTTAAAAATAAGGTTTTGGGTCGAAAATTGGGTTAGAATTAGGGTTTTGGGTAAAATTATGGTTTCGGGTCAAAATTAGGGTTCTGGGTAAAAATTAGGGTTTAGGGTCAAAATTAGGGTTTAGGGTTTGAAATAGGGTTTTGAGTTTAAAATAAGGTTTTGGGTCAAAATTTGGGTTCTGGGTCAAATTTAGTATTTAGGGTAAAAATTATGGGTTTGATTTCAAAATTAGGGTTTTGGGTCAAAAATAGGGTTAAAAATAGGGTTTTGGGTAAAAATATGGTTAGAATTAGGGTTTTGTAAAATTAGGGTTTTGAGTCAAAATTAGGGTTTTGGGTTTAAATAGGGTTTTGAGTCAAAATTAGGGTTTTGGGTCAAAATTAGGGTTTGGGTCAAAAATTAGGGTTTGGGTTAAAAATAAGGTTTTGGGTGAAAATAGGGTTAAAATTAGGGTTTTGGGTAAAATTAGGGTTTTGATTTAAAAATTAGGGTTTTGGGTCAAATTAGGATTTAGGGTTAAAATTAGGTTTAGGGTTTAAAATAGGGTTTTAGTTTAAAATAGGGTTTTGGGTCAAAAATAGGGTTAGAATTAGGGTTTTGGGTAAAAATTAGGGTTTTGGGTCAAAATTAGGGTTTTGTGTTCAAAATTAGGGTTTTGAGTTAAAAATAGGTTTTGGGTTGGGTTAAATTAGGGTTTTGGGTCAAAATATGGGTTTGGGTAAAATTAGGGTTTGGGTCAAATTAGGGTTTGGTCAAAATTAGGGTTTTGGGTAAAAATTAGGGTTTATGTTCAAAATTAGGGTTTTGGGTCAAAAATAGGGTTTTGAGTTTAAATTAGGGTTTTGGGTCAAAATTAGGGTTAAAATTAGGGTTTTGGGTCAAAATTAGGGTTTGGTTAAAAATAAGGGTTTTGGGTCAAAATAGGGTTAGAATTAGGGTTTTGGGTAAAATTAGGGTTTTGGTCAAAATTAGGGTTTTGGGTCAAATTAGGATTTAGGTTAAAAATTAGGGTTTTGGGTTTGAAAAGAGGTTTTTTGTTTAAAATAGGGTTTTGGGTCAAATAGGTTAGAATTAGGGTTTGGGTAAAATTAGGGTTTTGGTCAAATTTAGGGTTTTGTGTCAAAATTAGGTTTAGGGTCAAAAATAGGGTTTATAGTTTAAAAATAGGGTTTTGGGTCAAAAATAGGGTTAGAATTAGGGTTTTGGGTAAAATTATGGTTTGGTCAAAATTAGGGTTTTGGGTCAAATTTAGGATTTAGGGTCAAAATTATGGTTTAGGGTTTGAAATAGGGTTTATAGTTTAAAATAGGGTTTTGGGTCAAAAATAGGTAAATAGGGTTAGAATTAGGGTTTTGGGTAAAAATTAGGGTTTGGTCAAAATTAGGTTTTGGGTTAAAATTAGGGTTTTGGGTCAAAAATGGTTTAGGGTTTTAAAAATAGGGTTTTGGGTCAAAAATAGGGGTTAAAATAGGGTTTTGGTAAAAATAGTTTGGAAAATTAGGTTTTGGGTAAAATTAGGTTTTGGTCAAAATTAGGATTTTGGGTTAAATTTGGGGTTTATGATCAATATTAGGGTTTAGCGTTTGAAATAGGGTTTTAGTTTAAAATAGGGTTTTGGGTCAAAAATAGGGTTAGAATTAGGGTTTTGGGTAAAATTAGGGTTTGGGTCAAAATTAGGGTTTTGGGTTAAAATTTAGGGTTTTGTGTCAAAATTAGGGTTTTGGTTAAATTAGGGTTTTGGGTCAAAAATAGGGTTGAGTTAAAAATAGGGTTTTGGGTCAAAAATAGGTTAGGTGAAATTAGGGTTTAGGTAAATTGGGTTTTGAGTTAAAAATAGGGTTTAGGTCAAAATTAGGGTTTAGGGTTGAAATAGGGTTGAGTTAGAATTAGGGTTTTGGGTTAAAATTAGGGTGAGAATTAGGGTTTTGGGTAAAATTAGGGTTTCGGGTCAAAATTAGGGTTTTGGGTAAAAATTAGGGTTTAGGGTCAAAATTAGGGTTTAGGGTTTGAAATAGGGTTTTGAGTTTAAAATAGGGTTTTGGGTCAAAATTAGTTTTAATGTTCAAAATTAGGATTTAGGGTCAAAATTATGCTTTTGATTTAAAAATTGGGTTTTGGGTAAAAAATAGGGTTAGAATTAGGGTTTTGGGTCAAAATTAGGGTTTAGGGTCAAAAATAGGGTTTAGGGTTTGAAATTGAGTTTTGAGTTTAAAATAGGGTTTTGGGTTAAATTTAGGGTTTTGTGTCAAAATTAGGGTTTTGGGTCAAAAATAGGGTTGAGTTAAAAATAGGGTTTTGGGTTGAAAATTGGGTTAGAATTAGGGTTTTGGGTAAAATTATGATTTCGGGTCAAAATTAGGGTTTAGGTCAAATTTAGGATTTAGGGTCAAAATTATGGTTTAGGGTTTGAAATAGGGTTTATAGTTAAAAATAGGGTTTTGGGTCAAAAATAGGGTTAGAATTAGGGTTTTGGGTAAAATTAGGTTTTGGTCAAAATTAGGGTTTTGGGTTAAATTAGGGTTTAGGGTCAAAATTAGGTTTAGGGTTTGAAATAGGGTTTGAGTTTAAAATAGGGTTTTGTCAAAAATAAGGTTAAAATTATTTTGGGTAAAATTAGGGTTTGGTCAAAAATAGGGGAGGAAAATAGAAATAGGAAAATAGGGTTGGGTTAAATTAGGTTGTCAAAATTAGGGTTTTGGAAAATTAGGTTTGGGAAAAAATAGGGAGAAAAAGGTTGGTAAAAATAGGTTAGAATTAGGTTTTGGGTAAAATTATGGTTTAGGTCAAAATTAGGGTTTGGGTCAAATTTAGGATTTAGGTTCAAAGTTAGGGGTTGGTTAAAATAGGGTTTTGGGTCAAAAATAGGGTTTTGGGTGAAAAATAGGGTTAGAATTAGGGTTTTGGGTAAAATTAGGGTTTGGGTCAAAATTAGGGTTTGGCAAATTAGGGTTTGGTCAAAAATGGGTTGTGTTAAAAATAGGGTTTTGGGTCAAAAATAGGGTTAAATTAGGGTTTTGGGTAAAATTAGGGTTTGGTCAAAATTGGGGTTTTGGTTAAAATTAGGGTTTAGGGTCAAAATTAGGGTTTAGGGTTTGAAATAGGGTTTTGAGTTTAAAATAGGGTTTTGGGTCAAAAATAAGGTTAGAATTAGGGTTTTGGGTAAAATTAGGGTTTCGGGTCAAAATAGGGTTTTGGGTTAAATTTAGGGTTTTGTGTCAAAATTAGGGTTTTGGGTCAAAATTAGGGTTTTGTGTCAAAAATAGGGTTGAGTAAAGAAAGTTGGGAAATAGTTAAAAATAGGGTTTTGGGTCAAAATAGGGTTAGAATTAGGGTTTTGGGTAAAATTATGGGTCAAAATTAGGGTTTGGTAAATTTAGGATTTAGGGTCAAAATTAGGGTTTAGGGTTTGAAATAGGGTTTTAGAAATAGGTTTGGTAAATAGGTTTTTAAAATTAGGGTTTAGGTCAAATTAGGGTTTAGGGTCAAAATAGGGTTTGAGTTTAAAATTAGGTTTTGGGTCAAAATTAGGGTTGGGTCAAATTAGGTAATTAGGTTTGGTTTAAAAATTGGGTTTTGGGTCAAAAATAGGTGTTAAAATTAGGGTTTTGGGTAAAATTAGGGTTTAGGGTCAAAATTAGGGTTTAGGGTTTGAAATATGGTTTTGAGTTTAAAAGGGGGTTTTGGGTCAAAATTAGGGTTTTGGGTCAAAATTAGGGTTTTGGGTCAAAATTAGGGTGGAGTTAAAAATAAGGTTTTGGGTCAAAAATAAAATTAGGGTTTAGGAAATAGGGTTTTGGTTAAAATTAGGGTTTTGATAAAATTAGGTTAAAATTAGGGTTTTGGGTGAAATTAGGGTTTAGAGTCAAAATTAGGGTTTTGGGTAAAATATGGTTTTGGTCAAAATTAGGGTTTAGGGTCAAAATAGGGTTTTGGGTCAAAATTAGGGTTTTGGGTTAAAAATAGGGTTAAAATTAGGGTTTAGGGTAAAATTAGGGTTTTGGTTAGAATTAGGGTTTTGTGTTAAAATTAGGGTTTAGGGTCAAAATTAGGGTTTAGGGTTTGAAATAGGGTTTTGAGTTAAAAATAGGGTTTTGGGTCAAAAATAGGGTTAGAATTAGGGTTTGGGTAAAATTAGGGTTTTGGTCAAATAGGTTTTGGTTAAAATTAGGGTTTTGGGTCAAAATTAGGGTTTAGGTCAAATTAGTTTGGGTCAAAATAGGGTTGAGTTAAAAATAGGTTTTGAATTAGAATTAGGGTTTGGTAAAATTATGGTTTTGGGTCAAAATTAGGGTTTGGGTAAAATTAGGGTTTAGGGTCAAAATTAGGGTTTAGGTTCGAAATAGGGTTTTAGTTTAAAATAGGGTTTTGGGTCAAATTAGGGTTTTGGGTAAAATTAGGGTTTAGGGTCAAAATTAGGGTTTGATTAAAATTAGGGTTTTGGGTCAAGTTTAAAATAGGGTTTTGTATTTATTAAATAGGGTTTTGAGTCAAAATTAGGGTTTTGGGTCAAAATTAGGGTTGAGTCAAAATTAAGGTTTTGGGTCAAAATTAGGGTTAAATTAGGGTTTTGGTAAAAATAGGTTTTGGGTCAAAATAGGTTAAATTAGGGTTTTGGGTAAAATTATGGTTTAGGTAAATTAGGGTTTTAGTTTAAATTAGGGTTTTGGGTCAAAATAGTTAAATAGGTTAGTTTAAAATAGGGTTTTGGGTCAAAGGTTAATTAGGGTTTTGGGTAAAATTAGGGTTTGGTCAAAATTAGGGTTTGGGTCAAAATTAGGGTTTTGGGTCAAAATTAGGGTTTTGGTTAAAATAGGTTTTAGTCAAAATAGGTAAATAGTTGGGAAATTAGGGTTTTAAAATTAGGGTTTTGGGTTAAAATTAGGTTTTGGTCAAAATTAGGGTTTTGGTCATAATTATGGTTTTTGGTCAAAAATAGGTTTGAGTTAAAAATAGGGTTTTGGGTCAAAAATAGGGTTAGAATTAGGGTTTTGGGTAAAATTAGGGTTTCAGGTCAAAATTAGGGTTTTGGGTTAAAATTAGGGATTTGGATTAAAATTAGGGTTTTAGGTCAAAATTAGGGTTTTGGTCAAAATTAGGGTTTAGGGTTTGAAATAGGGTTTGAGTTTAAAAATAAGGTTTTGGGTCTAAAATAGGGTTAAATTAGGGTTTGGGTAAAATTAGGGTTTAGGTCAAAATTAGGGTTTTGGGTTAAAATTAGGGTTTAGGGTCTAAATAAGCGTATAGGGTTTGAAATAGGGGTTTTAGTTTAAAATAGGGTTTTGGGTCAAAAATAGGGTTACAAGTACGGTTTTGTGTAAAAATTAGGGTTTCAAAATTAGTGTTTTGTGTAAAAATTAGGGTTTTGGGTCAAAAATCGGGTTGTGTTAAAAATAGGTTTTGGGTAAAAATAGGTTAGAAATTAAAATTAGGGTTTTGGGTAATTAGGGTTAAAATTAGGGTTTAGGGTCAAAATTAGGGTTTAGGGTTTGAAATAGGGTTTTGAGTTTAAAAATAGGGTTTTGGGTCAAAAATAAGGTTAGAATTAGGGTTTTGGGTAAAATTAGGGTTTTGGTCAAAATAAGGGTTTTGGGTTAAATTTAGGGTTTTGTGTCAAAATTAGGGTTTTTGGTCAAAATTAGGGTTTTGGTCAAAATAGGGTTGAAATAGGGTTTTGGGTAAAATAGGGTTAGAATTAGGGTTTTGGGTAAATTATGGTTTGGTCAAAATTAGGGTTTGGGTCAAAATTAGGGTTTAGGGTCAAAATTAGGGTTTAGGGTTTGAAATAGGGTTTTTAGTCTAAAATAGGGTTTTGGGTCAAAATAGGGTTGGAATTAGGTTTTAGGTAAAATTAGGGTTTAGTTAAAAATAGGGTTTAGGGTAAAATAGGGTTTGAGTTTAAAATAAGGTTTTGGGTCAAAATTAGGGTTTTGGGTCAAAATTAGGTTTTAGGTCAAAATTAGGGTTTTGGGTCAAAAATAGGGTTGAGTTAAAAATAGGGTTTTGGTTAAAAATAGGGTTAGAATTAGGGTTTTGGGTAAAATTAGGGTTTGGTCAAAATTAGGGTTTTGGGTTAAAATTAGGGTTTAGGGTCAAAATTAGGGTTTAGGGTTTGAAATAGGGTTTTGAGTTTAAAATAGGGTTTTGGTCAAAAATAAGGTTAGAATTAGGGTTTTGGGTAAAATTAGGGTTTGGTCAAAATGATGGTTTTGGGTTAAATTTAGGGTTTTGGTCAAAATTAGGGTTTGGGTCAAAATTAGGGTTTTGGGTTAAAAATAGGGTTTTGGGTAAAATAGGGTTAGAATTACGGTTTTGGGTAAAATTAGGGTTTCGTGTTAAAATTAGGGTTTTGGGTCATAAATAGGGTTAATGGTTACAAAAAGTGTTGAGTAAAAAATAGTGTATTGTGACGAAAAAAGGGTTAGAATTATGGTTTTTGGTAAAATTATGGTTTGGTCAAAATTAGGGTTCGGGTAAAAATTAGGTTTAGGGTCAAAATAGGGTTTAGGGTTTGAAATAGGGTTTTGAGTTTAAAATAAGGTTTTGGGTCAAAATTAGGGTTCTTGGTCAAATTTAGGATTTAGGGTCAAAATTAGGGTTTTGATTTAAAAATTGGGTTTTGGGTCAAAAATAGGGTTAGAATTAGGGTTTTGGGTCAAAATTAGGGTTTACGATCAAAATTAGGGTTTAGGGTTTGAAATTGAGTTTTGAGTTTAAAATAGGGTTTTGGGTTAAATTTAGGGTTTTGTGTCAAAATTAGGGTTTTGGGTCAAAAATAGGGTTGAGTTAAAAATAAGGTTTTGGGTCGAAAATAGGGTTAGAATTAGGGTTTTGGGTAAAATTATGGTTTCGGGTCAAAATTAGGGTTCTGGGTCAAATTTAGGATTTAGGGTCAAAATTATGGTTTAGGGTTTGAAATAGGGTTTATAGTTTAAAATAGGGTTTTGGGTCAAAAATAGGGTTAGAATTAGGGTTTTGGGTAAAAATTAGGGTATGGTGTCAAAATTAGGATTTTGGTTTAAAATTAGGTGTTTAGGGTCAAAATTAGGGTTTAGGGTTTGAAATAGGGTTTTTAAAATAGGGTTTTGGGTCAAAAATAAGGTTAGAATTAGGGTTTTGGGTAAAATTAGTGTTTCGGGTCAAAATAATGGTTTTGGGTTAAATTTAGGGTTTTGTGTCAAAATTAGGGTTTTTGGTAAAAATTAGGGTTTTGGGTCAAAAATAGGGTTGAGTTAAAAATAGGGTTTTGGGTCGAAAATAGGGTTAGAATTAGGGTTTTGGATAAAATTAGGGTATTGGGTCAAAATTAGGGATTTGGGTAAAAATTATGGTTTTGGGTAAAAATTAGGGTTTAGGGTCAAAATTACGGTTTTGGGTCAAAATTAGGGTTTTGTTTCAAAATTACGGTTTTGGGTAAAAATTAGGGTTTTGGGTCAAAAATAGGGTTTTGGGTGAAAAATAGGGTTAGAATTAGGGTTTTGGGTAAAAATTAGGGTTTCAGATCAAAATTAGGGTTTTGTGTCAAAATTAGGGTTTCGGGTCAAAAATCGGGTTGTGTTAAAAATAGGTTTTTGGGTCAAAAATAGGGTTAGAATTAGGGTTTTGGGTAAAATTAGGGTTTCGGGTCAAAATTAGGGTTTTGGGTTAAAATTAGGGTTTAGGGTCAAAATTAGGGTTTAGGGTTTGAAATAGGGTTTTGAGTTTAAAATAGGGTTTTGGGTCAAAAATAAGGTTAGAATTAGGGTTTTGGGTAAAATTAGGGTTTCGGGTCAAAATAAGGGTTTTGGGTTAAATTTAGGGTTTTGTGTCAAAATTAGGGTTTTTGGTCAAAATTAGGGTTTTGGGTCAAAATAGGGTTGAGTTAAAAATAGGGTTTTGGGTCGAAATAGGGTTAGAATTAGGGTTTTGGGTAAAATTATGGTTTCGGGTCAAAATTAGGGTTCTGGGTCAAATTTAGGATTTAGGGTCAAAATTAGGGTTTAGGGTTTGAAATAGGGTTTTTAGTCTACAATAGTGTTTTGGGTCTAAAATAGGGTTAGAAATACGGTTTTGGGTAAAAATTAGGGATTAGGGTCAAAATTAGGGTTTAGGGTTTGAAATAGGGTTTTGAGTTTAAAATAAGGTTTTGGGTCAAAATTAGGGTTCTGGGTCAAATTTAGGATTTAGGTTCAAAATTAGGGTTTTGGGTCAAAAATCGGGTTGTGTTAGAAATAGGGTTTTGGGTCGAAAATAGGGTTAGAATTAGGGTTTTGGGTAAAATTAGGGTTTCGAGTCAAAATTAGGGTTTTGGGTTAAAATTAGGGATTAGGGTCAAAATTAGGGTTTAGGGTTTGAAATAGGGTTTTGAGTTTAAAATAGGGTTTTGGTCAAAAATAAGGTTAGAATTAGGGTTTTGGGTAAAATTAGGGTTTCGTGTCAAAATGATGGTTTCGGGGTAAAATGATGGTTTCGGGTCAAAATTAGGGTTTAGGGTCAAAATTAGGGTTTTGGGTCAAAAATCGGGTTGTGTTAAAAATAGGGTTTTGGGTCGAAAATAGGGTTAGAATTAGGGTTTTGGGTAAAATTAGGGTTTCGTGTTAAAATTAGGGTTTAGGATCAAAATTAGGGTTTAGGGTTTGAAATAGGGTTGAGTTAAAAATAGGGTTTTGGGTCGAAAATAGGGTTAGAATTAGGGTTTTGGGTAAAATTATGGTTTCGGGTCAAAATTAGGGTTCTGGGTAAAAATTAGGGTTTAGGGTCAAAATTAGGGTTTAGGGTTTGAAATAGGGTTTTGAGTTTAAAATAAGGTTTTGGGTCAAAATTAGGGTTCTGAGTCAAATTTAGGATTTAGGGTCAAAATTAGGGTTTTGATTTAAAAATTGGGTTTTGGGTCAAAAATAGGGTTAGAATTAGGGTTTTGGGTCAAAATTAGGGTTTAGGGTCAAAATAAGGGTTTAGGGTTTGAAATTGAGTTTTGAGTTTAAAATAGGGTTTTGGCTTAAATTTAGGGTTTTGTGTCAAAATTAGGGTTTTGGGTCAAAAATAGGGTTGAGTTAAAAATAAGGTTTTGGGTCGATAATAGGGTTAGAATTAGGGTTTTGGGTAAAATTATGGTTTCGGGTCAAAATTAGGGTTCTGGGTCAAATTTAGGATTTAGGGTCAAAATTATGGTTTAGGGTTTGAAATAGGGTTTATAGTTTAAAATAGGGTTTTGGGTCAAAAATAGGGTTAGAATTAGGGTTTTGGGTAAAATTAGAGTTTCGGGTCAAAATTAGGGTTTTGGGTTAAAATTAGGGTTTAGGGTCGAAATTAGGGTTTCGGGTTTGAAATAGGGTTTTGAGTTTAAAATAGGGTTTTGGGTCAAAAATAAGGTTAGAATTAGGGTTTTGGGTTAAATTAGGGTTTCGGGTCAAAATAAGGGTTTTGGGTTAAATTTAGGGTTTTGTGTCAAAA
This sequence comes from Sophora flavescens, assembly GCA_030762895.1. Classification (NCBI taxonomy): domain Eukaryota; kingdom Viridiplantae; phylum Streptophyta; class Magnoliopsida; order Fabales; family Fabaceae; genus Sophora; species Sophora flavescens. Next base: position 778,141 of record JAUPTC010000015.1, read on the forward strand.
TTAGGGTTTTGGGTCAAAAATAGGGTTGAGTTAAAAATAGGGTTTTGGGTCGAAAATAGGGTTAGAATTAGGGTTTTGGGTAAAATTAGGGTTTTGGGTCAAAATTAGGGATTTGGGTAAAAATTATGGTTTTGGGTAAAAATTAGGGTTTAGGGTCAAAATTACGGTTTCAGGTCAAAATTAGGGTTTAGGGTTTGAAATATGGTTTTGAGTTTGAAATAGGGTTTTGGGTCTAAAATTGGGTTAGAATTAGGGTTTTGGGTAAAAATTAGGGTTTAGGGTCAAAATTAGGGTTTTGGGTCAAAATTAGGGTTTTGTTTCAAAATTAGGGTTTTGGGTAAAAATTAGGGTTTTGGGTCAAAAATAGGGTTTTGGGTGAAAAATAGGGTTAGAATTAGGGTTTTGGGTAAAAATTAGGGTTTCAGATCAAAATTAGGGTTTTGTGTCAAAATTAGGGTTTCGGGTCAAAAATCGGGTTGTGTTAAAAATAGGTTTTTGGGTCAAAAATAGGGTTAGAATTAGGGTTTTGGGTAAAATTAGGGTTTCGGGTTAAAATTAGGGTTTAGGGTCAAAATTAGGGTTTAGGGTTTGAAATAGGGTTTTGAGTTTAAAATAGGGTTTTGGGTCAAAAATAAGGTTAGAATTAGGGTTTTGGGTAAAATTAGGGTTTCGGGTCAAAATAAGGGTTTTGGGTTAAATTTAGGGTTTTGTGTCAAAATTAGGGTTTTTGGTCAAAATTAGGGTTTTGGGTCAAAATAGGGTTGAGTTAAAAATAGGGTTTTGGGTCGAAAATAGGGTTAGAATTAGGGTTTTGGGTAAAATTATGGTTTCGGGTCAAAATTAGGGTTCTGGGTCAAATTTAGGATTTAGGGTCAAAATTAGGGTTTAGGGTTTGAAATAGGGTTTTTAGTCTACAATAGTGTTTTGGGTCTAAAATAGGGTTAGAATTACGGTTTTGGGTAAAAATTAGGGATTAGGGTCAAAATTAGGGTTTAGGGTTTGAAATAGGGTTTTGAGTTTAAAATAAGGTTTTGGGTCAAAATTAGGGTTCTGGGTCAAATTTAGGATTTAGGTTCAAAATTAGGGTTTTGGGTCAAAAATCGGGTTGTGTTAGAAATAGGGTTTTGGGTCGAAAATAGGGTTAGAATTAGGGTTTTGGGTAAAATTAGGGTTTCGAGTCAAAATTAGGGTTTTGGGTTAAAATTAGGGATTAGGGTCAAAATTAGGGTTTAGGGTTTGAAATAGGGTTTTGAGTTTAAAATAGGGTTTTGGTCAAAAATAAGGTTAGAATTAGGGTTTTGGGTAAAATTAGGGTTTCGGGGTAAAATGATGGTTTCGGGTCAAAATTAGGGTTTAGGGTCAAAATTAGGGTTTTGGGTCAAAAATCGGGTTGTGTTAAAAATAGGGTTTTGGGTCGAAAATAGGGTTAGAATTAGGGTTTTGGGTAAAATTAGGGTTTCGTGTTAAAATTAGGGTTTAGGATCAAAATTAGGGTTTAGGGTTTGAAATAGGGTTGAGTTAAAAATAGGGTTTTGGGTCGAAAATAGGGTTAGAATTAGGGTTTTGGGTAAAATTATGGTTTCGGGTCAAAATTAGGGTTCTGGGTAAAAATTAGGGTTTAGGGTCAAAATTAGGGTTTAGGGTTTGAAATAGGGTTTTGAGTTTAAAATAAGGTTTTGGGTCAAAATTAGGGTTCTGAGTCAAATTTAGGATTTAGGGTCAAAATTAGGGTTTTGATTTAAAAATTGGGTTTTGGGTCAAAAATAGGGTTAGAATTAGGGTTTTGGGTCAAAATAAGGGTTTAGGGTTTGAAATTGAGTTTTGAGTTTAAAATAGGGTTTTGGCTTAAATTTAGGGTTTTGTGTCAAAATTAGCGTTTTGGGTCAAAAATAGGGTTGAGTTAAAAATAAGGTTTTGGGTCGATAATAGGGTTAGAATTAGGGTTTTGGGTAAAATTATGGTTTCGGGTCAAAATTAGGGTTCTGGGTCAAATTTAGGATTTAGGGTCAAAATTATGGTTTAGGGTTTGAAATAGGGTTTATAGTTTAAAATAGGGTTTTGGGTCAAAAATAGGGTTAGAATTAGGGTTTTGGGTAAAATTAGAGTTTCGGGTCAAAATTAGGGTTTTGGGTTAAAATTAGGGTTTAGGGTCGAAATTAGGGTTTCGGGTTTGAAATAGGGTTTTGAGTTTAAAATAGGGTTTTGGGTCAAAAATAAGGTTAGAATTAGGGTTTTGGGTAAAATTAGGGTTTCGGGTCAAAATAAGGGTTTTGGGTTAAATTTAGGGTTTTGTGTCAAAATTAGGGTTTTTGGTAAAAATTAGGGTTTTGGGTCAAAAATAGGGTTGAGTTAAAAATAGGGTTTTGGGTCGAAAATAGGGTTAGAATTAGGGTTTTGGGTAAAATTAGGGTTTTGGGTCAAAATTAGGGATTTGGGTAAAAATTATGGTTTTGGGTAAAAATTAGGGTTTAGGGTCAAAATTACGGTTTCAGGTCAAAATTAGGGTTTAGGGTTTGAAATATGGTTTTGAGTTTGAAATAGGGTTTTGGGTCTAAAATTGGGTTAGAATTAGGGTTTGGGGTAAAAATTAGGATTTAGGGTCAAAATTAGGGTTTTGGGTCAAAATTAGGGTTTTGTTTCAAAATTAGGGTTTTCGGTAAAAATTAGGGTTTTGGGTCAAAAATAGGGTTAGAATTAGGGTTTTGGGTAAAAATTAGGGTTTCAGATCAAAATTAGGGTTTTGTGTCAAAATTAGGGTTTCGGGTCAAAAATCGGGTTGTGTTAAAAATAGGTTTTTGGGTCAAAAATAGGGTTAGAATTAGGGTTTTGGGTAAAATTAGGGTTTCGGGTTAAAATTAGGGTTTAGGGTCAAAATTAGGGTTTAGGGTTTGAAATAGGGTTTTGAGTTTAAAATAGGGTTTTGGGTCAAAAATAAGGTTAGAATTAGGGTTTTGGGTAAAATTAGGGTTTCGGGTCAAAATAAGGGTTTTGGGTTAAATTTAGGGTTTTGTGTCAAAATTAGGGTTTTTGGTCAAAATTAGGGTTTTGGGTCAAAATAGGGTTGAGTTAAAAATAGGGTTTTGGGTCGAAAATAGGGTTAGAATTAGGGTTTTGGGTAAAATTATGGTTTCGGGTCAAAATTAGGGTTCTGGGTCAAATTTAGGATTTAGGGTCAAAATTAGGGTTTAGGGTTTGAAATAGGGTTTTTAGTCTACAATAGTGTTTTGGGTCTAAAATAGGGTTAGAATTACGGTTTTGGGTAAAAATTAGGGATTAGGGTCAAAATTAGGGTTTAGGGTTTGAAATAGGGTTTTGAGTTTAAAATAAGGTTTTGGGTCAAAATTAGGGTTCTGGGTCAAATTTAGGATTTAGGTTCAAAATTAGGGTTTTGGGTCAAAAATCGGGTTGTGTTAGAAATAGGGTTTTGGGTCGAAAATAGGGTTAGAATTAGGGTTTTGGGTAAAATTAGGGTTTCGAGTCAAAATTAGGGTTTTGGGTTAAAATTAGGGATTAGGGTCAAAATTAGGGTTTAGGGTTTGAAATAGGGTTTTGAGTTTAAAATAGGGTTTTGGTCAAAAATAAGGTTAGAATTAGGGTTTTGGGTAAAATTAGGGTTTCGTGTCAAAATGATGGTTTCGGGGTAAAATGATGGTTTCGGGTCAAAATTAGGGTTTAGCGTCAAAATTATGG
>JAUPTC010000015.1:782330-805213 GCA_030762895.1 Sophora flavescens
TCAAAATAAGGGTTTTGGAGTTAAATTTAGGGTTTTGTGTCAAAATTAGGGTTTTTGGTCAAAATTAGGGTTTTGGGTCAAAATAGGGTTGAGTTAAAAATAGGGTTTTGGGTGAAAATAGGGTAGAATTAGGGTTTTGGGTAAAATTATGGTTTCGGGTCAAAATTAGGGTTCTGGGTAAAATTTTAGATTTAGGGCTCAAAATTAGGGTTATTTTTTTGAAATAGGTTTTTGAGTTTAAAATAGGGTTTGTGTCAAAAATAGTGTTAGAAGTAGGGTTTTGTGTAAAATTAGGGTTTCGTGTCAAAATGATGGAAATGATGGTTTGGTCAAAATTAGGTTTTGGGTCAAAATCGGTGTGTTAAAAATAGGGTTTTGGTTAAAATAGTGATTAGGGTTTTGGGTAAAATTAGGGTTTGGTCAAAATTAGGGTTTAGGGTTTCAAATAGGGTTTTGAGTTTAAAATAGGGTTTGGGTCAAAAATAAGGTTAGAATTAGGGTTTGGGTAAAATTAGGGTTTGGTCAAAATAGGGTTTTGGGTTAAATTTAGGGTTTGGGTCAAAATTAGGGTTTTTGGTCAAAATTAGGGTTTTGGGTCAAAATAGGGTTGAGTTAAAAATAGGGTTTTGGGTTGAAAAATAGGTTAGAATTAGGGTTTTGGGTAAAATTATGGTTTGAGTCAAAATTAGGGTTGGGTCAAATTTAGGATTTATGGTTAAAATTATGGTTTAGGGTTTGAAATATGGTTTATAGTTTAAAATAGGGTTTTGGGTCAAAAATAGGGTTAGAATTAGGGTTTTGGGTAAAAATTAGGGTTTAGGGTCAAAATTAGGGTTTTGGGTCAAAATAGGGTTGAGTTAAAAATAGGGTTTTGGGTCGAAAATAGGGTTAGAATTAGGGTTTTGGGTAAAATTATGGTTTCGGGTCAAAATTAGGGTTTAGGGTTTGAAATAGGGTTTTGAGTTTAAAATAGGGTTTGGGTAAAAAATAAGGTTAGAATTTGGGTTTGGGTAAAATTAGGGTTTTAAAAATAAGGGTTTTGGGTTAAATTTAGGGTTTTGTGTCAAAATTAGGTTTTTGGTCAAAATTAGGGTTTTGGGTCCAAATAGGGTTAGGTTAAAAATAGGGTTTTGGGTCGAAAATAGGGTTAGAATTAGGGTTTTGGGTAAAATTATGGTTTCGAGTCAAAATTAGGGTTCTGGGTCAAATTTAGGATTTAGGGTCAAAATTATGGTTTAGTGTTTGAAATAGGGTTGTTAGTCTAAAATAGTGTTTTGGGTCTAAAATAGGGTTAGAATTAGTGTTTATGGTAAAAATTAGGGTTTAGGGTTTGAAATAGTGTTTTGGGTCAAATATCGGGTTGTGTTAAAATAGGGTTTTGGGTCGAAAATAGGGTTAGAATTAGGGTTTTGGGTAAAATTAGGGTTTCGGGTCAAAATTAGGGTTTTGGGTTAAAATTAGGGTTTAGGGTCAAAATTAGGGTTTAGGGTTTGAAATAGGGTTTTGAGTTTAAAATAGGTTTTTGGGTCAAAAATAAGGTTAGAATTAGGGTTTTGGGTAAAATTAGGGTTTCGTGTCAAAATGATGGTTTTGGTAAAATGATGGTTGGTCAAAATAGGGTTTTGGGTCAAAAATGGGTTTTGTTAAAAATAGGGTTTTGGTTGTAAAATAGGGTTAGAATTAGGGTTTTGGGTAAAATTAGGGTTTTAGGTCAAATTTAGGGTTTAGGGTTTGAAATAGGGTTTTGAGTTTAAAAAAGGGTTTTGGGTCAAAAATAGGGTTAGAATTAGGGTTTTGGGTTATAATTAGGGTTTGGGTCAAAATAAGGGCTTTGGGTTAAATTTAGGGTTTTGTGTCAAAATTAGGGTTTTGGTCAAAATTAGGGTTTTGGGTCAAAATAGGGTTGAGTTAAAAATAGGGTTTTGGGTGAAAATAGGGTTAGAATTAGGGTTTGGGTAAAATTATGGTTTGAGTCAAAATTAGGGTTGGGTCAAAATTAGGGTTTAGGGTCAAAATTAGGGTTAGAAATATGGTTTAGTCTAAAATAGTGTTTTGGGTCTAAAATAGGGTTAGAATTAGGGTTTTGGGTAAAAATTAGGGTTTAGGGTTTGAAATAGGGTTTTGGGTCAAAAATCGGGTTGTGTTAGAAATAGGGTTTTGGGTCAAAAATAAGGTTAGAATTAGGGTTTTGGGTAAAATTAGGGTTTCGTGTCAAAATGATGGTTTTGGGTTAAAATTAGGGTTTAGGGTCAAAATTAGGCTTTAGGGTTTGAAATAGGGTTTTGAGTTTAAAATAGGGTTTTGGGTCAAAAATAAGGTTAGAATTAGGGTTTTGGGTAAAATTAGGGTTTGTCAGGGTCAAAATGATGGTTTAGGGTAAAATGATGGTTTTGGGTCAAAATTAGGGTTTTGGGTCAAAAATGGGGTGGGTTAAAAATAGGGTTTTAGGTTTGGGTAAAATTAGGGTTGAAAATTAGGGTTTTGGGTAAAATTAGGGTTTAGGGTCAAAATTAGGGTTTAGGGTTTGAAATAGGGTTTTGAGTTTAAAATAGGGTTTTGGGTCAATAATAAGGTTAGAATTAGGGTTTTGGGTAAAATTAGGGTTTCGGGTCAAAATAAGGGTTTTGGGTTAAATTTAGGGTTTTGTGCCAAAATTAGGGTTTTTGGTCAAAATTAGGGTTTTGGGTCAAAAATAGGGTTGAGTTAAAAATAGGGTTTTGGGTCGAAAATAGGGTTAGAATTAGGGTTTTGGGTAAAATTATGGTTTCGGGTCAAAATTAGGGTTCTGGGTCAAATTTAGGATTTAGGGTCAAAATTATGGTTTAGGGTTTGAAATAGGGTTTATAGTTTAAAATAGGGTTTTGGGTCAAAAATAGGGTTAGAATTAGGGTTTTGGGTAAAAATTAGGGTTTTAGGGTCAAAATTAGGGGTTTGGGTCAAAAATCGGGTTGTGTTAAAAATAGGGTTTTGGTCGAAAAAGGTTAGAATTAGGGTTAAATTAGGGTGAAATTAGGTTTGGTCAAAATTAGGGTTTAGGGTCAAAATTAGGGTTTAGGGTTTGAAATAGGGTTGAGTTTCAAATAGGGTTTTGTGTCATAAATAAGGTTAGAATTAGGGTTTTGGGTAAAATTAGGGTTTCGGGTCAAAATAAGGGTTTTGGGTTAAATTTAGGGTTTTGTGTCAAAATTAGGTTTTTTGGTCAAAATTAGGGTTTTGGGTCAAAATAGGGTTGAGTTAAAAATAGGGTTTTTGGTCGAAAATAGGGTTAGAATTAGGGTTTTGGGTAAAATTATGGTTTCGAGTCAAAATTAGGGTTCTGGGTCAAATTTAGGATTTAGGGTCAAAATTAGGGTTTAGTGTTTGAAATAGGGTTGTTAGTCTAAAATAGTGTTTTGGGTCTAAAATAGGGTTAGAATTAGGGTTTAGGGTAAAAATTAGGGTTTAGGGTTTGAAATAGGGTTTTGGGTCAAAAATCGGGTTGTGTTAGAAATAGGGTTTTGGGTCGAAAATAGGGTTAGAATTAGGGTTTTGGGTAAAATTAGGGTTTCGGGTCAAAATTAGGGTTTTGGGTTAAAATTAGGGTTTAGGGTCAAAATTAGGCTTTAGGGTTTGAAATAGGGTTTTGAGTTTAAAATAGGGTTTTGGGTCAAAAATAAGGTTAGAATTAGGGTTTTGGGTAAAATTAGGGTTTCGTGTCAAAATGATGGTTTTAAAATGATGGTTTGGTCAAAATTAGGGTTTTGGGTCAAAAATCGGGGTGTGTTAAAAATAGGGTTTTGGGTGGAAAATAGGGTTAGAATTAGGGTTTTGGGTAAAATTAGGGTTTCGGGTCAAAATTAGGGTTTAGGGTTTGAAATAGGGTTTTGAGTTTAAAATAGGGTTTTGGGTCAAAAATAAGGTTAGAATTAGGTTTTTGGGTAAAATTAGGGTTTCGGGTCAAAATAAGGGTTTTGGGTTAAATTTAGGGTTTTGTGTCAAAATTAGGGTTTTTGGTCAAAATTAGGGTTTTGGGTCAAAATAGGGTTGAGTTAAAAATAGGGTTTTGGGTCGAAAATAGGGTTAGAATTAGGGTTTTGGGTAAAATTATGGTTTCGAGTCAAAATTAGGGTTAATCGTCAAATTTAGGATTTAGGGTCAAAATTAGGGTTTAGTGTTTGAAATAGGGTTGTTAGTCTAAAATAGTGTTTTGGGTCTAAAATAGGGTTAGAATTAGGGTTTAGGGTAAAAATTAGGGTTTAGGGTTTGAAATAGGGTTTTGGGTCAAAAATCGGGTTGTGTTAGAAATAGGGTTTTGGGTCGAAAATAGGGTTAGAATTAGGGTTTTGGGTAAAATTAGGGTTTCGGGTCAAAATTAGGGTTTTGGGTTAAAATTAGGGTTTAGGGTCAAAATTAGGCTTTAGGGTTTGAAATAGGGTTTTGAGTTTAAAATAGGGTTTTGGGTCAAAAATAAGGTTAGAATTAGGGTTTTGGGTAAAATTAGGGTTTCGTGTCAAAATGATGGTTTGGGTAAAATGATGGTTTGGTCATTAGGTTTTGGGTCAAAAATCGGTTGTGTTAAAAATAGGGTTTTGGTTGAAAATAGGGGAAAATTAGGGTTTTGGGTAAAATTAGGGTTTTGTGTCAAAATTAGGGTTTAGGGTTTCAAATAGGGTTTTGAGTTTAAAATAGGGTTTTGGGTCAAAAATAAGGTTAGAATTAGGGTTTGGGTAAAATTAGGGTTTCGGGTCAAAATAAGGGTTTTGGGTTAAATTTAGGGTTTTGTGTCAAAATTAGGGTTTTGGGTCAAAATTAGGGTTTTGGGTCAAAATAGGGTTGAGTTAAAAATAGGGTTTTGGGTCGAAAAATAGGGTTAGAATTAGGGTTTTGGGTAAAATTATGGTTTCGAGTCAAAATTAGGGTTCTGGGTCAAATTTAGGATTTAGGGTCAAAATTATGGTTTAGGGTTTGAAATAGGGTTTATAGTTTAAAATAGGGTTTTGGGTCAAAAATAGGGTTAGAATTAGGGTTTTGGGTAAAAATTAGGGTTTCGGGTCAAAATTAGGGTTTTGGGTCAAAAATCGGGTTGTGTTAAAAATAGGGTTTTGGGTCGAAAATAGGGTTAGAATTAGGGTTTTGGGTAAAATTAGGGTTTCGGTTCAAAATTAGGGTTTAGGGTTTGAAATAGGGTTTTGTTTTTAAAATAGGTTTTGGGTAAAAATAAGGTTAGAATTAGGGTTTGGGTAAAATTAGGGTCTCTGGTCAAAATAAGGGTTTTGGGTTAAATTTAGGGTTTTGTGTCAAAATTAGGGTTTTTGGTCAAAATTAGGGTTTTGGGTCAAAATAGGGTTGAGTTAAAAATAGGGTTTTGGGTCGAAAATAGGGTTAGAATTAGGGTTTTGGGTAAAATTATGGTTTCGAGTCAAAATTAGGGTTCTGGGTCAAATTTAGGATTTAGGGTCAAAATTAGGGTTTAGTGTTTGAAATAGGGTTGTTAGTCTAAAATAGTGTTTTGGGTCTAAAATAGGGTTAGAATTAGGGTTTAGTGTAAAAATTAGGGTTTAGGGTTTGAAATAGGGTTTTGGGTCAAAAATCGGGTTGTGTTAGAAATAGGGTTTTGGGTCGAAAATAGGGTTAGAATTAGGGTTTTGGGTAAAATTAGGGTTTCGGGTCAAAATTAGGGTTTTGGGTTAAAATTAGGGTTTAGGGTCAAAATTAGGCTTTAGGGTTTGAAATAGGGTTTTGAGTTTAAAATAGGGTTTTGGGTAAAATTAGGGTTTCGTGTCAAAATGATGGTTTCGGGGTAAAATGATGGTTTCGGGTCAAAATTAGGGTTTTGGGTCAAAAATCGGGTTGTGTTAAAAATAGGGTTCTGGGTAAAATTTGGGTTAGAATTAGGGTTTTGGGTAAAATTAGGGTTTCGGGTCAAAATTAGGGTTTAGGGTTTGAAATAGGGTTTTGAGTTTAAAATAGGGTTTTGGGTCAAAAATAAGGTTAGAATTAGGGTTTTGGGTAAAATTAGGGTTTCGGGTCAAAATAAGGGTTTTGGGTTAAATTTAGGGTTTTGTGTCAAAATTAGGGTTTTTGGTCAAAATTAGGGTTTTGGGTCAAAATAGGGTTGAGTTAAAAATAGGGTTTTGGGTCGAAAATAGGGTTAGAATTAGGGTTTTGGGTAAAATTATGGTTTCGAGTCAAAATTAGGGTTCTGGGTCAAATTTAGGATTTAGGGTCAAAATTAGGGTTTAGTGTTTGAAATAGGGTTGTTAGTCTAAAATAGTGTTTTGGGTCTAAAATAGGGTTAGAATTAGGGTTTAGGGTAAAAATTAGGGTTTAGGGTTTGAAATAGGGTTTTGGGTCAAAAATCGGGTTGTGTTAGAAATAGGGTTTTGGGTCGAAAATAGGGTTAGAATTAGGGTTTTGGGTAAAATTAGGGTTTCGGGTCAAAATTAGGGTTTTGGGTTAAAATTAGGGTTTAGGGTCAAAATTAGGCTCTAGGGTTTGAAATAGGGTTTTGAGTTTAAAATAGGGTTTTGGGTCAAAAATAAGGTTAGAATTAGGGTTTTGGGTAAAATTAGGGTTTCGTGTCAAAATGATGGTTTCGGGGTAAAATGATGGTTTCGGGTCAAAATTAGGGTTTTGGGTCAAAAATCGGGTTGTGTTAAAAATAGGGTTTTGGTTCGAAAATAGGGTGAGAATTAGGGTTTTGGGTAAAATTAGGGTTTCGGGTCAAAATTTGGGTTTAGGGTTTGAAATAGGGTTTTGAGTTTAAAATAGGGTTTTGGGTCAATAATAAGGTTAGAATTAGGGTTTGGGTAAAATTAGGGTTTCGGGTCAAAATAAGGGTTTTGGGTTAAATTTAGGGTTTTGTATCAAAATTAGGGTTTTTGGTCAAAATTAGGGTTTTGGGTCAAAATAGGGTTGAGTTAAAAATAGGGTTTTGGGTCGAAAATTAGAATTAGGGTTTTGGGTAAAATTATGGTTTCGAGTCAAAATTAGGGTTCTGGGTCAAATTTAGGAATTAGGGTCAAAATTATGGTTTAGGGTTTGAAATAGGGTTTATAGTTTAAAATAGGGTTTTGGGTCAAAAATAGGGTTAGAATTAGGGTTTTGGGTAAAAATTAGGGTTTCGGGTCAAAATTAGGGTTTTGGGTCAAAAATCTGGTTTTGTTAAAAATAGGGTTTTGGGTCGAAAATAGGGTTAGAATTAGGGTTTTGGGTAAAATTAGGGTTTCGGGTCAAAATTAGGGTTTAGGGTTTGAAATAGGGTTTTGAGTTTAAAATAGGGTTTTGGGTCAAAAATAAGGTTAGAATTAGGGTTTTGGGTAAAATTAGGGTTTCGGGTCAAAATAAGGGTTTTGGGTTAAATTTAGGGTTTTGTGTCAAAATTAGGGTTTTTGGTCAAAATTAGGGTTTTGGGTCCAAATAGGGTTGAGTTAAAAATAGGGTTTTGGGTCGAAAATAGGGTTAGAATTAGGGTTTTGGGTAAAATTATGGTTTCGAGTCAAAATTAGGGTTCTGGGTCAAATTTAGGATTTAGGGTCAAAATTAGGGTTTAGTGTTTGAAATAGGGTTGTTAGTCTAAAATAGTGTTTTGGGTCTAAAATAGGGTTAGAATTAGGGTTTAGTGTAAAAATTAGGGTTTAGGGTTTGAAATAGGGTTTTGGGTCAAAAATCGGGTTGTGTTAGAAATAGGGTTTTGGGTCGAAAATAGGGTTAGAATTAGGGTTTTGGGTAAAATTAGGGTTTCGGGTCAAAATTAGGGTTTTGGGTTAAAATTAGGGTTTAGGGTCAAAATTAGGCTTTAGGGTTTGAAATAGGGTTTTGAGTTTAAAATAGGGTTTTGGGTCAAAAATAAGGTTAGAATTAGGGTTTTGGGTAAAATTAGGGTTTCGTGTCAAAATGATGGTTTCGGGGTAAAATGATGGTTTCGGGTCAAAATTAGGGTTTTGGGTCAAAAATCGGGTTGTGTTAAAAATAGGGTTTTGGTTCGAAAATAGGGTTAGAATTAGGGTTTTGGGTAAAATTAGGGTTTCGGGTCAAAATTAGGGTTTAGGGTTTGAAATAGGGTTTTGAGTTTAAAATAGGGTTTTGGGTCAAAAATAAGGTTAGAATTAGGGTTTTGGGTAAAATTAGGGTTTCGGGTCAAAATAAGGGTTTTGGGTTAAATTTAGGGTTTTGTGTCAAAATTAGGGTTTTTGGTCAAAATTAGGGTTTTGGGTCAAAATAGGGTTGAGTTAAAAATAGGGTTTTGGGTCGAAAATAGGGTTAGAATTAGGGTTTTGGGTAAAATTATGGTTTCGAGTCAAAATTAGGGTTCTGGGTCAAATTTAGGATTTAGGGTCAAAATTAGGGTTTAGTGTTTGAAATAGGGTTGTTAGTCTAAAATAGTGTTTTGGGTCTAAAATAGGGTTAGAATTAGGGTTTAGGGTAAAAATTAGGGTTTAGGGTTTGAAATAGGGTTTTGGGTCAAAAATCGGGTTGTGTTAGAAATAGGGTTTTGGGTCGAAAATAGGGTTAGAATTAGGGTTTTGGGTAAAATTAGGGTTTCGGGTCAAAATTAGGGTTTTGGGTTAAAATTAGGGTTTAGGGTCAAAATTAGGCTTTAGGGTTTGAAATAGGGTTTTGAGTTTAAAATAGGGTTTTGGGTCAAAAATAAGGTTAGAATTAGGGTTTTGGGTAAAATTAGGGTTTCGTGTCAAAATGATGGTTTCGGGGTAAAATGATGGTTTCGGGTCAAAATTAGGGTTTTGGGTCAAAAATCGGTGTGGGTTAAAAATAGGGTTTTGGTTCGAAAATAGGGTGAGAATTAGGGTTTTGGGTAAAATTAGGGTTTCGGGTCAAAATTAGGGTTTAGGGTTTCAAATAGGGTTTTGAGTTTAAAATAGGGTTTTGGGTCAATAATAAGGTTAGAATTAGGGTTTGGGTAAAATTAGGGTTTCGGGTCAAAATAAGGGTTTTGGGTTAAATTTAGGGTTTTGTGTCAAAATTAGGGTTTTTGGTCAAAATTAGGGTTTTGGGTCAAAATAGGGTTGAGTTAAAAATAGGGTTTTGGGTCGAAAATAGGGTTAGAATTAGGGTTTTGGGTAAAATTATGGTTTCGAGTCAAAATTAGGGTTCTGGGTCAAATTTAGGAATTAGGGTCAAAATTATGGTTTAGGGTTTGAAATAGGGTTTATAGTTTAAAATAGGGTTTTGGGTCAAAAATAGGGTTAGAATTAGGGTTTTGGGTAAAAATTAGGGTTTCGCGTCAAAATTAGGGGTTTGGGTCAAAAATCGGGTTGTGTTAAAAATAGGGTTTTGGGTCGAAAATAGGGTTAGAATTAGGGTGTTGGGTAAAATTAGGGTTTCGGGTCAAAATTAGGGTTTAGGGTTTGAAATAGGGTTTTGAGTTTAAAATAGGGTTTTGGGTCAAAAATAAGGTTAGAATTAGGGTTTTGGGTAAAATTAGGGTTTCGGGTCAAAATAAGGGTTTTGGGTTAAATTTAGGGTTTTGTGTCAAAATTAGGGTTTTTGGTCAAAATTAGGGTTTTGGGTCCAAATAGGGTTGAGTTAAAAATAGGGTTTTGGGTCGAAAATAGGGTTAGAATTAGGGTTTTGGGTAAAATTATGGTTTCGAGTCAAAATTAGGGTTCTGGGTCAAATTTAGGATTTAGGGTCAAAATTAGGGTTTAGTGTTTGAAATAGGGTTGTTAGTCTAAAATAGTGTTTTGGGTCTAAAATAGGGTTAGAATTAGGGTTTAGTGTAAAAATTAGGGTTTAGGGTTTGAAATAGGGTTTTGGGTCAAAAATCGGGTTGTGTTAGAAATAGGGTTTTGGGTCGAAAATAGGGTTAGAATTAGGGTTTTGGGTAAAATTAGGGTTTCGGGTCAAAATTAGGGTTTTGGGTTAAAATTAGGGTTTAGGGTCAAAATTAGGCTTTAGGGTTTGAAATAGGGTTTTGAGTTTAAAATAGGGTTTTGGGTCAAAAATAAGGTTAGAATTAGGGTTTTGGGTAAAATTAGGGTTTCGTGTCAAAATGATGGTTTCGGGGTAAAATGATGGTTTCGGGTCAAAATTAGGGTTTTGGGTCAAAAATCGGGTTGTGTTAAAAATAGGGTTTTGGTTCGAAAATAGGGTTAGAATTAGGGTTTTGGGTAAAATTAGGGTTTCGGGTCAAAATTAGGGTTTAGGGTTTGAAATAGGGTTTTGAGTTTAAAATAGGGTTTTGGGTCAAAAATAAGGTTAGAATTAGGGTTTTGGGTAAAATTAGGGTTTCGGGTCAAAATAAGGGTTTTGGGTTAAATTTAGGGTTTTGTGTCAAAATTAGGGTTTTTGGTCAAAATTAGGGTTTTGGGTCAAAATAGGGTTGAGTTAAAAATAGGGTTTTGGGTCGAAAATAGGGTTAGAATTAGGGTTTTGGGTAAAATTATGGTTTCGAGTCAAAATTAGGGTTCTGGGTCAAATTTAGGATTTAGGGTCAAAATTAGGGTTTAGTGTTTGAAATAGGGTTGTTAGTCTAAAATAGTGTTTTGGGTCTAAAATAGGGTTAGAATTAGGGTTTAGGGTAAAAATTAGGGTTTAGGGTTTGAAATAGGGTTTTGGGTCAAAAATCGGGTTGTGTTAGAAATAGGGTTTTGGGTCGAAAATAGGGTTAGAATTAGGGTTTTGGGTAAAATTAGGGTTTCGGGTCAAAATTAGGGTTTTGGGTTAAAATTAGGGTTTAGGGTCAAAATTAGGCTTTAGGGTTTGAAATAGGGTTTTGAGTTTAAAATAGGGTTTTGGGTCAAAAATAAGGTTAGAATTAGGGTTTTGGGTAAAATTAGGGTTTCGTGTCAAAATGATGGTTTCGGGGTAAAATGATGGTTTCGGGTCAAAATTAGGGTTTTGGGTCAAAAATCGGGTTGTGTTAAAAATAGGGTTTTGGTTCGAAAATAGGGTGAGAATTAGGGTTTTGGGTAAAATTAGGGTTTCGGGTCAAAATTAGGGTTTAGGGTTTGAAATAGGGTTTTGAGTTTAAAATAGGGTTTTGGGTCAATAATAAGGTTAGAATTAGGGTTTGGGTAAAATTAGGGTTTCGGGTCAAAATAAGGGTTTTGGGTTAAATTTAGGGTTTTGTGTCAAAATTAGGGTTTTTGGTCAAAATTAGGGTTTTGGGTCAAAATAGGGTTGAGTTAAAAATAGGGTTTTGGGTCGAAAATTGGGTTAGAATTAGGGTTTTGGGTAAAATTATGGTTTTGGGTCAAAATTAGGGTTCTGGGTCAAATTTAGGATTTAGGGTCAAAATTAGGGTTTAGGGTTTGAAATAGGGTTGTTAGTCTAAAATAGTGTTTTGGGTCTAAATTAGGGTTTTGGGTAAAAATTAGGGTTTAGGGTCAAAATTAGGGTTTAGGGTTTGAAATAGGGTTTTGGGTCAAAAATCGGGTTGTGTTAGAAATAGGTTTTTGTGTCGATTATAGGATTAGAATTAGGGTTTTGGGTTCAATTAGGGTTTCGGGTCAAAATTAGGGTTTTGGGTTAAAATTAGGGTTTAGGGTCAAAATTAGGGTAGGTTAAAATAGGGTTTTGAGTCAAAATAGGTTGGGAAAGGTTTGGGTTAAAAATAGGGTTTTGGGTAAAAATAGGGTTAGAATTAGGGTTTTGGGTAAAATTATTTGGTAAAATTAGGGTTTTGGGTCAAAATTAGGGTTTTGGGTTTGAAATAGGGTTTTGAGTTTAAAATAGGGTTTTAGGTCAAAAATAAGGTTAGAATTGGGGTTTTGGGTTAAAATTAGGGTTTGGTCAAAATAAGGGTTTTAGGTTAAATTTAGGGTTTTGTGTCAAAATTAGGGTTTCAAAATTAGGTTGGTCAAAATAGGGTTGAGTTAAAAATAGGGTTTTGGGTCGAAAATAGGGTTAGAATTAGGGTTTTGGGTAAAATTATGGTTTTGGTCAAAATTAGGTTTTGGGTCAAATTTAGGATTTAGGGTCAAAATTTTAGGGTTTAGGGTTTGAAATAGGGTTTTAGTCTAAAATAGGGTTTTGGGTCAAAATTTGGGTTATCATTTCGGTTTTGGGTAAAAATTAGGGTTTAGGGTCAAAATTAGGGTTTAGGGTTTGAAATAGGGTTTTGGGTCAAAAATCGGGTTGTGTTAGAAATAGGGTTTTGGGTCGAAAATAGGGTTAGAATTAGGGTTTTGGGTAAAATTAGGGTTCGGGTCAAAATTAGGGTTTTGGGTTAAAATTAGGGTTTAGGGTCAAAATTAGGGTTTAGGGTTGGAAATAGGGTTTTGAGTTTAAAATAGGGTTTTGGGTCAAAAATAAGGTTAGAATTTGGGTTTTGGGTAAAATTAGGGTTTGGGTCAAAAAGGTTTTGGTTATATTTAGGGTTTTGTGTCAAAATTAGGGTTTTTGGTCAAAATTAGGGTTTTGGGTCAAAATAGGGTTGAGTTAAAAATAGGGTTTTGGGTCGAAAATAGGGTTAGAATTAGGGTTTTGGGTAAAATTATGTTTTAGAGTCAAAATTAGGTTACTGGGTCAAATTTAGGGATTAGGGTCAAAATTATGGTTTAGGGTTTGAAATAGGGTTTATAGTTTAAAATAGGGTTTTGGGTCAAAAATAGGGTTAGAATTAGGGTTTTGGGTAAAAATTAGGGTTTCGCGTCAAAATTAGGGTTTTGGGTCAAAAATCGGGTTGTGTTAAAAATAGGGTTTTGGGTCGAAAATAGGGTTAGAATTAGGGTTTTGGGTAAAATTAGGGTTTCGGGTCAAAATTAGGGTTTTGAGTTTAAAATAGGGTTTTGGGTCAAAAATAAGGTAAGAATTTGGGCTTTGGGTAAAATTAGGGTTTCGGGTCAAAATAAGGGTTGTGTTAAATTTAGGGTTTTGTGTCAAAATTAGGGTTTTTGGTCAAAATTAGGGTTTTGGGTCAAAATTAGGGTTTTGGGTCAAAATTAGGTTTAGTTAAAAATTGTGTTTTGGGTGAAAATGGGTTAGAATTAGGGTTTTGGGTAAAATTATGGTTTGGTCAAAATTAGGGTTCTTGGAAAAAATTAGGGTTTAGGGTCAAAATTATGGTTATGGGTTATAAATAGGGTTTTGAGTTTAAAATAAGTTTTTGTGTAAAAATTTGTGTTATGTCTCAAATTTAGTATTTATGGTCAAAATTATGGGTTTCATTTAAAATTAGGGTTTTGGGTCAAAAATAGGGTTAGAATTAGGGTTTTGGGTAAAAATTAGGGTTTAGGGTTTGAAATTGAGTTTTGAGTTTAAAATAGGGTTTTGGGTTAAATTTAGGGTTTTGTGTCAAAATTAGGGTTTTGGGTCAAAATTAGGGTTTTGGGTCAAAAATAGGGTTGAGTTAAAAATAAGGTTTTGGGTCGAAAATAGGGTTAGAATTAGGGTTTTGGGTAAAATTATGGTTTCGGGTCAAAATTAGGGTTTAGGGTTTGAAATAGGGTTTTAAGTTTAAAATAGGGTTTTGGGTCAAAAATAAGGTAAGAATTTGGGCTTTGGGTAAAATTAGGGCTTCGGGTCAAAATAAGGGTTGTGTTAAATTTAGGGTTTCGTGTCAAAATTAGGGTTTTTGGTCAATTAGGGTTTTTGGTCAAAATTAGGGTTTTGGGTCAAAATAGGGTTGAGTTAAAAATAGGGTTTTGGGTCGAAAATTGGGTTAGAATTAGGGTTTTGGGTAAAATTATGGTTTCGGGTCAAAATTAGGGTTCTGGGTAAAAATTAGGGTTTAGGGTCAAAATTAGGGTTTAGGGTTTGAAATAGGGTTTTGAGTTTAAAATAAGGTTTTGGGTCAAAATTAGGGTTCTGGGTCAAATTTAGGATTTAGGGTCAAAATTATGGGTTTCATTTAAAAATTGGGTTTTGGGTCAAAAATAGGGTTAGAATTAGGGTTTTGGGTAAAAATTAGGGTTTAGGGTTTGAAATTGAGTTTTGAGTTTAAAATAGGGTTTTGGGTTAAATTTAGGGTTTTGTGTCAAAATTAGGGTTTTGGGTCAAAATTAGGGTTTTGGGTCAAAAATAGGGTTGAGTTAAAAATAAGGTTTTGGGTCGAAAATAGGGTTACAATTAGGGTTTTGGGTAAAATTATGGTTTCGGGTCAAAATTAGGGTTCTGGGTCAAATTTAGGATTTAGGGTCTAAATTATGGTTTAGGGTTTGAAATAGGGTTTATAGTTTAAAATAGGGTTTTAGGTCAAAAATAGGGTTAGAATTAGGGTTTTGGGTAAAAATTTGGGTTTCGGGTCAAAATTAGGGTTTTGTGTCAAAATTAGGGTTTTGGGTCAAAAATCTGTTTGTGTTAAAAATAGGGTTTTGGTTCGAAAATAGGGTTAGAATTAGGGTTTTGGGTAAAATTAGGGTTTCGGGTCAAAATTAGGGTTTTGGGTTAAAATTAGGGTTTTGTGTCAAAATTAGGGTTTTTGGTCAAAATTAGGGTTTTGGGTCAAAATAGGGTTGAGTTAAAAATAGGGTTTTGGGTCGAAAATAGGGTTAGAATTAGGGTTTTGGGTAAAATTATGGTTTCGAGTCAAAATTAGGGTTCTGGGTCAAATTTAGGATTTAGGGTCAAAATTAGGGTTTAGTGTTTGAAATAGGGTTGTTAGTCTAAAATAGTGTTTTGGGTCTAAAATAGGGTTAGAATTAGGGTTTAGGGTAAAAATTAGGGTTTAGGGTTTGAAATAGGGTTTTGGGTCAAAAATCGGGTTGTGTTAGAAATAGGGTTTTGGGTCGAAAATAGGGTTAGAATTAGGGTTTTGGGTAAAATTAGGGTTTCGGGTCAAAATTAGGGTTTTGGGTTAAAATTAGGGTTTAGGGTCAAAATTAGGCTTTAGGGTTTGAAATAGGGTTTTGAGTTTAAAATAGGGTTTTGGGTCAAAAATAAGGTTAGAATTAGGGTTTTGGGTAAAATTAGGGTTTCGTGTCAAAATGATGGTTTCGGGTCAAAATTAGGGTTTTGGGTCAAAAATCGGGTTGTGTTAAAAATAGGGTTTTGGTTCGAAAATAGGGTTAGAATTAGGGTTGGGGTAAAATTAGGGTTATGGGTATAATTAGGGTTTTGGGTAAAAATTAGGGTTTAGGGTTTGAAATAGGGTTTTGAGTTTAAAATAGGGTTTTGGGTCAAAAATAAGGTTAGAATTAGGGTTTTGGGTAAAATTAGGGTTTCGGGTCAAAATAAGGGTTTTGGGTTAAATTTAGGGTTTTGTGTCAAAATTAGGGTTTTTGGTCAAAATTAGGGTTTTGGGTCAAAATAGGGTTGAGTTAAAAATAGGGTTTTGGGTCGAAAATAGGGTCAGAATTAGGGTTTTGGGTAAAATTAGGGTTCTGGGTCAAATTTAGGATTTAGGGTCAAAATTAGGGTTTAGTGTTTGAAATACGGTTGTTAGTCTAAAATAGGGTTAGAATTAGGGTTTAGGGTAAAAATTAGGGTTTAGGGTTTGAAATAGGGTTTTGGGTCAAAAATCGGGTTGTGTTAGAAATAGGGTTTTGGGTCGAAAATAGGGTTAGAATTAGGGTTTTGGGTAAAATTAGGGTTTCGGGTCAAAATTAGGGTTTTGGGTTAAAATTAGGGTTTAGGTTCAAAATTAGGCTTTAGGGTTTGAAATAGGGTTTTGAGTTTAAAATAGGGTTTTGGGTCAAAAATAAGGTTAGAATTAGGGTTTTGGGTAAAATTAGGGTTTCGTGTCAAAATGATGGTTTCGGGGTAAAATGATGGTTTCGGGTCAAAATTAGGGTTTTGGGTCAAAAATCGGGTTGTGTTAAAAATAGGGTTTTGGTTCGAAAATAGGGTGAGAATTAGGGTTTTGGGTAAAATTAGGGTTTCGGGTCAAAATTAGGGTTTAGGGTTTGAAATAGGGTTTTGAGTTTAAAATAGGGTTTTGGGTCAATAATAAGGTTAGAATTAGGGTTTGGGTAAAATTAGGGTTTCGGGTCAAAATAAGGGTTTTGGGTTAAATTTAGGGTTTTGTGTCAAAATTAGGGTTTTTGGTCAAAATTAGGGTTTTGGGTCAAAATAGGGTTGAGTTAAAAATAGGGTTTTGGGTCGAAAATAGGGTTAGAATTAGGGTTTTGGGTAAAATTATGGTTTCGAGTCAAAATTAGGGTTCTGGGTCAAATTTAGGAATTAGGGTCAAAATTATGGTTTAGGGTTTGAAATAGGGTTTATAGTTTAAAATAGGGTTTTGGGTCAAAAATAGGGTTAGAATTAGGGTTTTGGGTAAAAATTAGGGTTTCGCGTCAAAATTAGGGTTCTGGGTCAAAAATCGGGTTGTGTTAAAAAAGTGTTTAAAAATAGGGTTTTGGGTCGAAAATAGGGTTAGAATTAGGGTTTTGGGTAAAATTAGGGTTTCGGGTCAAAATTAGGGTTTAGGGTTTGAAATAGGGTTTTGAGTTTAAAATAGGGTTTTGGGTCAAAAATAAGGTAAGAATTTGGGCTTTGGGTAAAATTAGGGTTTCGGGTCAAAATAAGGGTTGTGTTAAATTTAGGGTTTTGTGTCAAAATTAGGGTTTTTGGTCAAAATTAGGGTTTTTGGTCAAAATTAGGGTTTTGGGTCAAAATAGGGTTGAGTTAAAAATAGGGTTTTGGGTCGAAAATTGGGTTAGAATTAGGGTTTTGGGTAAAATTATGGTTTCGGGTCAAAATTAGGGTTCTGGGTAAAAATTAGGGTTTAGGGTCAAAATTAGGGTTTAGGGTTTGAAATAGGGTTTTGAGTTTAAAATAAGGTTTTGGGTCAAAATTAGGGTTCTGGGTCAAATTTAGGATTTAGGGTCAAAATTATGGGTTTCATTTAAAAATTGGGTTTTGGGTCAAAAATAGGGTTAGAATTAGGGTTTTGGGTAAAAATTAGGGTTTAGGGTTTGAAATTGAGTTTTGAGTTTAAAATAGGGTTTTGGGTTAAATTTAGGGTTTTGTGTCAAAATTAGGGTTTTGGGTCAAAATTAGGGTTTTGGGTCAAAAATAGGGTTGAGTTAAAAATAAGGTTTTGGGTCGAAAATAGGGTTACAATTAGGGTTTTGGGTAAAATTATGGTTTCGGGTCAAAATTAGGGTTCTGGGTCAAATTTAGGATTTAGGGTCTAAATTATGGTTTAGGGTTTGAAATAGGGTTTATAGTTTAAAATAGGGTTTTAGGTCAAAAATAGGGTTAGAATTAGGGTTTTGGGTAAAAATTTGGGTTTCGGGTCAAAATTAGGGTTTTGTGTCAAAATTAGGGTTTTGGGTCAAAAATCTGGTTGTGTTAAAAATAGGGTTTTGGGTCGAAAATAGGGTTAGAATTAGGGTTTTGGGTAAAATTAGGGTTTCGGGTCAAAATTAGGGTTTTGGGTTAAAATTAGGGTTTTGGGTCAAAATTAGGGTTTTTGGTCAAAATTAGGGTTTTGGGTCAAAATAGGGTTGAGTTAAAAATAGGGTTTTGGGTCGAAAATAGGGTTAGAATTAGGGTTTTGGGTAAAATTATGGTTTCGAGTCAAAATTAGGGTTCTGGGTCAAATTTAGGATTTAGGGTCAAAATTAGGGTTTAGTGTTTGAAATAGGGTTGTTAGTCTAAAATAGTGTTTTGGGTCTAAAATAGGGTTAGAATTAGGGTTTAGGGTAAAAATTAGGGTTTAGGGTTTGAAATAGGGTTTTGGGTCAAAAATCGGGTTGTGTTAGAAATAGGGTTTTGGTTCGAAAATAGGGTTAGAATTAGGGTTTTGGGTAAAATTAGGGTTTCGGGTCAAAATTAGGGTTTTGGGTTAAAATTAGGGTTTAGGGTCAAAATTAGGCTTTAGGGTTTGAAATAGGGTTTTGAGTTTAAAATAGGGTTTTGGGTCAAAAATAAGGTTAGAATTAGGGTTTTGGGTAAAATTAGGGTTTCGTGTCAAAATGATGGTTTCAGGGTAAAATGATGGTTTCGGGTCAAAATTAGGGTTTTGGGTCAAAAATCGGGTTGTGTTAAAAATAGGGTTTTGGTTCGAAAATAGGGTGAGAATTAGGGTTTTGGGTAAAATTAGGGTTTCGGGTCAAAATTAGGGTTTAGGGTTTGAAATAGGGTTTTGAGTTTAAAATAGGGTTTTGGGTCAATAATAAGGTTAGAATTAGGGTTTGGGTAAAATTAGGGTTTCGGGTCAAAATAAGGGTTTTGGGTTAAATTTAGGGTTTTGTGTCAAAATTAGGGTTTTTGGTCAAAATTAGGGTTTTGGGTCAAAATAGGGTTGAGTTAAAAATAGGGTTTGGGTGAAAGGGTTAGAATTAGGGTTGTGGGTAAAATTATGGTTTCGGGTCAAAATTAGGGTTCTGGGTCAAATTTAGGATTTAGGGTCAAAATTAGGGTTTAGGGTTTGAAATAGGGTTGTTAGTCTAAAATAGTGTTTTGGGTCTAAATTAGGGTTAGAATTAGGGTTTTGGGTAAAAATTAGGGTTTAGGGTCAAAATTAGGGTTTAGGGTTTGAAATAGGGTTTTGGGTCAAAAATCGGGTTGTGTTAGAAATAGGGTTTTGGGTCGAAAATAGGGTTAGAATTAGGGTTTTGGGTAAAATTAGGGTTTCGGGTCAAAATTAGGGTTTTGGGTTAAAATTAGGGTTTAGGGTCAAAATTAGGGTTTAGGGTTTGAAATAGGGTTTTGAGTTTAAAATAGGGTTTTGGGTCAAAAATAAGGTTAGAATTTGGGTTTTGGGTAAAATTAGGGTTTCGGGTCAAAATAAGGGTTTTGGGTTAAATTTAGGGTTTTGTGTCAAAATTAGGGTTTTTGGTCAAAATTAGGGTTTTGGGTCAAAATAGGGTTGAGTTAAAAATAGGGTTTTGGGTCGAAAATAGGGTTAGAATTAGGGTTTTGGGTAAAATTATGGTTTCGAGTCAAAATTAGGGATTAGGGTCAAAATTATGGTTTAGGGTTTGAAATAGGGTTTATAGTTTAAAATAGGGTTTTGGGTCAAAAATAGGGTTAGAATTAGGGTTTTGGTTAAAAATTAGGGTTTCGCCTCAAAATTAGGGTTTTGGGTCAAAAATCGGGTTGTGTTAAAAATAGGGTTTTGGGTCGAAAATAGGGTTAGAATTAGGGTTTTGGGTAAAATTAGGGTTTCGGGTCAAAATTAGGGTTTAGGGTTTGAAATAGGGTTTTGAGTTTAAAATAGGGTTTTGGGTCAAAAATAAGGTAAGAATTTGGGCTTTGGGTAAAATTAGGGTTTCGGGTCAAAATAAGGGTTGTGTTAAATTTAGGGTTTTGTGTCAAAATTAGGGTTTTTGGTCAAAATTAGGGTTTTTGGTCAAAATTAGGGTTTTGGGTCAAAATATGGTTGAGTTAAAAATAGGGTTTTGGGTCGAAAATTGGGTTAGAATTAGGGTTTTGGGTAAAATTATGGTTTCGGGTCAAAATTAGGGTTCTGGGTAAAAATTAGGGTTTAGGGTCAAAATTAGGGTTTAGGGTTTGAAATAGGGTTTTGAGTTTAAAATAAGGTTTTGGGTCAAAATTAGGGTTCTGGGTCAAATTTAGGATTTAGGGTCAAAATTATGGGTTTCATTTAAAAATTGGGTTTTGGGTCAAAAATAGGGTTAGAATTAGGGTTTTGGGTAAAAATTAGGGTTTAGGGTTTGAAATTGAGTTTTGAGTTTAAAATAGGGTTTTGGGTTAAATTTAGGGTTTTGTGTCAAAATTAGGGTTTTGGGTCAAAATTAGGGTTTTGGGTCAAAAATAGGGTTGAGTTAAAAATAAGGTTTTGGGTCGAAAATAGGGTTAGAATTAGGGTTTTGGGTAAAATTATGGTTTCGGGTCAAAATTAGGGTTTAGGGTTTGAAATAGGGTTTTAAGTTTAAAATAGGGTTTTGGGTCAAAAATAAGGTAAGAATTTGGGCTTTGGGTAAAATTAGGGTTTCGGGTCAAAATAAGGGTTGTGTTAAATTTAGGGTTTCGTGTCAAAATTAGGGTTTTTGGTCAAAATTAGGGTTTTTGGTCAAAATTAGGGTTTTGGGTCAAAATAGGGTTGAGTTAAAAATAGGGTTTTGGGTCGAAAATTGGGTTAGAATTAGGGTTTTGGGTAAAATTATGGTTTTGGGTCAAAATTAGGGTTCTGGGTAAAAATTAGGGTTTAGGGTCAAAATTAGGGTTTAGGGTTTGAAATAGGGTTTTGAGTTTAAAATAAGGTTTTGGGTCAAAATTAGGGTTCTTGGTCAAATTTAGGATTTAGGGTCTAAATTATGGGTTTCAGTTTAAAATTGGGTTTTGGTTCAAAAATAGGGTTAGAATTAGGGTTGTGGGTAAAAATTAGGGTTTAGGGTTTGAAATTGAGTTTTGAGTTTAAAATAGGGTTTTGGGTTAAATTTAGGGTTTTGTGTCAAAATTAGGGTTTTGGGTCAAAATTAGGGTTTTGGGTCAAAAATAGGGTTTTGGGTTAAAAATAAGGTTTTGGGTCGAAAATAGGGTTAGAATTAGGGTTTTGGGTAAAATTATGGTTTCGGGTCAAAATTAGGGTTCTGGGTCAAATTTAGGATTTAGGGTCAAAATTATGGTTTAGGGTTTGAAATAGGGTTTATAGTTTAAAATAGGGTTTTAGGTCAAAAATAGGGTTAGAATTAGGGTTTTGGGTAAAAATTTGGGTTTCGGGTCAAAATTAGGGTTTTGTGTCAAAATTAGGGTTTTGGGTCAAAAATCTGGTTGTGTTAAAAATAGGGTTTTGGGTCGAAAATAGGGTTAGAATTAGGGTTTTGGGTAAAATTAGGGTTTCGGGTCAAAATTAGGGTTTTGGGTTAAAATTAGGGTTTAGGGTCAAAATTAGGGTTTAGGGTTTGAAATAGGGTTTTGAGTTTAAAATAGGGTTTTGGGTCAAAAATAAGGTAAGAATTAGGGTTTTGGGTCAAAATAGGGTTGAGTTAAAAATAGGGTTTTGGGTCGAAAATTGGGTTAGAATTAGGGTTTTGGGTAAAATTATGGTTTCGGGTCAAAATTAGGGTTCTGGGTAAAAATTAGGGTTTAGGGCCAAAATTAGGGTTTAGGGTTTGAAATAGGGTTTTGAGTTTAAAATAAGGTTTTGGGTCAAAATTAGGGTTCTGGGTCAAATTTAGGATTTAGGGTCAAAATTATGGGTTTCATTTAAAAATTGGGTTTTGGGTCAAAAATAGGGTTAGAATTAGGGTTTTGGGTAAAAATTAGGGTTTAGGGTTTGAAATTGAGTTTTGAGTTTAAAATAGGGTTTTGGGTTAAATTTAGGGTTTTGTGTCAAAATTAGGGTTTTGGGTCAAAATTAGGGTTTTGGGTCAAAAATAGGGTTGAGTTAAAAATAAGGTTTTGGGTCGAAAATAGGGTTACAATTAGGGTTTTGGGTAAAATTATGGTTTCGGGTCAAAATTTGGGTTCTGGGTCAAATTTAGGATTTAGGGTCTAAATTATGGTTTAGGGTTTGAAATAGGGTTTATAGTTTAAAATAGGGTTTTAGGTCAAAAATAGGGTTAGAATTAGGGTTTTGGGTAAAAATTTGGGTTTCGGGTCAAAATTAGGGTTTTGTGTCAAAATTAGGGTTTTGGGTCAAAAATCTGGTTGTGTTAAAAATAGGGTTTTGGGTCGAAAATAGGGTTAGAATTAGGGTTTTGGGTAAAATTAGGGTTTCGGGTCAAAATTAGGGTTTTGGGTCAAAATTAGGGTTTAGGGTCAAAATTAGGGTTTAGGGTTTGAAATAGGGTTTTGAGTTTAAAATAGGGTTTTGGGTCAAAAATAAGGTTAGAATTTGGGTTTTGGGTAAAATTAGGGTTTCGGGTCTAAATAACGGTTTTGGGTTAAATTTAGGGTTTTGTGTCAAAATTAGGGTTTTTGGTCAAAATTAGGGTTTTGGGTCAAAATAGGGTTGAGTTAAAAATAGGGTTTTGGGTCGAAAATAGGGTTAGAATTAGGGTTTTGGGTAAAATTATGGTTTCGAGTCAAAATTAGGGTTCTGGGTCAAATTTAGGATTTAGGGTCAAAATTAGGGTTTAGTGTTTGAAATAGGGTTGTTAGTCTTAAATAGTGTTTTGGGTCTAAAATAGGGTTAGAATTAGGGTTTAGGGTAAAAATTAGGGTTTAGGGTTTGAAATAGGGTTTTGGGTCAAAAATCGGGTTGTGTTAGAAATAGGGTTTTGGGTCGAAAATAGGGTTAGAATTAGGGTTTTGGGTAAAATTAGGGTTTCGGGTCAAAATTAGGGTTTTGGGTTAAAATTAGGGTTTAGGGTCAAAATTAGGCTTTAGGGTTTGAAATAGGGTTTTGAGTTTAAAATAGGGTTTTGGGTCAAAAATAAGGTTAGAATTAGGGTTTTGGGTAAAATTAGGGTTTCGTGTCAAAATGATGGTTTCGGGGTAAAATGATGGTTTCGGATCAAAATTAGGGTTTTGGGTTAAAAATCGGGTTGTGTTAAAAATACGGTTTTGGGTCGAAAATAGGGTTAGAATTAGGGTTTTGGGTAAAAATAGGGTTTCGGGTCAAAATTAGGGTTTTGGGTAAAAATTAGTGTTTAGGGTTTGAAATAGGGTTTTGAGTTTAAAATAGGGTTTTGGGTCAAAAATAAGGTTAGAATTAGGGTTTTGGGTAAAATTAGGGTTTCGGGTCAAAATAAGGGTTTTGGGTTAAATTTAGGGTTTTGTGTCAAAATTAGGGTTTTTGGTCAAAATTAGGGTTTTGGGTCAAAATAGGGTTGAGTTAAAAATAGGGTTTTGGGTCGAAAATTGGGTTAGAATTAGGGTTTTGGGTAAAATTATGGTTTCGGGTCAAAATTAGGGTTCTGGGTAAAAATTAGGGTTTAGGGCCAAAATTAGGGTTTAGGGTTTGAAATAGGGTTTTGAGTTTAAAATAAGGTTTTGGGTCAAAATTAGGGTTCTGGGTCAAATTTAGGATTTAGGGTCAAAATTATGGGTTTCATTTAAAAATTGGGTTTTGGGTCAAAAATAGGGTTAGAATTAGGGTTTTGGGTAAAAATTAGGGTTTAGGGTTTGAAATTGAGTTTTGAGTT
>JAUPTC010000015.1:805713-860943 GCA_030762895.1 Sophora flavescens
CCCTATTTCTAACACAACCCGATTTTTGACCCAAAACCCTATTTCAAACCCTAAACCCTAATTTTGACCCTAAACCCTAATGTTTACCCAAAACCCTAATTCTAACCCTAATTTAGACCCAAAACACTATTTTAGACTAACAACCCTATTTCAAACCCTAAACCCTAATTTTGACCCTAAATCCTAAATTTGACCCAGAACCCAAATTTTGACCCGAAACCATAATTTTACCCAAAACCCTAATTCTAACCCAATTTTCGACCCAAAACCCTATTTTTAACTCAACCCTATTTTGACCCAAAACCCTAATTTTGACCAAAAACCCTAATTTTGACACAAAACCCTAAATTTAACCCAAAACCCTTATTTTGACCCGAAACCCTAATTTTACCCAAACCCTAATTCTAACCTTATTATTGACCCAAAACCCTATTTTAAACTCAAAACCCTATTTCAAACCCTAAACCCTAATTTTGACCCGAAACCCTAATTTTACCCAAAACCCTAATTCTAACCCTATTTTCGACCCAAAACCCTATTTTTAACACAACCCGATTTTTGACCCAAAACCCTAATTTTGACGCGAAACCCTAATTTTTACCCAAAACCCTAATTCTAACCCTATTTTTGACCCAAAACCCTATTTTAAACTATAAACCCTATTTCAAACCCTAAACCATAATTTTGACCCTAATTCCTAAATTTGACCCAGAACCCTAATTTTGACTCGAAACCATAATTTTACCCAAAACCCTAATTCTAACCCTATTTTCGACCCAAAACCCTATTTTTAACTCAACCCTATTTTGACCCAAAACCCTAATTTTGACCAAAACCCTAATTTTGACACAAAACCCTAAATTTAACCCAAAACCCTTATTTTGACCCGAAACCCTAATTTTACCCAAAACCCAAATTCTAACCTTATTTTTGACCCAAAACCCTATTTTAAACTCAAAACCCTATTTCAAACCCTAAACCCTAATTTTGACCCTAAACCCTAATTTTAACCCAAAACCCTAATTTTGACCCGAAACCCTAATTTTACCCAAAACCCTAATTCTAACCCTATTTTCGACCCAAAACCCTATTTCTAACACAACCCGATTTTTGACCCAAAACCCTATTTCAAACCCTAAACCCTAATTTTGACCCTAAACCCTAATTTTTACCCAAAACCCTAATTCTAACCCTAATTTAGACCCAAAACACTATTTTAGACTAACAACCCTATTTCAAACCCTAAACCCTAATTTTGACCCTAAATCCTAAATTTGACCCAGAACCCTAATTTTGACCCGAAACCATAATTTTACCCAAAACCCTAATTCTAACCCAATTTTCGACCCAAAACCCTATTTTTAACTCAACCCTATTTTGACCCAAAACCCTAATTTTGACCAAAAACCCTAATTTTGACACAAAACCCTAAATTTAACCCAAAACCCTTATTTTGACCCGAAACCCTAATTTTACCCAAACCCTAATTCTAACCTTATTATTGACCCAAAACCCTATTTTAAACTCAAAACCCTATTTCAAACCCTAAACCCTAATTTTGACCCGAAACCCTAATTTTACCCAAAACCCTAATTCTCACCCTATTTTCGAACCAAAACCCTATTTTTAACACAACCCGATTTTTGACCCAAAACCCTAATTTTGACCCGAAACCATCATTTTACCCCGAAACCATCATTTTGACACGAAACCCTAATTTTACCCAAAACCCTAATTCTAACCTTATTTTTGACCCAAAACCCTATTTTAAACTCAAAACCCTATTTCAAACCCTAAAGCCTAATTTTGACCCTAAACCCTAATTTTAACCCAAAACCCTAATTTTGACCCGAAACCCTAATTTTACCCAAAACCCTAATTCTAACCCTATTTTCGACCCAAAACCCTATTTCTAACACAACCCGATTTTTGACCCAAAACCATATTTCAAACCCTAAACCCTAATTTTTACCCTAAACCCTAATTCTAACCCTATTTTAGACCCAAAACACTATTTTAGACTAACAACCCTATTTCAAACACTAAACCCTAATTTTGACCCTAAATCCTAAATTTGACCCAGAACCCTAATTTTGACTCGAAACCATAATTTTACCCAAAACCCTAATTCTAACCCTATTTTCGACCCAAAACCCTATTTTTAACTCAACCCTATTTTGACCCAAAACCCTAATTTTGACCAAAAACCCTAATTTTGACACAAAACCCTAAATTTAACCCAAAACCCTTATTTTGACCCGAAACCCTAATTTTACCCAAAACCCTAATTCTAACCTTATTTTTGACCCAAAACCCTATTTTAAACTCAAAACCCTATTTCAAACCCTAAACCCTAATTTTGACCCGAAACCCTAATTTTACCCAAAACCCTAATTCTAACCCTATTTTCGAACCAAAACCCTATTTTTAACACAACCCGATTTTTGACCCAAAACCCTAATTTTGACCCTAAACCATCATTTTACCCCGAAACCATCATTTTGACACGAAACCCTAATTTTACCCAAAACCCTAATTCTAACCTTATTTTTGACCCAAAACCCTATTTTAAACTCAAAACCCTATTTCAAACCCTAAAGCCTAATTTTGACCCTAAACCCTAATTTTAACCCAAAACCCTAATTTTGACCCGAAACCCTAATTTTACCCAAAACCCTAATTCTAACCCTATTTTCGACCCAAAACCCTATTTCTAACACAACCCGATTTTTGACCCAAAACCCTATTTCAAACCCTAAACCCTAATTTTTACCCTAAACCCTAATTCTAACCCTATTTTAGACCCAAAACACTATTTTAGACTAACAACCCTATTTCAAACACTAAACCCTAATTTTGACCCTAAATCCTAAATTTGACCCAGAACCCTAATTTTGACTCGAAACCATAATTTTACCCAAAACCCTAATTCTAACCCTATTTTCGACCCAAAACCCTATTTTTAACTCAACCCTATTTTGACCCAAAACCCTAATTTTGACCAAAAACCCTAATTTTGACACAAAACCCTAATTTTAACCCAAAACCCTAATTTTGACCCGAAACCCTAATTTTACCCAAAACCCTAATTCTAACCCTATTTTCGACCCAAAACCCTATTTTTAACTCAACCCTATTTTGACCCAAAACCCTAATTTTGACACAAAACCCTAATTTTGACCCGAAACCCAAATTTTTACCCAAAACCCTAATTCTAACCCTATTTTTGACCTAAAACCCTATTTTAAACTATAAACCCTATTTCAAACCCTAAACCATAATTTAGACCCTAAATCCTAAATTTGACCCAGAACCCTAATTTTGACCCGAAACCATAATTTTACCCAAAACCCTAATTCTAACCCTATTTTCGACCCAAAACCTTATTTTTAACTCAACCCTATTTTTGACCCAAAACCCTAATTTTGACCCAAAACCCTAATTTTGACACAAAACCCTAAATTTAACCCAAAACCCTATTTTAAACTCAAAACTCAATTTCAAACCCTAAACCCTAATTTTTACCCAAAACCCTAATTCTAACCCTATTTTTGACCCAAAACCCAATTTTTAAATGAAACCCATAATTTTGACCCTAAATCCTAAATTTGACCCAGAACCCTAATTTTGACCCAAAACCTTATTTTAAACTCAAAACCCTATTTCAAACCCTAAACCCTAATTTTGACCCTAAACCCTAATTTTTACCCAGAACCCTAATTTTGACCCGAAACCATAATTTTACCCAAAACCCTAATTCTAACCCTATTTTCGACCCAAAACCCTATTTTTAACTCAACCCTATTTTGACCCAAAACCCTAATTTTGACCAAAAACCCTAATTTTGACCAAAAACCCTAATTTTGACACAAAACCCTAAATTTAACACAACCCTTATTTTGACCCGGAACCCTAATTTTACCCAAAGCCCAAATTCTTACCTTATTTTTGACCCAAAACCCTATTTTAAACTCAAAACCCTATTTCAAACCCTAAACCCTAATTTTGACCAAACCCTAATTTTACCCAAAACCCTAATTCTAACCCTATTTTCACCCAAAACCCTATTTTTAACACAACCCGATTTTTGACCCAAAACCCTAATTTTGACCAAACCCTAATTTTACCCAAACCTAATACCCAAACCCTAATTCTAACCCTATTTTTGACCCAAAACCCTATTTTAAACTATAAACCCTATTTCAAACCCTAAACCATAATTTTGACCCTAAACTAAATTTACCAACTAATTTATCCCTTTAAAACCATAATTTTACCCAAAACCCTAATTCTAACCCTATTTTCACCCAAAACCCTATTTTTAACTCAACCCTATTTTGACCCAAAACCCTAATTTTGACCAAAACCCTAATTTTGACACAAAACCCTAATTTAACCCAAAACCCTTATTTTGACCAAAACCCTAATTTTACCCAAAACCCTAATTCTAACCTTATTTTTGACCCAAAACCCTATTTTAAACTCAAAACCCTATTTTAAACCCTAAACCCTAATTTTGACCCTAAACCTAATTTTAACCCAAAACCCTAATTTTGACCCGAAACCTTAATTTTACCCAAAACCCTAATTCTAACCCTATTTTCGACCCAAAACCCTATTTTTAACACAACCCGATTTTTGACCCAAAACCCTATTTTTGACCCAAAACCCTAATTTTGACCCGAAACCATAATTTTACCCAAAAACCTAAATCTAACCCAAATTTAGAACCAAAACCCTATTTTAGACTAACAACCCTATTTCAAACCCTAAACCCTAATTTTGACCCTAAATCCTAAATTTGACCCTAAACCCTAATTTTGACCAAAACCATAATTTTACCCAAAACCCTAATTCTAACCCAATTTTTCAACCCAAAACCCTATTTTTAACTCAACCCTATTTTGACCCAAAACCATAATTTTGACCAAAATACGTCATTTTGTCACAAAACCCTAAATTTAACCCAAAACACTATTTTGACCAAAACCCTAATTTTACCCAAACCCTAATTCTAACCTTATTATTGACCCAAAACCCTATTTTAAACTCAAAACCCTATTTCAAACCCTAAACCCTAATTTTGACCCGAAACCCTAATTTTAACCCAAACCCTAATTCTAACCCTATTTTCGACCCGAAACCGTATTTTTAACACAACCCGATTTTTGACCCAAAACCCTAATTTTGACCCGAAACCATCATTTTGACACGAAACCCTAATTCTAACCCTATTTTGACCCAAAACCCTATTTTAAGCTAGCAACCCTATTTCAAACCCTAAACCATAATTTTGACCCTAATCCCTAAATTTGACCTAAACCCCTAATTTTGACCAAAACCATAATTTTACCCAAAACCCTAATTCTAACCCTATTTTCGACCCAAAACCCTATTTTTAACTCAACCCTATTTTGACCCAAAACCCTAATTTTGACCAAAAACCCTAATTTTGACACAAAACCCTAAATTTAACCCAAAACCCTTATTTTGACCCAAAAACCTAATTTTACCCAAAACCCTAATTCTAACCTTATTTTTGACCCAAAACCCTATTTTAAACTCAAAACCCTATTTCAAACCCTAAACCCTAATTTTGACCCTAAACCCTAATTTTAACCCAAAACCCTAATTTTGACCCGAAACCCTAATTTTACCCAAAACCCTAATTCTAACCCTATTTTCGACCCAAAACCCTATTTCTAACACAACCCGATTTTTGACCCAAAACCCTATTTCAAACCCTAAACCCTAATTTTGACACGAAACCCTAATTTTACCCAAAACCCTAATCCTAACCCTAATTTAGACCCAAAACACTATTTTAGACTAACAACCCTATTTCAAACCCTAAACCCTAATTTTGACCCTAAATCCTAAATTTGACCCAGAACCCTAATTTTGACCCAAAACCATAATTTTACCCAAAACCCTAATTCTAACCCAATTTTCGACCCAAAACCCTATTTTTAACTCAACCCTATTTTGACCCAAAACCCTAATTTTGACCAAAAACCCTAATTTTGACACAAAACCCTAAATTTAACCCAAAACCCTTATTTTGACCCGAAACCCTAATTTTACCCAAACCCTAATTCTAACCTTATTATTGACCCAAAACCCTATTTTAAACTCAAAACCCTATTTCAAACCCTAAACCCTAATTTTGAACCGAAACCAGAATTTTACCCAAAACCCTAATTCTAACCCTATTTTCAACCAAAACCCTATTTTTAACACAACCCGATTTTTGACCCAAAACCTAATTTTAGACCAAACCATAATTTTAACCCCAAACCATCATTTTGACACGAAACCCTAATTTTACCCAAAACCCTAATTCTAACCTTATTTTTGACCCAAAACCCTATTTTAAACTCAAAACCCTATTTCAAACCCTAAATCCTAATTTTGACCCTAAACCCTAATTTTAACCCAAAACCCTAATTTTGACCAAACCCTAATTTTACCCAAAACCCTAATTCTAACCCTATTTTCACCCAAAACCCTATTTCTAACACAACCCATTTTTGACCCAAAACCCTATTTTAAACTCAAACCCTAATTTTTACCCTAAACCCTAATTCTAACCCTATTTTAGATCCAAAACACTATTTTAGACTAACAACCCTATTTCAAACACTAAACCCTAATTTTGACCCTAAATCCTAAATTTGACCATAACCCTAATTTTGACTCAAAACCATAATTTTACCCAAAACCCTAATTCTAACCCTATTTTCACCCAAAACCCTATTTTTAACTCAACCCTATTTTGACCCAAAACCCTAATTTTGACCAAAACCCTAATTTTGACACAAAACCCTAAATTTAACCTAAAACCCTTATTTTGACCAAACCCTAATTTTACCCAAAACCCTAATTCTAACCTTATTTTTGACCCAAAACCCTATTTTAAACTCAAACCCTATTTCAAACCCTAAACCCTAATTTTGACCAAACCCTAATTTTACCCAAAACCCTAATTCAAACCCTATTTTTCACCAAAACCCTATTTTTAACACAACCCATTTTTGACCCAAAACCCTAATTTTGACCAAACCATCATTTTACCCAAACCATCATTTTGACACGAAACCCTAATTTTACCCAAAACCCTAATTCTAACCTTATTTTTGACCCAAAACCCTATTTTAAACTCAAAACCCTATTTCAAACCCTAAAGCCTGATTTTGACCCTAAACCCTAATTTTAACCCAAAACCCTAATTTTGACCCGAAACCCTAATTTTACCCAAAA
This sequence comes from Sophora flavescens, assembly GCA_030762895.1. Taxonomy (NCBI): domain Eukaryota; kingdom Viridiplantae; phylum Streptophyta; class Magnoliopsida; order Fabales; family Fabaceae; genus Sophora; species Sophora flavescens. Next base: position 812,974 of record JAUPTC010000015.1, read on the forward strand.
CCCAAATTCTAACCTTATTTTCGACCCAAACCCCTATTTCTAACACAACCCGATTTTTGACCCAAAACCCTATTTCAAACCCTAAACCCTAATTTTTACCCTAAACCCTAATTCTAACCCTATTTTAGACCCAAAACACTATTTTAGACTAACAACCCTATTTCAAACACTAAACCCTAATTTTGACCCTAAATCCTAAATTTGACCCAGAACCCTAATTTTGACTTGAAACCATAATTTTACCCAAAACCCTAATTCTAACCCTATTTTCGACCCAAAACCCTATTTTTAACTAAACCCTATTTTGACCCAAAACCCTAATTTTGACCAAAAACCCTAATTTTGACACAAAACCCTAATTTTAACCCAAATCCCTAATTTTGACCCGAAACCCTAATTTTACCCAAAACCCTAATTCTAACCCTATTTTTACCCAAAACCCTATTTTTAACTAAAACCCTATTTTTACCCAAACCTAATTTTTTGACCCAAAACCCTAAACTTGACACAAAACCCTAATTTTGACCCGAAACCCAAATTTTTACCCAAAACCCTAATTCTAACCCAATTTTTGACCTAAAACCCTATTTTAAACTATAAACCCTATTTCAAACCCTAAACCATAATTTAGACCCTAAATCCTAAATTTGACCCAGAACCCTAATTTTGACCCGAAACCATAATTTTACCCAAAACCCTAATTCTAACCCTATTTTCTACCCAAAACCCTATTTTTAACTCAACCCTATTTTGACCCAAAACCCTAATTTTGACCAAAAACCCTAATTTTGACACAAACCCTAAATTTAACCCAAAACCCTTATTTTGACCAGAAACCCTAATTTTACCCAAAACCCTAATTCTAACCTTATTTTTGACCCAAAACCCTATTTTAAACTCAAAACCCTATTTCAAACCCTAAACCCTAATTTTGACCCTAAACCCTAATTTTAACCCAAAACCCTAATTTTGACCCGAAACCCTAATTTTACCCAAAACCCTAATTCTAACCCTATTTTCGACCCAAAACCCTATTTCTAACACAACCCGATTTTTGACCCAAAACCCTATTTCAAACCCTAAACCCTAATTTTGACCCTAAACCCTAATTTTTACCCAAAACCCTAATTCTAACCCTAATTTAGACCCAAAACACTATTTTAGACTAACAACCCTATTTCAAACCCTAAACCCTAATTTTGACCCTAAATCCTAAATTTGACCGATACCCCTTATTTTGAACAGAAACCATAATTTTACCCAAAACCCTAATTCTAACCCAATTTTCGACCCAAAACCCTATTTTTAACTCAACCCTATTTTGACCCAAAACCCTAATTTTGACCAAAAACCTAATTTTGACACAAAACCCTAAATTTAACCCAAAACCCTTATTTTGACCAAAACCCTAATTTTACCCAAACCCTAATTCTAACCTTATTTTTGACCCAAAACCCTATTTTAAACTCAAAACCCTATTTCAAACCCTAAACCCTAATTTTGACCAAACCCTAATTTTACCCAAACCCTAATTCTCACCCTATTTTCAACCAAAACCCTATTTTTAACACAACCCGATTTTTGACCCAAAACCCTAATTTTGACCAAAACCATCATTTTACCCAAAACCATCATTTTGACACGAAACCCTAATTTTACCCAAAACCCTAATTCTAACCTTATTTTTGACCCAAAACCCTATTTTAAACTCAAAACCCTATTTCAAACCCTAAAGCCTAATTTTGACCCTAAACCCTAATTTTAACCCAAAACCCTAATTTTGACCCAAAACCCTAATTTTACCCAAAACCCTAATTCTAACCCTAATTTCGACCCAAAACGCTATTTGTAACTCAACCCGTTTTTTGACCCAAAACCCTATTTCAAACCCTAAACACTAATTTTTACCCTAAACCCTAATTCTAACCCTATTTTAGACCCAAAACACTATTTTAGACTAACAACCCTATTTCAAACACTAAACCCTAATTTTGACCCTAAATCCTAAATTTGACCCAGAACCCTAATTTTGACTCGAAACCATAATTTTACCCAAAACCCTAATTCTAACCCTATTTTCGACCCAAAACCCTATTTTTAACTCAACCCTATTTTGACCCAAAACCCTAATTTTGACCAAAAACCCTAATTTTGACACAAAACCCTAAATTTAACCCAAAACCCTTATTTTGACCCGAAACCCTAATTTTACCCAAAACCCTAATTCTAACCTTATTTTTGACCCAAAACCCTATTTTAAACTCAAAACCCTATTTCAAACCCTAAACCCTAATTTTGACCCGAAACCCTAATTTTACCCAAAACCCTAATTCTAACCCTATTTTCGAACCAAAACCCTATTTTTAACACAACCCGATTTTTGACCCAAAACCCTAATTTTGACCCGAAACCATCATTTTACCCCGAAACCATCATTTTGACACGAAACCCTAATTTTACCCAAAACCCTAATTCTAACCTTATTTTTGACCCAAAACCCTATTTTAAACTCAAAACCCTATTTCAAACCCTAAAGCCTAATTTTGACCCTAAACCCTAATTTTAACCCAAAACCCTAATTTTGACCCGAAACCCTAATTTTACCCAAAACCCTAATTCTAACCCTATTTTCTACCCAAAACCCTATTTCTAACACAACCCGATTTTTGACCCAAAACCCTATTTCAAACCCTAAACCCTAATTTTTACCCTAAACCCTAATTCTAACCCTATTTTAGACCCAAAACACTATTTTAGACTAACAACCCTATTTCAAACACTAAACCCTAATTTTGACCCTAAATCCTAAATTTGACCCAGAACCCTAATTTTGACTCGAAACCATAATTTTACCCAAAACCCTAATTCTAACCCTATTTTCGACCCAAAACCCTATTTTTAACTCAACCCTATTTTGACCCAAAACCCTAATTTTGACCAAAAACCCTAATTTTGACACAAAACCCTAATTTTAACCCAAAACCCTAATTTTGACCAGAAACCCTAATTTTACCCAAAACCCTAATTCTAACCCTATTTTCGACCCAAAACCCTATTTTTAACACAACCAGATTTTTGACCCAAAACCCTAATTGTGACACAAAACCCTAATTTTGACCCGAAACCCTAATTTTTACCCAAAACCCTAATTCTAACCCTATTTTTGAGCCAAAACGCTATTTTAAACTATAATCCCTATTTCAATCCCAAAACCATAATTTAGTCCCTATATCCTAAATTTGACCCAAACCCTAATTTTGACCAAAACCATAATTTTACCCAAAACCCTAATTGTAACCCTATTTTTGACCCAAAACCTTATTTTTAACTCAACCCTATTTTTGACCCAAAACCCTAATTTTGACCCAAAACCCTAATTTTGACACAAAACCCTAAATTTAACCCAAAACCCTATTTTAAACTCAAAACTCAATTTCAAACCCTAAACCCTAATTTTTACCCAAAACCCTAATTCTAACCCTATTTTTGACCCAAAACCCAATTTTTAAATGAAACCCATAATTTTGACCCTAAATCCTAAATTTGACCCAGAACCCTAATTTTGACCCAAAACCTTATTTTAAACTCAAAACCCTATTTCAAACCCTAAACCCTAATTTTGACCCTAAACCCTAATTTTTACCCAGAACCCTAATTTTGACCAGAAACCATAATTTTACCCAAAACCCTAATTCTAACCCAATTTTCGACCCAAAACCCTATTTTTAACTCAACCCTATTTTGACCCAAAACCCTAATTTTGACCAAAAACCCTAATTTTGACCAAAAACCCTAATTTTGACACAAAACCCTAAATTTAACACAACCCTTATTTTGACCCGAAACCCTAATTTTACCCAAAGCCCAAATTCTTACCTTATTTTTGACCCAAAACCCTATTTTAAACTCAAAACCCTATTTCAAACCCTAAACCCTAATTTTGACCCGAAACCCTAATTTTACCCAAAACCCTAATTCTAACCCTATTTTCGACCCAAAACCCTATTTTTAACACAACCCGATTTTTGACCCAAACCCCTAATTTTGACGCGAAACCCTAATTTTTACCCAAAACCCTAATTCTAACCCTATTTTTGACCCAAAACCCTATTTTAAACTATAAACCCTATTTCAAACCCTAAACCCTAATTTTGACCCTAAATCCTAAATTTGACCCAGAACCCTAATTTTGACTCGAAACCATAATTTTACCCAAAACCCTAATTCTAACCCTATTTTCGACCCAAAACCCTATTTTTAACTCAACCCTATTTTGACCCAAAACCCTAATTTTGACCAAAAACCCTAATTTTGACACAAAACCCTAAATTTAACCCAAAACCCTTATTTTGACCCGAAACCCTAATTTTACCCAAACCCTAATTCTAACCTTATTATTGACCCAAAACCCTATTTTAAACTCAAAACCCTATTTCAAACCCTAAACCCTAATTTTGACCCGAAACCCTAATTTTACCCAAAACCCTAATTCTCACCCTATTTTCGAACCAAAACCCTATTTTTAACACAACCCGATTTTTGACCCAAAACCCTAATTTTGACCCGAAACCATCATTTTACCCCGAAACCATCATTTTGACACGAAACCCTAATTTTACCCAAAACCCTAATTCTAACCTTATTTTTGACCCAAAACCCTATTTTAAACTCAAAACCCTATTTCAAACCCTAAAGCCTAATTTTGACCCTAAACCCTAATTTTAACCCAAAACCCTAATTTTTAACACAACCCGATTTTTGACCCAAAACCCTAATTCTAACCCTATTTTCGACCCAAAACCCTATTTCTAACACAACCCGATTTTTGACCCAAAACCCTATTTCAAACCCTAAACCCTAATTTTTACCCTAAACCCTAATTCTAACCCTATTTTAGACCCAAAACACTATTTTAGACTAACAACCCTATTTCAAACACTAAACCCTAATTTTGACCCTAAATCCTAAATTTGACCCAGAACCCTAATTTTGACTCGAAACCATAATTTTACCCAAAACCCTAATTCTAACCCTATTTTCGACCCAAAACCCTATTTTTAACTCAACCCTATTTTGACCCAAAACCCTAATTTTGACCAAAAACCCTAATTTTGACACAAAACCCTAATTTTAACCCAAAACCCTAATTTTGACCCGAAACCCTAATTTTACCCAAAACCCTAATTCTAACCCTATTTTCGACCCAAAACCCTATTTTTAACCCTATTTTTACCCAAACCTATTTCAACCCGATTTTTGACCCAAAACCCTAATTTTGACACAAAACCCTAATTTTGACCCGAAACCCAAATTTTTACCCAAAACCCTAATTCTAACCCTATTTTTGACCTAAAACCCTATTTTAAACTATAAACCCTATTTCAAACCCTAAACCATAATTTAGACCCTAAATCCTAAATTTGACCCAGAACCCTAATTTTGACCCGAAACCATAATTTTACCCAAAACCCTAATTGTAACCCTATTTTCGACCCAAAACCTTATTTTTAACTCAACCCTATTTTTGACCCAAAACCCTAATTTTGACCCAAAACCCTAATTTTGACACAAAACCCTAAATTTAACCCAAAACCCTATTTTAAACTCAAAACTCAATTTCAAACCCTAAACCCTAATTTTTACCCAAAACCCTAATTCTAACCCTATTTTTGACCCAAAACCCAATTTTTAAATCAAACCCATAATTTTGACCCTAAATCCTAAATTTGACCCAGAACCCTAATTTTGACCCAAAACCTTATTTTAAACTCAAAACCCTATTTCAAACCCTAAACCCTAATTTTGACCCTAAACCCTAATTTTTACCCAGAACCCTAATTTTGACCCGAAACCATAATTTTACCCAAAACCCTAATTCTAACCCAATTTTCGACCCAAAACCCTATTTTTAACTCAACCCTATTTTGACCCAAAACCCTAATTTTGACCAAAAACCCTAATTTTGACACAAAACCCTAAATTTAACACAACCCTTATTTTGACCCGAAACCCTAATTTTACCCAAAGCCCAAATTCTTACCTTATTTTTGACCCAAAACCCTATTTTAAACTCAAAACCCTATTTCAAACCCTAAACCCTAATTTTGACCCGAAACCCTAATTTTACCCAAAACCCTAATTCTAACCCTATTTTCGACCCAAAACCCTATTTTTAACACAACCCGATTTTTGACCCAAACCCCTAATTTTGACGCGAAACCCTAATTTTTACCCAAAACCCTAATTCTAACCCTATTTTTGACCCAAAACCCTATTTTAAACTATAAACCCTATTTCAAACCCTAAACCATAATTTTGACCCTAATTCCTAAATTTGACCCAGAACCCTAATTTTGACTCGAAACCATAATTTTACCCAAAACCCTAATTCTAACCCTATTTTCGACCCAAAACCCTATTTTTAACTCAACCCTATTTTGACCCAAAACCCTAATTTTGACCAAAAACCCTAATTTTGACACAAAACCCTAAATTTAACCCAAAACCCTTATTTTGACCCGAAACCCTAATTTTACCCAAAACCCTAATTCTAACCTTATTTTTGACCCAAAACCCTATTTTAAACTCAAAACCCTATTTCAAACCCTAAACCCTAATTTTGACCCTAAACCCTAATTTTAACCCAAAACCCTAATTTTGACCCGAAACCCTAATTTTACCCAAAACCCTAATTCTAACCCTATTTTCGACCCAAACCCTATTTCTAACAAACCCATTTTTGACCCAAAACCCTATTTCAAACCCTAAACCCTAATTTTTACCCTAAACCCTAATTTTTACCCAAAACCCTAATTCTAACCCTATTTTTGACCCAAAACCCTAATTTTGACCCAAAATCCTAATTTTGACACAAAACCCTAAATTTAACCCAAAACCCTATTTTAAACTCAAAACTCAATTTCAAACCCTAAACCCTAATTTTTACCCAAAACCCTAATTCTAACCCTACCTATTTTTGACCCAAAACCCATTTTTAAAGAACCCCCTAATTTTGACCCTAAATCCTAAATTTGACTTCTAACCCTAATTTTGACCCAAAACCTTATTTTAAACTAAAAACACTAATTCAAACCCTAAACCCTAATTTTTACCTTATAACCTAATTTTTACCCTAACCCTAATTTTGACCAAAACCATAATTTTACCCAAAACCCTAATTCTAACCCAATTTTCACCCAAAACCCTATTTTTAACTCAACCCTATTTTGACCCAAAACCCTAATTTTGACCAAAAACCCTAATTTTGACACAAAACCCTAAATTTAACACAACCCTTATTTTGACCCGAAACCCTAATTTTACCCAAAGCCCAAATTCTTACCTTATTTTTGACCCAAAACCCTATTTTAAACTCAAAACCCTATTTCAAACCCTAAACCCTAATTTTGACCCGAAACCCTAATTTTACCCAAAACCCTAATTCTAACCCTATTTTCGACCCAAAACCCTATTTTTAACACAACCCGATTTTTGACCCAAAACCCTAATTTTACCCCTATTTTGACGCGAAACCCTAATTTTTACCCAAAACCCTAATTCTAACCCTATTTTTGACCCAAAACCCTATTTTAAACTATAAACCCTATTTCAAACCCTAAACCATAATTTTGACCCTAATCCCTAAATTTGACCCAGAACCCTAATTTTGACTCGAAACCATAATTTTACCCAAAACCCTAATTCTAACCCTATTTTCGACCCAAAACCCTATTTTTAACTCAACCCTATTTTGACCCAAAACCCTAATTTTGACCAAAAACCCTAATTTTGACACAAAACCCTAAATTTAACCCAAAACCCTTATTTTGACCCGAAACCCTAATTTTACCCAAAACCCAAATTCTAACCTTATTTTTGACCCAAAACCCTATTTTAAACTCAAAACCCTATTTCAAACCCTAAACCCTAATTTTGACCCTAAACCCTAATTTTAACCCAAAACCCTAATTTTGACCCGAAACCCTAATTTTACCCAAAACCCTAATTCTAACCCTATTTTCGACCCAAAACCCTATTTCTAACACAACCCTATTTTTGACCCAAAACCCTAATTTTACCCTAAACCATAATTTTTACCCTAAACCCTAATTCTAACCCTATTTTTGACCCAAAACGCTATTTTAACTAACAACCCTATTTTAACACTAAACCCTAATTTTGACCCTAAACCCTAATTTTGACCCTAAATCCTAAATTTGACCCAGAACCCTAATTTTGACCCGAAACCATAATTTTACCCAAAACCCTAATTCTAACCCTATTTTCGACCCAAAACCCTATTTTTAACTCAACCCTATTTTGACCCAAAACCCTATTTTGACCAAAAACCCTAATTTTGACACAAAACCCTAAATTTAACCCAAAACCCTTATTTTGACCCGAAACCCTAATTTTACCCAAAACCCTAATTCTAACCTTATTTTTGACCCAAAACCCTATTTTAAACTCAAAACCCTATTTCAAACCCTAAACCCTAATTTTTACCCAAAACCCTAATTTTGACCCGAAACCCTAATTTTACCCAAAACCCTAATTCTAACCCTATTTTCGACCCGAAACCGTATTTTTAACACAACCCGATTTTTGACCCAAAACCCTAATTTTGACCCGAAACCATCATTTTACCCCGAAACCATCATTTTGACACGAAACCCTAATTTTACCCAAAACCCTAATTCTAACCTTATTTTTGACCCAAAACCCTATTTTAAACTCAAAACCCTATTTCAAACCCTAAACCCTAATTTTGACCCTAAACCCTAATTTTAACCCAAAACCCAAATTTTGACCCGAAACCCTAATTTTACCCAAAACCCTAATTCTAACCCTATTTTCGACCCAAAACCCTATTTCTAACACAACCGGACCCAAAACCCTACTTTTGTACACTAAACCCTAATTTTTACCCTAAACCCTAATTCTAACCCTATTTTAGACCCAAAACACTATTTTAGACTAACAACCCTATTTCAAACCCTAAACCCTAATTTTGACCCTAAATCCTAAATTTGACCCAAAACCCTTATTTTGACCCGAAACCCTAATTTTACCCAAAACCCTAATTCTAACCTTATTTTTGACCCAAAACCCTATTTAAACTCAAAACCCTATTTCAAACCCTAAACCCTAATTTTTACCCAAAACCCTAATTTTGACCCGAAACCCTAACTTTACCCAAAACCCTAATTCTAACCCTATTTTCGACCCGAAACCGTATTTTTAACACAACCCGATTTTTGACCCAAAACCCTAATTTTGACCAAAACCATCATTTTACCCAAAACCATCATTTTGACCACGAAACCCTAATTTTACCCAAAACCCTAATTCTAACCTTATTTTAGACCCAAAACCCTATTTTAAACTCAAAACCCTATTTCAAACCCTAAACACTAATTTTGACCTAAACCCAACCCTAATTTTAACCCAAAACCCTAATTTTGACCCGAAACCCTAATTTTACCCAAAACCCTAATTCTAACCCTATTTTCGACCCAAAACCCTATTTCTAACACAACCCGATTTTTGACCCAAAACCCTATTTCAAACCCTAAACCCTAATTTTTACCCTAAACCCTAATTCTAACCCTATTTTAGACCCAAAACACTATTTTAGACTAACAACCCTATTTCAAACCCTAAACCCTAATTTTGACCCTAAATCCTAAATTTGACCCAAAACCCTTATTTTGACCCGAAACCCTAATTTTACCCAAAACCCTAATTCTAACCTTATTTTTGACCCAAAACCCTATTTTAAACTCAAAACCCTATTTCAAACCCTAAACCCTAATTTTTACCCAAAACCCTAATTTTGACCCGAAACCCTAATTTTACCCAAAACCCTAATTCTAACCCTATTTTCGACCCGAAACCGTATTTTTAACACAACCCGATTTTTGACCCAAAACCCTAATTTTGACCCGAAACCATCATTTTACCCCGAAACCATCATTTTGACACGAAACCCTAATTTTACCCAAAACCCTAATTCTAACCTTATTTTTGACCCAAAACCCTATTTTAAACTCAAAACCCTATTTCAAACCCTAAACCCTAATTTTGACCCTAAACCCTAATTTTAACCCAAAACCCTAATTTTGACCCGAAACCCTAATTTTACCCAAAACCCTAATTCTAACCCTATTTTCGACCCAAAACCCTATTTCTAACACAACCCGATTTTTGACCCAAAACCCTATTTCAAACCCTAAACCCTAATTTTTACCCTAAACCCTAATTCTAACCCTATTTTAGACCCAAAACACTATTTTAGACTAACAACCCTATTTCAAACACTAAACCCTAATTTTGACCCTAAATCCTAAATTTGACCCAGAACCCTAATTTTGACTCGAAACCATAATTTTACCCAAAACCCTAATTCTAACCCTATTTTCGACCCAAAACCCTATTTTTAACTCAACCCTATTTTGACCCAAAACCCTAATTTTGACCAAAAACCCTAATTTTGACACAAAACCCTAAATTTAACCAAAAACCCTTATTTTGACCCGAAACCCTAATTTTACCCAAAACCCAAATTCTAACCTTATTTTTGACCCAAAACCCTATTTTAAACACAAAACCCTATTTCAAACCCTAAACCCTAATTTTGACCCTAAACCCTAATTTTAACCCAAAACCCTAATTTTGACCCGAAACCCTAATTTTACCCAAAACCCTAATTCTAACCCTATTTTCGACCCAAAACCCTATTTTTAACACAACCAGATTTTTGACCCAAAACCCTAATTTTGACCCGAAACCCAAATTTTTACCCAAAACCCTAATTCTAACCCTATTTTTGACCTAAAACCCTATTTTAAACTATAAACCCTATTTCAAACCCTAAACCATAATTTAGACCCTAAATCCTAAATTTGACCCAGAACCCTAATTTTGACCCGAAACCATAATTTTACCCAAAACCCTAATTGTAACCCTATTTTCGACCCAAAACCTTATTTTTAACTCAACCCTATTTTTGACCCAAAACCCTAATTTTGACCCAAAACCCTAATTTTGACACAAAACCCTAAATTTAACCCAAAACCCTACTTTAAACTCAAAACTCAATTTCAAACCCTAAACCCTAATTTTTACCCAAAACCCTAATACTAACCCTATTTTTGACCCAAAACCCAATTTTTAAATGAAACCCATAATTTTGACCCTAAATCCTAAATTTGACCCAGAACCCTAATTTTGACCCAAAACCTTATTTTAAACTCAAAACCCTATTTCAAACCCTAAACCCTAACTTTGACCCTAAACCCTAATTTTTACCCAGAACCCTAATTTTGACCCGAAACCATAATTTTACCCAAAACCCTAATTCTAACCCAATTTTCGACCCAAAACCCTATTTTTAACTCAACCCTATTTTGACCCAAAACCCTAATTTTTACCAAAAACCCTAATTTTGACACAAAACCCTAAATTTAACACAACCCTTATTTTGACCCGAAACCCTAATTTTACCCAAAGCCCAAATTCTTACCTTATTTTTGACCCAAAACCCTATTTTAAACTCAAAACCCTATTTCAAACCCTAAACCCTAATTTTGACCCGAAACCCTAATTTTACCCAAAACCCTAATTCTAACCCTATTTTCGACCCAAAACCCTATTTTTAACACAACCCGATTTTTGACCCAAAACCCTAATTTTGACGCGAAACCCTAATTTTTACCCAAAACCCTAATTCTAACCCTATTTTTGACCCAAAACCCTATTTTAAACTATAAACCCTATTTCAAACCCTAAACCATAATTTTGACCCTAATTCCTAAATTTGACCCAGAACCCTAATTTTGACCCGAAACCATAATTTTACCCAAAACCCTAATTCTAACCCTATTATCGACCCAAAACCTTATTTTTAACTCAACCCTACTTTTGACCCAAAACCCTAATTTTGACACAAAACCCTAAATTTAACCCAAAACCCTATTTTAAACTCAAAACTCAATTTCAAACCCTAAACCCAAATTTTGACCCTAAACCCAAATTTTGACCCAAAACCCTAATTCTAACCCAATTTTTGACCCAAAACCCAATTTTTAAATCAAAACCCTAATTTTGACCCTAAATCCTAAATTTGACCCAGAACCCTAATTTTGACCCAAAACCTTATTTTAAACTCAAAACCCTATTTCAAACCCTAAACCCAAATTTTGACCCTAAACCCTAATTCTAACCCTATTTTAGACCCAAAACCCTATTTTAGACTAAAAACCCTATTTCAAACCCTAAACCCTAATTTTGACCCTAAATCCTAAATTTGACCCAGAACCATAATTTTGACCCGAAACCATAATTTTACCCAAAACCCTAATTCTAACCCTATTGTCGACCCAAAACCCTATTTTTAACTCAACCCTATTTTGACCCAAAACCCTAATTTTGACCAAAAACCCTAATTTTGACACAAAACCCTTATTTTGACCCGAAACCCTAATTTTACCCAAAACCCTAATTCTAACCTTATTTTTGACCCAAAACCCTATTTTAAACTCAAAACCCTATTTCAAACCCTAAACGCTAATTTTTACCCAAAACCCTATGACCCGAAACCCTAATTTTACCCAAAACCCTAATTCTAACCATATTTTCGACCCAAAACCCTAATTTTACCCAAAACCCTAATTCTAACCTTATTTTTGACCCAAAACCCTATTTTAAACTCAAAACCCTATTTCAAACCCTAAACCCTAATTTTGACCCTAAACCCTAATTTTAACCCAAAACCCTAATTTTGACCCGAAACCCTAATTTTTACCCAAAACCCTAATTCTAACCCTATTTTCGACCCAAAACCCTATTTCTAACACAACCCGATTTTTGACCCAAAACCCTATTTCAAACCCTAAACCCTAATTTTTACCCTAAACCCTAATTTTTACCCTAAACCCTAATTCTAACCCTATTTTAGACCCAAAACACTATTTTAGACTAACAACCCTATTTGAAACCCTAAACCCTAATTTTGACCCTAAATCCTAAATTTGACCCAGAACCCTAATTTTGACCCGAAACCCTAATTTTACCCAAAACCCTAATTCTAACCCTATTTTCGACCCAAAACCCTATTTTTAACTCAACCCTATTTTTGACCCAAAACCCTAATTTTGACCAAAAACCCTAATTTTGACACAAAACCCTAAATTTAACCCAAAACCCTTATTTTGACCCGAAACCCTAATTTTACCCAAAACCCTAATTCTAACCTTATTTTTGACCCAAAACCCTATTTTAAACTCAAAACCCTATTTCAAACCCTAAACCCTAATTTTGACCCGAAACCCTAATTTTACCCAAAACCCTAATTCTAACCCTATTTTCGACCCAAAATCCTATTTTTAACACAACCCGATTTTTGACCCAAAACCCTAATTTTGACCCGAAACCATCATTTTGACACGAAACCCTAATTTTACCCAAAACCCTAATTCTAACCTTATTTTTGACCCAAAACCCTATTTTAAAGTCAAAACCCTATATCAAACCCTAAACCCTAATTTTAACCCAAAACCCTAATTTTACCACTTTTTGACCAAAACCCTAATTTTACCCAAAACCCTAATTCTAACCCTATTTTCGACCCAAAACCCTATTTCTAACACAACCCGATTTTTGACCCAAAACCCTAATTTTGACACAAAACCCTAATTGTGACCCGAAACCCAAATTTTTACCCAAAACCCTAATTCTAACCCTATTTTTGACCTAAAACCCTATTTTAAACTATAAACCCTATTTCAAACCCTAAACCATAATTTAGACCCTAAATCCTAAATTTGACCTTAACCCTAATTTTGACCCGAAACCATAATTTTACCCAAAACCCTAATTGTAACCCTATTTTTGACCCAAAACCTTATTTTTAACTCAACCCTATTTTTGACCCAAAACCCTAATTTTGACCCAAAACCCTAATTTTGACACAAAACCCTAAATTTAACCCAAAACCCTATTGTAAACTCAAAACTCAATTTCAAACCCTAAACCCTAATTTTTACCCAAAACCCTAATACTAACCCTATTTTTGACCCAAAACCCAATTTTTAAATGAAACCCATAATTTTGACCCTAAATCCTAAATTTGACCCAGAACCCTAATTTTGACCCAAAACCTTATTTTAAACTCAAAACCCTATTTCAAACCCTAAACCCTAATTTTGACCCTAAACCCTAATTTTTACCCAGAACCCTAATTTTGACCCGAAACCATAATTTTACCCAAAACCCTAATTCTAACCCAATTTTCGACCCAAAACCCTATTTTTAACTCAACCCTATTTTGACCCAAAACCCTAATTTTGCCCAAAAACCCTAATTTTGACACAAAACCCTAAATTTAACACAACCCTTATTTTGACCCGAAACCCTAATTTTACCCAAAGCCCAAATTCTTACATTATTTTTGACCCAAAACCCTATTTTAAACTCAAAACCCTATTTCAAACCCTAAACCCTAATTTTGACCCGAAACCCTAATTTTACCCAAAACCCTAATTCTAACCCTATTTTCGACCCAAAACCCTATTTTTAACACAACCCGATTTTTGACCCAAAACCCTAATTTTGACGCGAAACCCTAATTTTTACCCAAAATCCTAATTCTAACCCTATTTTTGACCCAAAACCCTATTTTAAACTATAAACCCTATTTCAAAACCTAAACCATAATTTTGACCCTAATTCCTAAATTTGACCCAGAACCCTAATTTTGACCCGAAACCATAATTTTACCCAAAACCCTAATTCTAACCCTATTATCGACCCAAAACCTTATTTTTAACTCAACCCTACTTTTGACCCAAAACCCTAATTTTGACCCAAAACCCTAATTTTGACACAAAACCCTAAATTTAACCCAAAACCCTATTTTAAACTCAAAACTCAATTTCAAACCCTAAACCCTAATTTTGACCCTAAACCCTAATTTTGACCCAAAACCCTAATTCTAACCCTATTTTTGACCCAAAACCCAATTTTTAAATCAAAACCCTAATTTTGACCCTAAATCCTAAATTTGACCCAGAACCCTAATTTTGACCCAAACCCTTATTTTAAACTCAAAACCCTATTTCAAACCCTAAACCCAAATTTTGACCCTAAACCATAATTCTAACCCTATTTTAGACCCAAAACCCTATTTTAGACTAAAAACCCTATTTCAAACCCTAAACCCTAATTTTGACCCTAAATCCTAAATTTGACCCGAAACCCTAATTTTAACCATAATTTTAAACAAAACCCTAATTCTAACCCTATTTTCGAGCCAAAACCCTATTTTTAACTCAACACTATTTTGATCCAAAACCCTTATTTTGACCAAAAACCCTAATTTTGACACAAAACCCTAAATTTAACCCAAAACCCTTATTTTGACCCGAAACCCTAATTTTACCCAAAACCCTAATTCTAACCTTATTTTTGACCCAAAACCCTATTTTAAACTCAAAACCCTATTTCAAACCCTAAACACTAATTTTTACCCAAAACCCTATGACCCGAAACCCTAATTTTACCCAAAACCCTAATTCTAACCCTATTTTCGACCCAAAACCCTAATTCTAACCTTATTTTTGACCCAAAACCCTATTTTAAACTCAAAACCCTATTTCAAACCCTAAACTATAATTTTGACCCTAATCCCTAATTTTAACCCAAAACCCTAATTTTGACCCGAAACCCTAATTTTTACCCAAAACCCTAATTCTAACCCTATTTTCGACCCAAAACCCTATTTCTAACACAACCCGATTTTTGACCCAAAACCCTATTTCAAACCCTAAACCCTAATTTTGACCCTAAACCCTAATTTTTACCCAAAACCCTAATTCTAACCCTATTTTAGACCCAAAACACTATTTTAGACTAACAACCCTATTTCAAACCCTAAACCCTAATTTTGACCCTAAATCCTAAATTTGACCCAGAACCCTAATTTTGACCCGAAACCCTAATTTTACCCAAAACCCTAATTCTAACCCTATTTTCGACCCAAAACCCTATTTTTAACTCAACCCTATTTTGACCCAAAACCCTAATTTTGACCAAAAACCCTAATTTTGACACAAAACCCTAAATTTAACCCAAAACCCTTATTTTGACCCGAAACCCTAATTTTACCCAAAACCCTAATTCTAACCTTATTTTTGACCCAAAACCCTATTTTAAACTCAAAACCCTATTTCAAACCCTAAACCCTAATTTTGACCCGAAACCCTAATTTTACCCAAAACCCTAATTCTAACCCTATTTTCGACCCAAAATCCTATTTTTAACATAACCCGATTTTTGACCCAAAACCCTAATTTTGACCCGAAACCATCATTTTGACACGAAACCCTAATTTTACCCAAAACCCTAATTCTAACCTTATTTTTGACCCAAAATCCTATTTTAAAGTCAAAACCCTATTTCAAACCCTAAACCCTAATTTTAACCCAATACCCTAATTTTGAATAGTAACCCTAATTTTACCCAAAACCCTAATTCTAACACCATTTTACAACCAAAAACCTATTTCTAACAAAAACCGTATTTTGACCCAAAACCCTATTTCAAACCCTAAACCCTAATTTTGACCTTAAACCCTAATTTTTACCCTATTTTAGACACAAAACACTATTTTAGACTAACAACCCTATTTCAAACCCTAAACCCAAATTTTGACCCTAAACCCTAATTTTTACCCAAAACCATAATTCTAACCCTATTTTAGACCCAAAACCCTATTTTAGACTAAAAACCCTATTTCAAACCCTAAACCCTAATTTTGACCCTAAATCCGAAATTTGACCCAGAACCATAATTTTGACCCGAAACCATAATTTTACCCAAAACCCTAATTCTAACCCTATTGTAGACCCAAAACCCTATTTTTAACACAACCCGATTTTTGACCCAAAACCCTAATTTTGACCCAAAACCCTAATTTTGACACAAAACCATCATTTTGACACGAAACCCTAATTTTACCCAAAACCCTTATTCTAACCTTATTTTTGACCCAAAACCCTATTTTAAACTCAAAACCCTATTTCAAACCCTAAACCCTAATTTTAACCCAAAACCCTGATTTTGACCCGAAACCCTAATTTTACCCAAAACCCTAATTCTAACCTTATTTTAGACTAAAAACCCTATTTCAAACCCTAAACCCTAATTTTGACCCTAAATCCTAAATTTGACCCAGAACCATAATTTTGACCCGAAACCATAATTTTACCCAAAACCCTAATTCTAACCCTATTGTCGACCCAAAACCCTATTTTTAACTCAACCCTATTTTGACCCAAAACCCTAATTTTGACCAAAAACCCTAATTTTGACACAAAACCCTAAATTTCACCCATAACCCTTATTTTGACCCGAAACCCTAATTTTACCCAAAACCCTAATTCTAACCTTATTTTTGACCCAAAACCCTATTTTAAACTCAAAACCCTATTTCAAACCCTAAACCCTAATTTTTACCCAAAACCCTAATTTTGACCCGAAACCCTAATTTTACCCAAAACCCTAATTCTAACCCTATTTTCGACCCAAAACCCTATTTTTAACTCAACCCTATTTTGACCCAAAACCCTAATTTTGACCAAAAACCCTAATTTTGACACAAAACCCTAAATTTAACCCAAAACCCTTATTTTGACCCGAAACCCTAATTTTACCCAAAACCCTAATTCTAACCTTATTTTTGACCCAAAACCCTATTTTAAACTCAAAACCCTATTTCAAACCCTAAACCCTAATTTTGACCCGAAACCCTAATTTTACCCAAAACCCTAATTCTAACCCTATTTTCGACCCAAAATCCTATTTTTAACACAACCCTAATTTTGAACCAAAACTAATTTTTGACCAAAACCATCATTTTGACACGAAACCCTAATTTTACCCAAAACCCTAATTCTAACCTTATTTTTGACCCAAAACCCTATTTTAAACTCAAAACCCTATTTCAAACCCTAAACCCTAATTTTAACCCAAAACCCTAATTTTGACCCGAAACCCTAATTTTACCCAAAACCCTAATTCTAACCCTATTTTCGACCCAAAACCCTATTTCTAACACAACCCGATTTTTGACCCAAAACCCTAATTTTGACACAAAACCCTAATTGTGACCCGAAACCCAAATTTTTACCCAAAACCCTAATTCTAACCCTATTTTTGACCTAAAACCCTATTTTAAACTATAAACCCTATTTCAAACCCTAAACCATAATTTAGACCCTAAATCCTAAATTTGACCCAGAACCCTAATTTTGACCCGAAACCATAATTTTACCCAAAACCCTAATTGTAACCCTATTTTTGACCCAAAACCTTATTTTTAACTCAACCCTATTTTTGACCCAAAACCCTAATTTTGACCCAAAACCCTAATTTTGACACAAAACCCTAAATTTAACCCAAAACCCTATTGTAAACTCAAAACTCAATTTCAAACCCTAAACCCTAATTTTTACCCAAAACCCTAATACTAACCCTATTTTTGACCCAAAACCCAATTTTTAAATGAAACCCATAATTTTGACCCTAAATCCTAAATTTGACCCAGAACCCTAATTTTGACCCAAAACCTTATTTTAAACTCAAAACCCTATTTCAAACCCTAAACCCTAATTTTGACCCTAAACCCTAATTTTTACCTATAACCATAATATTTACCAGAAAACATAATTTTACCCAAAACCCTAATTCTAACCCAATTTTCGACCCAAAACCCTATTTTTAACTCAACCCTATTTTGACCCAAAACCCTAATTTTGCCCAAAAACCCTAATTTTGACACAAAACCCTAAATTTAACACAACCCTTATTTTGACCCGAAACCCTAATTTTACCCAAAGCCCAAATTCTTACATTATTTTTGACCCAAAACCCTATTTTAAACTCAAAACCCTATTTCAAACCCTAAACCCTAATTTTGACCCGAAACCCTAATTTTACCCAAAACCCTAATTCTAACCCTATTTTCGACCCAAAACCCTATTTTTAACACAACCCGATTTTTGACCCAAAACCCTAATTTTGACGCGAAACCCTAATTTTTACCCAAAATCCTAATTCTAACCCTATTTTTGACCCAAAACCCTATTTTAAACTATAAACCCTATTTCAAACCCTAAACCATAATTTTGACCCTAATTCCTAAATTTGACCCAGAACCCTAATTTTGACCCGAAACCATAATTTTACCCAAAACCCTAATTCTAACCCTATTATCGACCCAAAACCTTATTTTTAACTCAACCCTACTTTTGACCCAAAACCCTAATTTTGACCCAAAACCCTAATTTTGACACAAAACCCTAAATTTAACCCAAAACCCTATTTTAAACTCAAAACTCAATTTCAAACCCTAAACCCTAATTTTGACCCTAAACCCTAATTTTGACCCAAAACCCTAATTCTAACCCTATTTTTGACCCAAAACCCAATTTTTAAATCAAAACCCTAATTTTGACCCTAAATCCTAAATTTGACCCAGAACCCTAATTTTGACCCAAAACCTTATTTTAAACTCAAAACCCTATTTCAAACCCTAAACCCAAATTTTGACCCTAAACCATAATTCTAACCTATTTTAGACCCAAAACCCTATTTTAGACTAAAACCCTATTTCAAACCCTAAACCCTAATTTTGACCCTAAATCCTAAATTTGACCCAGAACCATAATTATGACACGACACCATTATTTTACACAACACCCTTATTCTCACCATATTGTACACCCAAAACCCTATTTTTAACTCAACCCTATTTTGAGCCAAAACCCTAATTTTGACCAAAAACCCTAATTTTGACACAAAACCCTAAATTTAACCCAAAACCCTTATTATGACCCTAAACCCTAATTTTAACCAAAACCCTAATTCTAACCTTATTTTTGACCCAAAACCCTATTTTAAACTCAAAACCCTATTTCAAACCCTAAACGCTAATTTTTACCCAAAACCCTATGACCCGAAACCCTAATTTTACCCAAAACCCTAATTCTAACCCTATTTTCGACCCAAAACCCTATTTTTAACTCAACCCTATTTTGACCCAAAACCCTATTTTAAACTCAAAACCCTATTTCAAACCCTAAACCCTAATTTTGACCCTAAACCCTAATTTTAACCCAAAACCCTAATTTTGACCCGAAACCCTAATTTTTACCCAAAACCCTAATTCTAACCCTATTTTCACCCAAAACCCTATTTCTAACACAACCCGATTTTTGAACCACAACCCTATTTTAAACCCTAAACCCTAATTTTGACCCTAAATCCTAATTTTTACCCAAAACCCTAATTCTAACCCTATTTTAGACACAAAACACTATTTTAGACTAACAACCCTATTTCAAACCCTAAACCCTAATTTTGACCCTAAATCCTAAATTTGACCCAACCCTAATTTTGACCAAACCCCTAATTTTACCCAAAACCCTAATTCTAACCCTATTTTCGACCCAAAACCCTATTTTTAACTCAACCCTATTTTGACCCAAAACCCTAATTTTGACCAAAAACCCTAATTTTGACACAAAACCCTAAATTTAACCCAAAACCCTAATTCTAACCCAATTTTCGACCCAAAACCCTATTTTTAACTCAACCCTATTTTGACCCAAAACCCTAATTTTGACCAAAAACCCTAATTTTGACACAAAACCCTAAATTTACCCCAAACCCTTTTTTGACCCGAAACCCTAATTTTACCCAAAACCCTAATTCTAACCTTATTTTTGACCCAAAACCCTATTTTAAACTCAAAACCCTATTTCAAACCCTAAACACTAATTTTTACCCAAAACCCTATGACCCGAAACCCTAATTTTACCCAAAACCCTAATTCTAACCCTATTTTCGACCCAAAACCCTAATTCTAACCTTATTTTTGACCCAAAACCCTATTTTAAACTCAAAACCCTATTTCAAACCCTAAACTATAATTTTGACCCTAATCCCTATTTTTAACCCAAAACCCTAATTTTGACCCGAAACCCTAATTTTTACCCAAAACCCTAATTCTAACCCTATTTTCGACCCAAAACCCTATTTCTAACACAACCCGATTTTTGACCCAAAACCCTATTTCAAACCCTAAACCCTAATTTTGACCCTAAACCCTAATTTTTACCCAAAACCCTAATTCTAACCCTATTTTAGACCCAAAACACTATTTTAGACTAACAACCCTATTTCAAACCCTAAACCCTAATTTTGACCCTAAATCCTAAATTTGACCCAGAACCCTAATTTTGACCCGAAACCCTAATTTTACCCAAAACCCTAATTCTAACCCTATTTTCGACCCAAAACCCTATTTTTAACTCAACCCTATTTTGACCCAAAACCCTAATTTTGACCAAAAACCCTAATTTTGACACAAAACCCTAAATTTAACCCAAAACCCTTATTTTGACCCGAAACCCTAATTTTACCCAAAACCCTAATTCTAACCTTATTTTTGACCCAAAACCCTATTTTAAACTCAAAACCCTATTTCAAACCCTAATTTTACCCAAAACCCTAATTCTAACCCTATTTTCGACCCAAAATCCTATTTTTAACACAACCCGATTTTTGACCCAAAACCCTAATTTTGACCCAAAACCCTAATTTTGACCCGAAACCATCATTTTGACACGAAACCCTAATTTTACCCAAAACCCTAATTCTAACCTTATTTTTGACCCAAAATCCTATTTTAAAGTCAAAACCCTATTTCAAACCCTAAACCCTAATTTTAACCCAAAACCCTAATTTTGACCCGAAACCCTAATTTTACCCAAAACCCTAATTCTAACCCTATTTTCGACCCAAAACCCTATTTCTAACACAAACCGATTTTTGACCCAAAACCCTATTTCAAACCCTAAACCCTAATTTTGACCCTAAACCCTAATTTTTACCCTATTTTAGACACAAAACACTATTTTAGACTAACAACCCTATTTCAAACCCTAAACCCAAATTTTGACCCTAAACCCTAATTTTTACCCAAAACCCTAATTCTAACCCTATTTTAGACCCAAAACCCTATTTTAGACTAAAAACCCTATTTCAAACCCTAAACCCTAATTTTGACCCTAAATCCTAAATTTGACCCAGAACCATAATTTTGACCCGAAACCATAATTTTACCCAAAACCCTAATTCTAACCCTATTGTCGACCCAAAACCCTATTTTTAACTCAACCCTATTTTGACCCAAAACCCTAATTTTGACCAAAAACCCTAATTTTGACACAAAACCCTAAATTTAACCCAAAACCCTTATTTTGACCCGAAACCCTAATTTTGACCCTAAACCCTAATTTTGACCCTAAATCCTAAATTTGACCCAGAACCCTAATTTCGACCCGAAACCATAATTTTACCCAAAACCCTAATTCTAACCCTATTTTCGACCCAAAACCCTATTTTTAACACAACCCGATTTTTGACCCAAAACCCTAATTTTGACCCGAAACCATCATTTTGACACGAAACCCTAATTTTACCCAAAACCCTAATTCTAACCTTATTTTTGACCCAAAACCCTATTTTAAACTCAAAACCCTATTTCAAACCCTAAACCCTAATTTTAACCCAAAACCCTAATTTTGACCCGAAACCCTAATTTTACCCAAAACCCTAATTCTAACCCTATTTTCGACCCAAAACCCTATTTTTAACACAACCAGATTTTTGACCCAAAACCCTAATTTTGACACAAAACCCTAATTGTGACCCGAAACCCAAATTTTTACCCAAAACCCTAATTCTAACCCTATTTTTGACCTAAAACCCTATTTTAAACTATAAACCCTATTTCAAACCCTAAACCATAATTTAGACCCTAAATCCTAAATTTGACCCAGAACCCTAATTTTGACCCGAAACCATAATTTTACCCAAAACCCTAATTGTAACCCTATTTTTGACCCAAAACCTTATTTTTAACTCAACCCTATTTTTGACCCAAAACCCTAATTTTGACCCAAAACCCTAATTTTGACACAAAACCCTAAATTTAACCCAAAACCCTATTGTAAACTCAAAACTCAATTTCAAACCCTAAACCCTAATTTTTACCCAAAACCCTAATACTAACCCTATTTTTGACCCAAAACCCAATTTTTAAATGAAACCCATAATTTTGACCCCAAATCCTAAATTTGACCCAGAACCCTAATTTTGACCCAAAACCTTATTTTAAACTCAAAACCCTATTTCAAACCCTAAACCCTAATTTTGACCATAAACCCTTATTTTTACCCCTAACCCTAATTTTGACCCGAAACCATAATTTTACCCAAAACCCTAATTCTAACCCAATTTTCGACCCAAAACCCTATTTTTAACTCAACCCTATTTTGACCCAAAACCCTAATTTTGGCCAAAACCCTAATTTTGACACAAAACCCTAAATTTAACACAACCCTTATTTTGACAAGAAACACTAATATTTCTGAAAGCAGTAATTCTTTTGTTATTATTTACCCAAAACCTTATTTTAAACTCAAAACCCTATTTCAAACCCTAAACCCTAATTTTGACCAAAACCCTAATTTTACCCAAAACCCTAATTCTAACCCTATTTTCACCCAAAACCCTATTTTTAACACAACCCGATTTTTGACCCAAAACCCTAATTTTGACCCGAAACCCTAATTTTAACCAAAACCCTAATTCTAACCCTATTTTTGACCCAAAACCATATTTTAAACTATAAACACTATTTCAAAACCTAAACCATAATTTTGACCCTAATTCCTAAATTTGACCTAACCCTAATTTTGACCCGAAACCATAATTTTACCCAAAACCCTAATTCTAACCCTATTATCGACCCAAAACCTTATTTTTAACTCAACCCTACTTTTGACCCAAAACCCTAATTTTGACCCAAAACCCTAATTTTGACACAAAACCCTAAATTTAACCCAAAACCCTATTTTAAACTCAAAACTCAATTTCAAACCCTAAACCCTAATTTTGACCCTAAACCCTAATTTTGACCCAAAACCCTAATTCTAACCCTATTTTTGACCCAAAACCCAATTTTTAAATCAAAACCCTAATTTTGACCCTAAATCCTAAATTTGACCCAGAACCCTAATTTTGACCCAAACCCTTATTTTAAACTCAAAACCCTATTTCAAACCCTAAACCCAAATTTTGACCCTAAACCCTAATTCTAACCCTATTTTAGACCCAAAACCCTATTTTAGACTAAAAACCCTATTTCAAACCCTAAACCCTAATTTTGACCCTAAATCCTAAATTTGACCCAGAACCATAATTTTGACCCGAAACCATAATTTTACCCAAAACCCTAATTCTAACCCTATTGTCGACCCAAAACCCTATTTTTAACTCAACCCTATTTTGACCCAAAACCCTAATTTTGACCAAAAACCCTAATTTTGACACAAAACCCTAAATTTAACCCAAAACCCTTATTTTGACCCGAAACCCTAATTTTACCCAAAACCCTAATTCTAACCTTATTTTTGACCCAAAACCCTATTTTAAACTCAAAACCCTATTTCAAACCCTAAACTATAATTTTGACCCTAATCCCTAATTTTAACCCAAAACCCTAATTTTGACCCGAAACCCTAATTTTTACCCAAAACCCTAATTCTAACCCTATTTTCGACCCAAAACCCTATTTCTAACACAACCCGATTTTTGACCCAAAACCCTATTTCAAACCCTAAACCCTAATTTTGACCCTAAACCCTAATTTTTACCCAAAACCCTAATTCTAACCCTATTTTAGACCCAAAACACTATTTTAGACTAACAACCCTATTTCAAACCCTAAACCCTAATTTTGACCCTAAATCCTAAATTTGACCCAGAACCCTAATTTTGACCCGAAACCCTAATTTTACCCAAAACCCTAATTCTAACCCTATTTTCGACCCAAAACCCTATTTTTAACTCAACCCTATTTTGACCCAAAACCCTAATTTTGACCAAAAACCCTAATTTTGACACAAAACCCTAAATTTAACCCAAAACCCTAATTCTAACCCAATTTTCGACCCAAAACCCTATTTTTAACTCAACCCTATTTTGACCCAAAACCCTAATTTTGACCAAAAACCCTAATTTTGACACAAAACCCTAAATTTAACCCAAAACCCTTATTTTGACCCGAAACCCTAATTTTACCCAAAACCCTAATTCTAACCTTATTTTTGACCCAAAACCCTATTTTAAACTCAAAACCCTATTTCAAACCCTAAACACTAATTTTTACCCAAAACCCTATGACCCGAAACCCTAATTTTACCCAAAACCCTAATTCTAACCCTATTTTCGACCCAAAACCCTAATTCTAACCTTATTTTTGACCCAAAACCCTATTTTAAACTCAAAACCCTATTTCAAACCCTAAACTATAATTTTGACCCTAATCCCTATTTTTAACCCAAAACCCTAATTTTGACCCGAAACCCTAATTTTACCCAAAACCCTAATTCTAACCCTATTTTCGACCCAAAACCCTATTTCTAACACAACCCGATTTTTGACCCAAAACCCTATTTCAAACCCTAAACCCTAATTTTGACCCTAAACCCTAATTTTTACCCAAAACCCTAATTCTAACCCTATTTTAGACCCAAAACACTATTTTAGACTAACAACCCTATAGCAAACCCCACACCCTAATTTTGACACTAAATCCTAAATTTGACCCAGAACCCTAATTTTGACCCGAAACCCTAATTTTACCCAAAACCCTAATTCTAACCCTATTTTCGACCCAAAACCCTATTTTTAACTCAACCCTATTTTGACCCAAAACCCTAATTTTGACCAAAAACCCTAATTTTGACACAAAACCCTAAATTTAACCCAAAACCCTTATTTTGACCCGAAACCCTAATTTTACCCAAAACCCTAATTCTAACCTTATTTTTGACCCAAAACCCTATTTTAAACTCAAAACCCTATTTCAAACCCTAAACCCTAATTTTGACCCGAAACCCTAATTTTACCCAAAACCCTAATTCTAACCCTATTTTCGACCCAAAATCCTATTTTTAACACAACCCGATTTTTGACCCAAAACCCTAATTTTGACCCAAAACCCTAATTTTGACCCGAAACCATCATTTTGACACGAAACCCTAATTTTACCCAAAACCCTAATTCTAACCTTATTTTTGACCCAAAACCCTATTTTAAAGTCAAAACCCTATTTCAAACCCTAAACCCTAATTTTAACCCAAAACCCTAATTTTGACCCGAAACCCTAATTTTACCCAAAACCCTAATTCTAACCCTATTTTCGACCCAAAACCCTATTTCTAACACAACCCGATTTTTGACCCAAAACCCTATTTCAAACCCTAAACCCTAATTTTGACCCTAAACCCTAATTTTTACCCTATTTTAGACACAAAACACTATTTTAGACTAACAACCCTATTTCAAACCCTAAACCCAAATTTTGACCCTAAACCCTAATTTTTACCCAAAACTCTAATTCTAACCCTATTTTAGACCCAAAACCCTATTTTAGACTAAAAACCCTATTTCAAACCCTAAACCCTAATTTTGACCCTAAATCCTAAATTTGACCCAGAACCATAATTTTGACCCGAAACCATAATTTTACCCAAAACCCTAATTCTAACCCTATTGTCGACCCAAAACCCTATTGTCGACCCAAAACCCTATTTTGACCCAAAACCCTAATTTTGACCAAAAACCCTAATTTTGACACAAAACCCTAAATTTAACCCAAAACCCTTATTTTGACCCGAAACCCTAATTTTGACCCTAAACCCTAATTTTGACCCTAAATCCTAAATTTGACCCAGAACCCTAATTTCGACCCGAAACCATAATTTTACCCAAAACCCTAATTCTAACCCTATTTTCGACCCAAAACCCTATTTTTAACACAACCCGATTTTTGACCCAAAACCCTAATTTTGACCCGAAACCATCATTTTGACACGAAACCCTAATTTTACCCAAAACCCTAATTCTAACCTTATTTTTGACCCAAAACCCTATTTTAAACTCAAAACCCTATTTCAAACCCTAAACCCTAATTTTAACCCAAAACCCTAATTTTGACCCGAAACCCTAATTTTACCCAAAACCCTAATTCTAACCCTATTTAGACCCAAAACCCTATTTTAGACTAAAAACCCTATTTCAAACCCTAAACCCTAATTTTGACCCTAAATCCTAAATTTGACCCAGAACCATAATTTTGACCCGAAACCATAATTTTACCCAAAACCCTAATTCTAACCCTATTGTCGACCCAAAACCCTATTTTTAACTCAACCCTATTTTGACCCAAAACCCTAATTTTGACCAAAAACCCTAATTTTGACACAAAACCCTAAATTTCAACCATAACCCTTATTTTGACCCGAAACCCTAATTTTACCCAAAACCCTAATTCTAACCTTATTTTTGAACCAAAACCCTATTTTAAACTCAAAACCCTATTTCAAACCCTAAACCCTAATTTTTACCCAAAACCCTAATTTTGACCCGAAACCCTAATTTTACCCAAAACCCTAATTCTAACCCTATTTTCGACCCAAAACCCTATTTTTAACTCAACCCTATTTTGACCCAAAACCCTAATTTTGACCAAAAACCCTAATTTTGACACAAAACCCTAAATTTAACCCAAAACCCTTATTTTGACCCGAAACCCTAATTTTACCCAAAACCCTAATTCTAACCTTATTTTTGACCCAAAACCCTATTTTAAACTCAAAACCCTATTTCAAACCCTGAATCCTAATTTTGACCCGAAACCCTAATTTTACCCAAAACCCTAATTCTAACCCTATTTTCGACCCAAAATCCTATTTTTAACACAACCCTAATTTTGACCCAAAACCCTAATTTTGACCCGAAACCATCATTTTGACACGAAACCCTAATTTTACCCAAAACCCTAATTCTAACCTTATTTTTGACCCAAAACCCTATTTTAAAGTCAAAACCCTATTTCAAACCCTAAACCCTAATTTTAACCCAAAACCCTAATTTTGACCCGAAACCCTAATTTTACCCAAAACCCTAATTCTAACCCTATTTTCGACCCAAAACCCTATTTCTAACACAACCCGATTTTTGACCCAAAACCCTATTTCAAACCCTAAACCCTAATTTTGACCCTAAACCCTAATTTTTACCCAAAACCCTAATTCTAACCCTATTTTAGACACAAAACACTATTTTAGACTAACAACCCTATTTCAAACCCTAAACCCAAATTTTGACCCTAAACCCTAATTTTTACCCAAAACCCTAATTCTAACCCTATTTTAGACCCAAAACCCTATTTTAGACTAAAAACCCTATTTCAAACCCAAAACCCTAATTTTGACCCTAAATCCTAAATTTGACCCAGAACCATAATTTTGACCCGAAACCATAATTTTACCCAAAACCCTAATTCTAACCCTATTGTCGACCCAAAACCCTATTTTTAACTCAACCCTATTTTGACCCAAAACCCTAATTTTGACCAAAAACCCTAATTTTGACACAAAACCCTAAATTTAACCCAAAACCCTTATTTTGACCCGAAACCCTAATTTTACCCAAAACCCTAATTCTAACCTTATTTTTGACCCAAAACCCTATTTTAAACTCAAAACCCTATTTCAAACCCTAAACCCTAATTTTTACCCAAAACCCTAATTTTGACCCGAAACCCTAATTTTACCCAAAACCCTAATTCTAACCCTATTTTCGACCCAAAACCCTATTTTTAACACAACCCGATTTTTGACCCAAAACCCTAATTTTGACCCAAAACCCTAATTTTGACCCGAAACCATCATTTTACCCCGAAACCATCATTTTGACACGAAACCCTAATTTTACCTAAAACCCTAATTCTAACCTTATTTTTTACCCAAAACCCTATTTTAAACTCAAAACCCTATTTCAAACCCTAAACCCTAATTTTGACCCTAAACCCTAATTTTAACCCAAAACCCTAATTTTGACCCGAAACCCTAATTTTTACCCAAAACCCTAATTCTAACCCTATTTTCGACCCAAAACCCTATTTCTAACACAACCCGATTTTTGACCCAAAACCCTATTTCAAACCCTAAACCCTAATTTTGACCCTAAACCCTAATTTTTACCCAAAACCATAATTCTAACCCTATTTTAGACCCAAAACACTATTTTAGACTAACAACCCTATTTCAAACCCTAAACCCTAATTTTGACCCTAAATCCGAAATTTGACCCAGAACCCTAATTTTGACCCGAAACCATAATTTTACCCAAAACCCTAATTCTAACCCTATTTTCGACCCAAAACCCTATTTTTAACACAACCCGATTTTTGACCCAAAACCCTAATTTTGACCCAAAACCCTAATTTGGACCCAAAACCATCATTTTGACACGAAACCCTAATTTTACCCAAAACCCTAATTCTAACCTTATTTTTGACCCAAAACCCTATTTTAAACTCAAAACCCTATTTCAAACCCTAAACCCTAATTTTAACCCAAAACCCTGATTTTGACCCGAAACCCTAATTTTACCCAAAACCCTAATTCTAACCTTATTTTAGACCCAAAACCCTATTTTAGACTAAAAACCCTATTTCAAACCCTAAACCCTAATTTTGACCCTAAATCCTAAATTTGACCCAGAACCATAATTTTGACCCGAAACCATAATTTTACCCAAAACCCTAATTCTAACCCTATTGTCGACCCAAAACCCTATTTTTAACTCAACCCTATTTTGACCCAAAACCCTAATTTTGACCAAAAACCCTAATTTTGACACAAAACCCTCTATTT
The DNA here is from genome assembly GCA_030762895.1 of Sophora flavescens. NCBI lineage: Eukaryota > Viridiplantae > Streptophyta > Magnoliopsida > Fabales > Fabaceae > Sophora > Sophora flavescens. The sequence continues at coordinate 842,829 of JAUPTC010000015.1, forward strand.
CACCCATAACCCTTATTTTTACCAGAAACCCTAATTTTACCCAAAACCCTAATTCTAACCTTATTTTTGACCCAAAACCCTATTTTAAACTCAAAACCCTATTTCTAACCCTAAACCCTAATTTTTACCCAAAACCCTAATTTTGACCCGAAACCCTAATTTTACCCAAAACCCTAATTCTAACCCTATTTTCGACCCAAAACCCTATTTTTAACTCAACCCTATTTTGACCCAAAACCCTAATTTTGACCAAAAACCCTAATTTTGACACAAAACCCTAAATTTAACCCAAAACCCTTATTTTGACCCGAAACCCTAATTTTACCCAAAACCCTAATTCTAACCTTATTTTTGACCCAAAACCCTATTTTAAACTCAAAACCCTATTTCAAACCCTGAATCCTAATTTTGACCCGAAACCCTAATTTTACCCAAAACCCTAATTCTAACCCTATTTTCGACCCAAAATCCTATTTTTAACACAACCCTAATTTTGACCCAAAACCCTAATTTTGACCCGAAACCATCATTTTGACACGAAACCCTAATTTTACCCAAAACCCTAATTCTAACCTTATTTTTGACCCAAAACCCTATTTTAAAGTCAAAACCCTATTTCAAACCCTAAACCCTAATTTTAACCCAAAACCCTAATTTTGACCCGAAACCCTAATTTTACCCAAAACCCTAATTCTAACCCTATTTTCGACCCAAAACCCTATTTTTAACACAACCAGATTTTTGACCCAAAACCCTAATTTTGACACAAAACCCTAATTTTGACCCGAAACCCAAATTTTTACCCAAAACCCTAATTCTAACCCTATTTTTGACCTAAAACCCTATTTTAAACTATAAACCCTATTTCAAACCCTAAACCATAATTTAGACCCTAAATCCTAAATTTGACCCAGAACCCTAATTTTGACCCGAAACCATAATTTTACCCAAAACCCTAATTGTAACCCTATTTTTGACCCAAAACCTTATTTTTAACTCAACCCTATTTTTGACCCAAAACCCTAATTTTGACCCAAAACCCTAATTTTGACACAAAACCCTAAATTTAACCCAAAACCCTATTGTAAACTCAAAACTCAATTTCAAACCCTAAACCCTAATTTTTACCCAAAACCCTAATACTAACCCTATTTTTGACCCAAAACCCAATTTTTAAATGAAACCCATAATTTTGACCCTAAATCCTAAATTTGACCCAGAACCCTAATTTTGACCCAAAACCTTATTTTAAACTCAAAACCCTATTTCAAACCCTAAACCCTAATTTTGACCCTAAACCCTAATTTTTACCCAGAACCCTAATTTTGACCCGAAACCATAATTTTACCCAAAACCCTAATTCTAACCCAATTTTCGACCCAAAACCCTATTTTTAACTCAACCCTATTTTGACCCAAAACCCTAATTTTGCCCAAAAACCCTAATTTTGACACAAAACCCTAAATTTAACACAACCCTTATTTTGACCCGAAACCCTAATTTTACCCAAAGCCCAAATTCTTACATTATTTTTGACCCAAAACCCTATTTTAAACTCAAAACCCTATTTCAAACCCTAAACCCTAATTTTGACCCAAAACCCTAATTTTTACCCAAAACCCTAATTCTAACCCTATTTTCGACCCAAAACCCTATTTTTAACACAACCCGATTTTTGACCCTAAACCCTAATTTTGACCCTAAACCCTAATTTTGATCCAAAATCCTAATTCTAACCCTATTTTTGACCCTAAACCCTATTTTAAACTATAAACCCTATTTCAAACCCTAAACCATAATTTTGACCCAAATTCCTAAATTTGACCCAGAACCCTAATTTTGACCCGAAACCATAATTTTACCCAAAACCCTAAATCTAACCCTATTTTCGACCAAAAAACTTATGTTTAACTCAACCCAATTTTTGACCCAAAACCCAATTTTGACCCAAAACCCTAATTTTGACACAAAACCCTAAATTTAACCCAAAACCCTATTTTAAACTCAAAACTCAATTTCAAACCCTAAACCCTAATTTTGACCCTAAACCCTAATTTTGACCCAAAACCCTAATTCTAACCCTATTTTTGACCCAAAACCCAATTTTTAAATCAAAACCCTAATTTTGACCCTAAATCCTAAATTTGACCCAGAACCCTAATTTTGACCCAAACCCTTATTTTAAACTCAAAACCCTATTTCAAACCCTAAACCCAAATTTTGACCCTAAACCCTAATTCTAACCCTATTTTAGACCCAAAACCCTATTTTAGACTAAAAACCCTATTTCAAACCCTAAACCCTAATTTTGACCCTAAATCCTAAATTTGACCCAGAACCATAATTTTGACCCGAAACCATAATTTTACCCAAAACCCTAATTCTAACCCTATTGTCGACCCAAAACCCTATTTTTAACTCAACCCTATTTTGACCCAAAACCCTAATTTTGACCAAAAACCCTAATTTTGACACAAAACCCTAAATTTAACCCAAAACCCTTATTTTGACCCGAAACCCTAATTTTACCCAAAACCCTAATTCTAACCTTATTTTTGACCCAAAACCCTATTTTAAACTCAAAACCCTATTTCAAACCCTAAACACTAATTTTTACCCAAAACCCTATGACCCGAAACCCTAATTTTACCCAAAACCCTAATTCTAACCCTATTTTCGACCCAAAACCCTAATTCTAACCTTATTTTTGACCCAAAACCCTATTTTAAACTCAAAACCCTATTTCAAACCCTAAACTATAATTTTGACCCTAATCCCTAATTTTAACCCAAAACCCTAATTTTGACCCGAAACCCTAATTTTTACCCAAAACCCTAATTCTAACCCTATTTTCGACCCAAAACCCTATTTCTAACACAACCCGATTTTTGACCCAAAACCCTATTTCAAACCCTAAACCCTAATTTTGACCCTAAACCCTAATTTTTACCCAAAACCCTAATTCTAACCCTATTTTAGACCCAAAACACTATTTTAGACTAACAACCCTATTTCAAACCCTAAACCCTAATTTTGACCCTAAATCCTAAATTTGACCCAGAACCCTAATTTTGACCCGAAACCCTAATTTTACCCAAAACCCTAATTCTAACCCTATTTTAGACCCAAAACCCTATTTTTAACTCAACCCTATTTTGACCCAAAACCCTAATTTTGACCAAAAGACCTAATTTTGACACAAAACCCTAAATTTAACCCAAAACCCTTATTTTGACCCGAAACCCTAATTTTATCCAAAACCCTAATTCTAACCTTATTTTTGACCCAAAACCCTATTTTAAACTCAAAACCCTATTTCAAACCCTAAACCCTAATTTTGACCCGAAACCCTAATTTTACCCAAAACCCTAATTCTAACCCTATTTTCGACCCAAAATCCTATTTTTAACACAACCCGATTTTTGACCCAAAACCCTAATTTTGACCCAAAACCCTAATTTTGACCCGAAACCATCATTTTGTCACGAAACCCTAATTTTACCCAAAACCCTAATTCTAACCTTATTTTTGACCCAAAACCCTATTTTAAAGTCAAAACCCTATTTCAAACCCTAAACCCTAATTTTAACCCAAAACCCTAATTTTGACCCGAAACCCTAATTTTACCCAAAACCCTAATTCTAACCCTATTTTCGACCCAAAACCCTATTTCTAACACAACCCGATTTTTGACCCAAAACCCTATTTCAAACCCTAAACCCTAATTTTGACCCTAAACCCTAATTTTTACCCTATTTTAGACACAAAACACTATTTTAGACTAACAACCCTATTTCAAACCCTAAACCCAAATTTTGACCCTAAACCCTAATTTTTACCCAAAACTCTAATTCTAACCCTATTTTAGACCCAAAACCCTATTTTAGACTAAAAACCCTATTTCAAACCCTAAACCCTAATTTTGACCCTAAATCCTAAATTTGACCCAGAACCATAATTTTGACCCGAAACCATAATTTTACCCAAAACCCTAATTCTAACCCTATTTTCGACCCAAAACCCTATTTTTAACTCAACCCTATTTTGACCCAAAACCCTAATTTTGACCAAAAACCCTAATTTTGACACAAAACCCTAAATTTAACCCAAAACCCTTATTTTGACCCGAAACCCTAATTTTACCCAAAACCCTAATTCTAACCTTATTTTTGACCCAAAACCCTATTTTAAACTCAAAACCCTATTTCAAACCCTAAACCCTAATTTTTACCCAAAACCCTAATTTTGACCCGAAACCCTAATTTTACCCAAAACCCTAATTCTAACCCTATTTTCGACCCAAAACCCTATTTTTAACACAACCCGATTTTTGACCCAAAACCCTAATTTTGACCCGAAACCATCATTTTACCCCGAAACCATCATTTTGACACGAAACCCTAATTTTACCTAAAACCCTAATTCTAACCTTATTTTTTACCCAAAACCCTATTTTAAACTCAAAACCCTATTTCAAACCCTAAACCCTAATTTTGACCCTAAACCCTAATTTTAACCCAAAACCCTAATTTTGACCCGAAACCCTAATTTTTACCCAAAACCCTAATTCTAACCCTATTTTCGACCCAAAACCCTATTTCTAACACAACCCGATTTTTGACCCAAAACCCTATTTCAAACCCTAAACCCTAATTTTGACCCTAAACCCTAATTTTTACCCAAAACCATAATTCTAACCCTATTTTAGACCCAAAACACTATTTTAGACTAACAACCCTATTTCAAACCCTAAACCCTAATTTTGACCCTAAATCCTAAATTTGACCCAGAACCCTAATTTCGACCCGAAACCATAATTTTACCCAAAACCCTAATTCTAACCCTATTTTCGACCCAAAACCCTATTTTTAACACAACCCGATTTTTGACCCAAAACCCTAATTTTGACCCGAAACCATCATTTTGACACGAAACCCTAATTTTACCCAAAACCCTAATTCTAACCTTATTTTTGACCCAAAACCCTATTTTAAACTCAAAACCCTATTTCAAACCCTAAACCCTAATTTTAACCCAAAACCCTAATTTTGACCAGAAACCCTAATTTTACCCAAAACCCTAATTCTAACCCTATTTTAGACCCAAAACCCTATTTTAGACTAAAAACCCTATTTCAAACCCTAAACCCTAATTTTGTCCCTTAATCATAAATTTGACCTAAACCATAATTTTGACCAAAACCATAATTTTACCCAAAACCCTAATTCTAACCCTATTTTTGACCCAAAACCCTATTTTTAACTCAACCCTATTTTTGTCCCAAAACCCTAATTTTGACCAAAAACCCTAATTTTGACACAAAACCCTAAATTTCAACCATAACCCTTATTTTGACCCGAAACCCTAATTTTACCCAAAACCCTAATTCTAACCTTATTTTTGACCCAAAACCCTATTTTAAACTCAAAACCCTATTTCAAACCCTAAACCCTAATTTTTACCCAAAACCCTAATTTTGACCCGAAACCCTAATTTTACCCAAAACCCTAATTCTAACCCTATTTTCGACCCAAAACCCTATTTTTAACTCAACCCTATTTTCACCCAAAACCCTAATTTTGACCAAAACCCCTAATTTTGACACAAAACCCTAAATTTAACCCAAAACCCTTATTTTGACCCGAAACCCTAATTTTACCCAAAACCCTAATTCTAACCTTATTTTTGACCCAAAACCCTATTTTAAACTCAAAACCCTATTTCAAACCCTAAACCCTAATTTTGACCCGAAACCCTAATTTTACCCAAAACCCTAATTCTAACCCTATTTTCGACCCAAAATCCTATTTTTAACACAACCCGATTTTTGACCCAAAACCCTAATTTTGACCCAAAACCCTAATTTTGACCCGAAACCATCATTTTGACACGAAACCCTAAATTTACCCAAAACCCTAATTCTAACCTTATTTTTTACCCAAAACCCTATTTTAAAGTCAAAACCCTATTTCAAACCCTAAACCCTAATTTTAACCCAAAACCCTAATTTTGACCCGAAACCCTAATTTTACCCAAAACCCTAATTCTAACCCTATTTTCGACCCAAAACCCTATTTCTAACACAACCCGATTTTTGACCCAAAACCCTATTTCAAACCCTAAACCCTAATTTTGACCCTAAACCCTAATTTTTACCCAAAACCCTAATTCTAACCCTATTTTAGACACAAAACACTATTTTAGACTAACAACCCTATTTCAAACCCTAAACCCAAATTTTGACCCTAAACCCTAATTTTTACCCAAAACCCTAATTCTAACCCTATTTTAGACCCAAAACCCTATTTTAGACTAAAACCCTATTTCAAAGCCTAAACCCTTATTTTGACCTTAAATCCTAAATTAGAACCAGAACAATAATTTTTAACCTAAACCATATTTTTACCCTAAACCCTAATTCTAACCCTATTGTCGACCGAAAACCCTTTTTTTAACTCAACCCTATTTTGACCCATAACCCTAATTTTGACCAAAACCCTAATTTTGACACAAAACCCTAAATTTAACCCAAAACCCTTCTTTTGACCCGAAACCCTAATTTTACCCAAAACCCTAATTCTAACCTTATTTTTGACCCAAAACCCTATTTTAAACTCAAAACCCTATTTCAAACCCTAAACCCTAATTTTTACCCAAAACCCTAATTTTGAACCGAAACCCTAATTTTACCCAAAACCCTAATCATAACCCTATTTTCTACCCGAAACATGATTTTTAACACAACCCGATTTTTGACCCAAAACCATAATTTTGACCAAAACCATCATTTTACCCAAAACCATCATTTTGACACGAAACCCTAATTTTACCTAAAACCCTAATTCTAACCTTATTTTTACCCAAAATCCCTATTTTAAACTCAAAACCCTATTTCAAACCCTAAACCCTAATTTTGACCCTAAACCCTATTTTTAACCCAAAACCGTTATTTTTACCCGTTACCGTATTTTTTACGTTTTCCCTAATTATAACCCTATTTTCGACCCAAAACCCTATTTCTAACACAACCCGATTTTTGACCCAAAACCCTATTTCAAACCCTAAACCCTAATTTTGACCAAAAACCCTAATTTTGACCCAAAACCATAATTCTAACCCTATTTTAGACCCAAAACACTATTTTAGACTAACAACCCTATTTCAAACCCTAAACCCTAATTTTGACCCTAAATCCTAAATTTGACCCAGAACCCTAATTTTGACCCGAAACCATAATTTTACCCAAAACCCTAATTCTAACCCTATTTTCGACCCAAAACCCTATTTTTAACACAACCCGATTTTTGACCCAAAACCCTAATTTTGACCCAAAACCCTAATTTTGACCCGAAACCATCATTTTGACACGAAACCCTAATTTTACCCAAAACCCTAATTCTAACCTTATTTTTGACCCAAAACCCTATTTTAAACTCAAAACCCTATTTCAAACCCTAAACCCTAATTTTAACCCAAAACCCTAATTTTGACCCGAAACCCTAATTTTACGCAAAACCCTAATTCTAACCTTATTTTAGACCCAACACCCTATTTTAGACTAAAAACCCTATTTCAAACCCTAAACCCTAATTTTGACCCTAAATCCTAAATTTGACCCAGAACCATAATTTTGACCCGAAACCATAATTTTACCCAAAACCCTAATTCTAACCCTATTTTCGACCCAAAACCCTATTTTTAACTCAACCCTATTTTGACCCAAAACCCTAATTTTGACCAAAAACCCTAATTTTGACACAAAACCCTAAATTTAACCCAAAACCCTTATTTTGACCCGAAACCCTAATTTTACCCAAAACCCTAATTCTAACCTTATTTTTGACCCAAAACCCTATTTTAAACTCAAAACCCTATTTCAAACCCTAAACCCTAATTTTTACCCAAAACCCTAATTTTGACCCGAAACCCTAATTTTACCCAAAACCCTAATTCTAACCCTATTTTCGACCCAAAACCCTATTTTTAACACAACCCGATTTTTGACCCAAAACCCTAATTTTGACCCAAAACCCTAATTTTGACCCGAAACCATCATTTTACCCCGAAACCATCATTTTGACACGAAACCCTAATTTTACCCAAAACCCTAATTCTAACCTTATTTTTTACCCAAAACCCTATTTTAAACTCAAAACCCTATTTCAAACCCTAAACCCTAATTTTGACCCTAAACCCTAATTTTTACCCGAAACCCTAATTTTTACCCAAAACCCTAATTCTAACCCTATTTTCGACCCAAAACCCTATTTCTAACACAACCCGATTTTTGACCCAAAACCCTATTTCAAACCCTAAACCCTAATTTTGACCCGAAACCCTAATTTTTACCCAAAACCATAATTCTAACCCTATTTTAGACCCAAAACACTATTTTAGACTAACAACCCTATTTCAAACCCTAAACCCTAATTTTGACCCTAAATCCTAAATTTGACCCAGAACCCTAATTTTGACCCGAAACCATAATTTTACCCAAAACCCTAATTCTAACCCTATTTTCGACCCAAAACCCTATTTTTAACACAACCCTTTTTTTTGACCCAAAACCCTAATTTTGACCCAAAACCCATCATTTTGACACGAAACCCTAATTTTACCCAAAACCCTAATTCTAACCTTATTTTTGACCCAAAACCCTATTTTAAACTCAAAACCCTATTTCAAACCCTAAACCCTAATTTTGACACAAAACCCTAATTTTGACCCGAACCCTAATTTTACCCAAAACCCTAATTCTAACCCTATTTTAGACCCAAAACCCTATTTTAGACTAAAAACCCTATTTCAAACCCTAAACACTAATTTTTTCCCTAAATCCTAATTTTAACCCAAAACCCTAATTTTGATCCGAAACCCTAATTTTACCCAAAACCCTAATTCTAACCCTATTTTTGACCCAAAACCCTATTTTTAACTCAACCCTATTTTGACCCAAAACCCTAATTTTGACCAAAAACCCTAATTTTGACACAAAACCCTAAATTTCAACCATAACCCTTATTTTGACCCGAAACCCTAATTTTACCCAAAACCCTAATTCTAACCTTATTTTTGACCCAAAACCCTATTTTTAAGCTCAAAACCCTATTTCAAACCCTAAACCCTAATTTTACCCAAAACCCTAATTTTGACCAGAACCCTAATTTTACCCAAAACCCTAATTCTAACCCTATTTTCACCCAAAACCCTATTTTTAACTCAACACTATTTTGACCCAAAACCCTAATTTTGAGCAAAAACCCTAATTTTGACACAAATCCCTAAATTTAACCCAAAACCCTTATTTTGACACGAAACACTAATTTTACCCAAAACCCTAATTCTAACCTAATTTTTGTCCCAAAACCCTATTTTAAACTCAAAACCCTATTTCAAACCCTAAACCCTAATTTTGACCCGAAACCCTAATTTTACCCAAAACCCTAATTCTAACCCTATTTTCGACCCAAAATCCTATTTTTAACACAACCCGATTTTTGACCCAAAACCCTAATTTTGACCCAAAACCCTAATTTTGACCCGAAACCATCATTTTGACACGAAACCCTAATTTTACCCAAAACCCTAATTCTAACCTTATTTTTTACCCAAAACCCTATTTTAAAGTCAAAACCCTATTTCAAACCCTAAACCCTAATTTTAACCCAAAACCCTAATTTTGACCCGAAACCCTAATTTTACCCAAAACCCTAATTCTAACCCTATTTTCGACCCAAAACCCTATTTCTAACACAACCCGATTTTTGACCCAAAACCCTATTTCAAACCCTAAACCCTAATTTTGACCCTAAACCCTAATTTTTACCCAAAACCCTAATTCTAACCCTATTTTATACACAAAACACTATTTTAGACTAACAACCCTATTTCAAACCCTAAACCCAAATTTTGACCCTAAACCCTAATTTTTACCCAAAACCCTAATTCTAACCCTATTTTAGACCCAAAACCCAATTTTAGACTAAAAACCCTATTTCAAACCCTAAACCCTAATTTTGACCCTAAATCCTAAATTTGACCCAGAACCATAATTTTGACCCGAAACCATAATTTTACCCAAAACCCTAATTCTAACCCTATTTTAGACCCTAATCCCTATTTTTAACTCAACCCTATTTTGACCCAAAACCCTAATTTTGACCAAAAACCCTAATTTTGACACAAAACCCTAAATTTAACCCAAAACCCTTATTTTGACCCGAAACCCTAACTTTACCCAAAACCCTAATTCTAACCTTATTTTTGACCCAAAACCCTATTTTAAACTCAAAACCCTATTTCAAACCCTAAACCCTAATTTTGACCCAAAACCCTAATTTTGACCCGAAACCCTAATTTTACCCAAAACCCTAATTCTAACCCTATTTTCGACCCAAAACCCTATTTTTAACACAACCCGATTTTTGACCCAAAACCCTAATTTTGACCCAAAACCCTAATTTTGACCTGAAACCATTATTTTACCCCTAAACCATCATTTTGACCACGAAACCCTAATTTTACCTAAAACCCTAATTCTAACCTTATTTTTACCCAAAACCCTATTTTTACACTCAAAACCCTATTTCAAACCCTAAACCCTAATTTTGACCCTAAACCCTAATTTTAACCCAAAACCCTAATTTTGACCCGAAACCCTAATTTTTACCCAAAACCCTAAATCTAACCCTATTTTCGACCCAAAACCCTATTTCTAACACAACCCGATTTTTGACCCAAAACCCTATTTCAAACCCTAAACCCTAATTTTGACCCTAAACCCTAATTTTTACCCAAAACCATAATTCTAACCCTATTTTAGACCCAAAACACTATTTTAGACTAACAACCCTATTTCAAACCCTAAACCCTAATTTTGACCCTAAATCCTAAATTTGACCCAGAACCCTAATTTCGACCCGAAACCATAATTTTACCCAAAACCCTAATTCTAACCCTATTTTCGACCCAAAACCCTATTTTTAACACAACCCGATTTTTGACCCAAAACCCTAATTTTGACCCGAAACCATCATTTTGACACGAAACCCTAATTTTACCCAAAACCCTAATTCTAACCTTATTTTTGACCCAAAACCCTATTTTAAACTCAAAACCCTATTTCAAACCCTAAACCCTAATTTTAACCCAAAACCCTAATTTTGACCCGAAACCCTAATTTTACCCAAAACCCTAATTCTAACCCTATTTTAGACCCAAACCCCTATTTTAGACTAAAAACCCTATTTCAAACCCTAAACCCTAATTTTGACCCTAAATCCTAAATTTGACCCAGAACCATAATTTTGACCCGAAACCATAATTTTACCCAAAACCCTAATTCTAACCCTATTTTCGACCCAAAACCCTATTTTTAACTCAACCCTATTTTGACCCAAAACCCTAATTTTGACCAAAAACCCTAATTTTGACACAAAACCCTAAATTTCAACCATAACCCTTATTTTGACCAAACCCTAATTTTACCCAAACCCTAATTCTAACCTTATTTTTGACCGAAAACCCTATTTTAAACTCAAAACCCTATTTCAAACCCTAAACCCTAATTTTGACACAAAACCCTAATTTTGACCCGAACCCTAATTTTACCCAAAACCCTAATTCTAACCCTATTTTCGACCCAAAACCCTATTTTCAACTCAACCCTATTTTGACCCAAAACCCTAATTTTGACCAAAACCCTAATTTTGACACAAAATCCTAAATTTAACCCAAACCCTTATTTTGACCCCCCTAATTTTACCCAAAACCCAAATTCTAACCTTATTTTTGACCCAAACCCTATTTTAAACTCAAAACCCTATTTCAAACCCTAAACCCTAATTTTGACCCTAAACCCTAATTTTAACCCAAAACCCTAATTTTGACCCGAAACCCTAATTTTACCCAAAACCCTAATTCTAACTCTATTTTCGACCCAAAACCCTATTTCTAACACAACCCGATTTTTGACCCAAAACCCTATTTCAAACCCTAAACCCTAATTTTGACCCTAAACCCTAATTTTTACCCAAAACCCTAATTCTAACCCTATTTTAGACCCAAAACACTATTTTAGACTAACAACCCTATTTCAAACCCTAAACCCTAATTTTGACCCTAAATCCTTAATTTGACCCAGAAACCTAATTTTGACCCGAAACCATAATTTTACCCAAAACCCTAATTCTAACCCAATTTTCGACCCAAAACCCTATTTTTAACACAACCCTATTTTGACCCGATACGCAAATATTGACCCATAACCCTAATTTTGACACAAAACCCTAAATTTAACCCAAAACCCTTATTTTGACCCGAAACCCTAATTTTACCCAAAACCCTAATTCTAACCTTATTTTTGACCCAAAACCCTATTTTAAACTCAAAACCCTATTTCAAACCCTAAACCCTAATTTTGACCCGAAACCTAGTTTTACCCAAAACCCTCTAACCCTATTTTCGAACCAAAACCCTATTTTTAACACAACCCGATTTTTGACCCAAAACCCTAATTTTGACCCAAAACCCTAATTTTGACCCGAAACCATCATTTTACCCCGAAACCATCATTTTGACACGAAACCCTAATTTTACCCAAAACCCTATTTTTAACTCAACCCTATTTTGACCCAAAACCCTAATTTAGACCAAAAACCCTAATTTTGACATAAAACCCTAAATTTAACCCAAAACCCTTATTTTGACCCGAAACCTAATTTTACCCAAAACCCTAATTCTAACCTTATTTTTGACCCAAACCCTATTTTAAACTCAAAGCCCTATTTCAAACCCTAAACCCTAATTTTTACCCAAGACCCTAATTTTGACCAGACCCTAATTTTACCCAAAACCCCCCTAATTCTAACCATAATTTTACCCAAAACCCTATTTTTAAATCAACCCTATTTTGACCCAAAACCCTAATTTAGACCAAACCAAAACCAAATTTTGACACAAAACCCTAAATTTAACCCAAAACCCTTATTTTGACCCGAAACCCTAATTTTACCCAAAACCCTAATTCTAACCTTATTTTTGACCCAAAACCCTATTTTAAACTCAAAACCCTATTTCAAACCCTAAACCCTAATTTTTACCCAAAACCCTAATTTTGACCAACCCTAATTTTACCCAAAACCCTAATTCTAACCCTAATTTTACCCAAAACCCTATTTTTAACTCAACCCTATTTTGACCCAAAACCCTAATTTAGACCAAAAACCCTAATTTTGACACAAAACCCTAAATTTAACCCAAAACCCTTATTTTGACCCGAAACCCTAATTTTACCCAAAACCCTAATTCTAACCTTATTTTTGACCCAAAACCCTATTTTAAACTCAAAACCCTATTTCAAACCCTAAACCCTAATTTTAACCCAAAACCCTAATTTTGACCCGAAACCCTAATTTTGCCCAAAACCCTAATTCTAACCCTATTTTAGACCCAAAACCTTATTTTTAACTCAACCCTATTTTGACCCAAAACCCTAATTTTGATCAAAAACCCTAATTTTGACACAAAACCCTAAATTTAACCCAAAACCCTTATTTTGACCCGAAACCCTAATTTTACCCAAAACCCAAATTCTAACCTTATTTTTGACCCAAAACCCTATTTTAAACTCAAAACCCTATTTCAAACCCTAAACCCTAATTTTGACCCTAAACCCTAATTGTAACCCAAAACCCTAATTTTGACCCGAAACCCTAATTTTACCCAAAACCCTAATTCTAACTCTATTTTCGACCCAAAACCCTATTTCTAACACAACCCGATTTTTGACCCAAAACCCTATTTCAAACCCTAAACCCTAATTTTGAACCTAAACCCTAAATTTTACCCTAAACCCTAATTCTAACCCTATTTTAGACCCAAAACACTATTTTAGACTAACAACCCTATTTCAAACCCTAAACCCTAATTTTGACCCTAAATCCTAAATTTGACCCAGAACCCTAATTTTGACCTGAAACCATAATTTTACCCAAAACCCTAATTCTAACCCAATTTTCGACCCAAAACCCTATTTTTCACTCAACCCTATTTTGACCCTAAACCCTAATTTTGACCAAAAACCCTAATTTTGACACAAAACCCTAAATTTAACCCAAAACCCTTATTTGACTAAACCCTAATTTTACCCAAAACCCTAATTATAACCTTATTTTTGACCCAAAACCCTATTTTAAACTCAAAGCCCTATTACAAACCCTAAACCCTAATTTTAACCCAAACCCTAATTTTGACCAAACCCTAATTTTACCCAAAACCCTAATTCTAACCCTATTTTAGACCCAAAACCCTATTTTAGACTAAAAACCCTATTTCAAACCCTAAACCCTAATTTTGACCCTAAATCCTAAATTTGACCCAGAACCATAATTTTGAACCGAAACCATAATTTTACCCAAACCCTAATTCTAACCCTAATGCGACTTCAAACCCTATTTTTAACTCAACCCTATTTTGACCCAAGACCCTAATTTTGACCAAAACCCTAATTTTGACACTAAAACCCTAAATTTCACCCATAACCCTTATTTTGACCAAACCATAATTTTACCCAAAACCCTAATTCTAACCTTATTTTTGACCCAAACCCTATTTCAAACCCAAACCCTATTTCAAACCCAAACCCTAATTTTTACCCAAAACCCTAATTTTGACCCAAACTAACCCTAATTTTACCCAAAACCCTAATTCTAAACCTATTTTAGACCCAAAACCCTATTTTTAACTCAACCCTATTTTGGCCAAACCCTAATTTTGACCAAAACCCTAATTTTGACACAAAACCCTGAGTTTCAACCATAACCCTTATTTTGACCAAAACCCTAATTTTACCCAAAGCCTAATTCTAACCTTATTTTTGACCAAACCCTATTTTAAACTCAAAACCCTATTTCAAACCCTAAACCCTAATTTTTACCCAAAACCCTAATTTCACCCGAAACCCTAATTTTAACCCTATTTTCGACCCAAAATCCTATTTTTAACACAACCCGATTTTTGACCCAAAACCCTAATTTGGACCCAAAACCCCAATTTTGACCCGAAACCATCATTTTGACACGAAACCCTAATTTTACCCAAAACCCTAATTCTAACCTTATTTTTGACCCAAAACCCTATTTTAAAGTCAAAACCCTATTTCAAACCCTAAATCCTAATTTTAACCCAAAACCGTAATTTTGACCCAACCCTAATTTTACCCAAAACCCTAATTCTAACCCTATTTTCACCCAAAACCCTATTTCTAACAAACCCGATTTTTGACCCAAAACCCTATTTCAAACCCCAAACCCTAATTTTGACCCTAAACCCTAATTTAAACCCAAACCCCTAATTCTAACCTTATTTTTGACACAAACACTATTTTAGACTAACAACCCTATTTCAAACCCTAAACCCAAATTTTGACCCAAAACCCTAATTTTAACGCAAAAACCAAATTCTAACCCTATATTTAACCAAAAAACCTATTTAAAAATCAAAACCCTATTTCCAACCATAAACACTAATTTTAACCAAAATCCTAAATTTGACCCGGAACCATAATTTTGACCAAAACCATAATTTTACCCAAAACCCTAATTCTAACCCTATTATTGACCCAAAACCCTATTTTTAACTCAACCCTATTTTGACCTAAAACCTAATTTTGACCAAAAACCCTAATTTTGACCACAAACCCTAAATTTAACCCAAACCATATTTTGACCAAAACCCTAATTTTACCCAAAACCCTAATTCTAACCTTATTTTTGACCCAAAACCTATTATAACTCAAACCCTATTTCAAACCCTAAACCCTAATTTTTACCCAAACCCTAATTTTGAACCGAAACCCTAATTTTACCAAAACCCGAATTCTAACCCTATTTTAGACCCAAAACCCTATTTTTAACGATTTTTGACCCAAAACCCTAATTTTGACCCAAAACCCTAATTTTGACCAAAACCATCATTTTACCCCCAAACCATCATTTTGACCACGAAACCTAATTTTACCTAAAACCCTAATTCTAACCTTATTTTTACCCAAAACCCTATTTTAAACTCAAAACCCTATTTCAAACCCTAAACCCTAATTTTGACCCTAAACCCTAATTTTAACCCAAAACCTAATTTTGACCCGAAACCCTAATTTTACCCAAAACCCTAATTCTAACCCTATTTTCGACCCAAAAATCTATTTCTAACACAAACGGATTTTTAACCTAAAACCCTATTTCAAACCCTAAACCCTAATTTTGACCCTAAACCCTAATTTTACCCAAAACCATAATTCTAACCTATTTTAGACCCAAAACACTATTTTAGACTAACAACCCTATTTCAAACCCTAAACCCTAATTTTGACCCTAAATCCTAAATTGACCAAACCTAATTTTGACCCGAAACCATAATTTTACCCAAAACCCTAATTCTAACCTTATTTTCGACCCAAATCCTATTTTTAACACAACCCTTTTTGACCCAAAACCCTAATTTTACCCAAAACCATAATTTTGACCAGAAACCCTAATTTTACCCAAAACCCTAATTCTAACCTTATCTTTGACCTAAAACCCTATTTTAAACTCAAATCCCTATTTCAAACCCAAAACCCTAATTTAACTCAAAACCTAATTTTGACCTAAACCCTAATTTTACCCAAAACCCTAATTCTAACCTATTTTGACCCGAACCCCTATTTTAGACTAAAAACCTATTTCAAACCCTAAACCCTAATTTTACCCTAAATCCTAAATTTGACCCAAACCATAATTTTGACCGAAACCATAATTTTACCCAAACCTAATTCTAACCCTATTTTGACCCAAAACCCTATTTTTAACTCAACCCTATTTTTACCCAAAAACCTAATTTTGACCAAAAACCCTAATTTTGAACACAAAACCCTAAATTTCAACCAAACCCTAATTCTACCCTAATTTTTACCCAAAACCCTAATTCAAACCTATTTTTGACCCAAAACCCTATTTTAAACTCAAAACCCTATTTCAACCCTAAACCTAATTTTACCCAAAACCCTAATTTTGACCCAAACCCTAATTTTACCCAAAATCCTAATTTAACCCTATTTTCACTTCAAAACCCTATTTTTAACTCAACCCTATTTACCCAAAACCCTAATTTTAAACCAAACCCTAATTTTTACCAAACCCTAATTTTCCCCAACTTTACCAATTCTAACTCTATTTTTGACCAAAACCCTATTTCAAACCTTACCCGATTTTGACTCAAAACCTTATTTCAAACCTAAACCTTAATTTTTACCCAAAACCCTAATTTTACCCAAAACCCTAATTCTACCATATTTGACCAAAAACACTATTTTTAACTCAAGACCCTAATTTAAACCCTAAACCCTAATTTTAACCTAAATCCTAAATTTAACCCTAATTTTGACCCAAAACCCAAAATTTAAACCCAAACTCTAATTTTAACCCTAAACCTAATTTTACTCAAACCCAATTTTACCCAAAACCTAATTTTGACCAAAAACCTAATTTTAAACTAAAACCCTATTTAACCCAAAACCCTAATTTTGACCCAAACCTAATTTTACCAAAACCAAATTAACCCAAAACCTAATTTAACTCCTATTTTTACCCAACCCTATTTTAACACAAAACCCTATTTTAAACCCAAAACCCTAATTTTGACCTAAACCCTAATTTTAACCCAAACCCTAATTTACCCAAAACCGTAATTTAAAACCTATTTTACACTAAAACCCCATTTCTAACACACAAACCTATTTTTGACCCCAAATCCTAATTTTATAATAACCCTAATTTTCACCCAAACCTTATTTTGAAACCATAATTCTAACACCCAATAACCCTATTTTAACTCAAAACCCTATTTTTACAACTCATTTTTGACCCAAACCCTAATTTTGACCATGAACCCTAAATTTAACCCAAACCATCATTTTGACCAAACCCTCATTTTAACACCCAAACCCTATTTTTGACCTAAAACCCTATTTAACACCTAAACCCTAATTTAGACCTAAACCTATCTTCGCCCAAAACCCTAAATTTAACCCGAAACCCTTAATTTTACCCAAACCCTAATTTTACCCAAAACCCTAATT
>JAUPTC010000015.1:861443-885862 GCA_030762895.1 Sophora flavescens
TTTGGTGTCAAAATTAGGGTTTTGTGTCAAAATTAGGGTTTTGGGTCAAAAATAGGGTTTTGGGTGAAAATAGGGTTAGAATTAGGGTTTTGGGTAAAAATTAGGGTTTAGGGTTTGAAATAGGGTTTTGAGTTTAAAATAGGGTTTTGGGTCAAAAATAGGGTTAGAATTAAGGTTTTGGGTAAAATTAGGGTTTTGGGTGAAAAATAGGGTTAGAATTAGGGTTTTGGGTAAAAATTAGGGTTTAGGGTCAAAATTAGGGTTTAGGGTTTGAAATAGGGTTTTGAGTTTAAAATAGGGTTTTGGGTCAAAAATAGGGTTAGAATCAAGGGTTTGGGTAAAATTAGGGTTTTGGGTTAAAATTAGGGTTTCGGGTCAAAATTAGGGTTTTGGGTTAGAATTAGGGTTTTGGGTAAAATTAGGGTTTCAGGTCAAAATTAGGGTTTTGGGTCAAAAATAGGGTTAGAATTAGGGTTTTGGATCAAAATTATTGTTTAGGGTCAAAAATAGGGTTAGAATTAGGATTTTGGATCAAAATTTGGGTTTATGGTTTGAAATAGGGTTTTGAGTTTAAAATGGGATTTTCAGTCAAAAATAGGGTTAGAGTTAGGGTTTTGGGTAAAAATTAGGGTTTAGGGTCAAAATTAGGGTTTAGGGTTTGAAATATGGTTTTGAGTTTAAAAGAGGGTTTTGGGTCCAAAATAAGGTTAGAATTAGGGTTTTGGGTAAAATTAGGGTTTCGGGTCAAAATAAGGGTTTTGGGTTTAGGGTCAAAATTTGGGTTTAGAGTCAAAATTAGGGTTTAGGGTTTGAAATAGAGTTTTGAGTTTAAATAGGGTTTTAGGTTAAATTTAGGGTTTTGTGTCAAAATTAGGGTTTTGGGTCAAAAATAGGGTTGAGTTAAAAATAAGGTTTTGGGTCGAAAATAGGGTTAGAATTAGGGTTAGAATTAGGATTTTGGATCAAAATTTGGGTTTATGGTTTGAAATAGGGTTTTGAGTTTAAAATGGGATTTTCAGTCAAAAATAGGGTTAGAGTTAGGGTTTTGGGTAAAAATTAGGGTTTAGGGTCAAAATTAGGGTTTAGGGTTTGAAATATGGTTTTGAGTTTAAAAGAGGGTTTTGGGTCAAAAAGAAGGTTAGAATTAGGGTTTTGGGTAAAATTATGGTTTCGGGTCAAAATTAGGGTTGTGGGTAAAAAAAAGGGTTAGAATTAGGTTTTTGGGTAAAAATTAGGGTTTTGGGTCAAAAATAGGGTTAGAATTAGGGTTTTGGGTAAAATGATGGTTTCGGGTCAAAATTAGGGTTTTGGGTCAAAATTAGGGTTTTGGGTCACAAATCGGGTTGTGTTAAAAATAGGGTTTTGGGTCGAAAATAGGGTTAGAATTAGGGTTTTGGGTAAAATTAGGGTTTCGGGTCAAAATTAGGGTTTTGGGTCAAAATTAGGGTTTAGGGTTTGAAATAGGGTTTTGAATTTAAAATAGGGTTTTGGGTCCAAAATAAAGTTAGAATTAGGGTTTTGGGTAAAATTAGGGTTTCGGGTCAAAATAAGGGTTTTGGGTTAAATTTAGGGTTTTGTGTCAAAATTAGGGTTTTTGGGTCAAAAATAGGGTTGAGTTAAAAATAGGGTTTTGGGTCGAAAATAGGGTTAGAATTAGGGTTTTGAGTTTAAAATAAGGTTTTGGGTCAAAATTAGGGTTCTTGGTCAAATTTAGGATTTAGGGTCAAAATTAGGGTTTTGATTTAAAAATTTGGTTTTGGGTCAAAAATAGGGTTAGAATTAGGGTTTTGGGTAAAAATTAGGGTTTAGGGTCAAAATTAGGGTTTAGGGTTTGAAATATGGTTTTGAGTTTAAAAGAGGGTTTTGGGTCAAAAAGAAGGTTAGAATTAGGGTTGTAAATTAGGGTTTTGGGTAAAATTAGGGTTTGGGTAAAATTAGGGTTGGGCAAATAGGTTTAGGGAATAGGTTTGAGTTAAAATAGGGTTTTGGGTCAAAAATAGGGTTAAAATTAGGTTTTGGGTAAAAATTAGGGTTTTGGGTCAAAAATAGGTGGGTTAAAATTAGGGTTTTGGGTAAAATTAGGGTTTTGGTCAAAATTAGGGTTTGGGTCAAAAAAGGTAATTAGGTTTAGGGTTAAAAGGGTTTTGAAAAATAGGGTTTTGTGTCAAAAATAGGGTTAGTACTTTGGTTTTGGTTAAAATTAGGGTTTAGGGTCAAAATTAGGGTTTTGGGTCAGAATTAGGGTTTAGGGTTTGAAATAGGGTTTTGAATTTAAAATAGGGTTTTGGGTCCAAAATAAAGTTAGAATTAGGGTTTTGGGTAAAATTAGGGTTTCGGGTCAAAATTAGGGTTTTGGGTTAAATTTAGGGTTTTGTGTCAAAATTAGGGTTTTGGGTCAAAATTAGGGTTGAGTTAAAAATAGGGTTTTGGGTGAAAATAGGGTTAGAATTAGGGTTTGAGTTTAAAATAAGGTTTTGGGTCAAAATTAGGGTTCTTGGTCAAATTTAGGATTTAGGGTCAAAATTAGGGTTTTGTTTTAAAAATTTGGTTTTGGGTCAAAAATAAGGTTAGAATTAGGGTTTTGGGTCAAAATTAGGGTTTAGGGTCAAAATTAGGGTTTAGGGTTTGAAATAGAGTTTTGAGTTTAAATAGGGTTTTAGGTTAAATTTATGGTTTCGGGTCAAAATTAGGGTTGTGGGTAAAAAAAAGGGTTAGAATTAGGTTTTTGGGTAAAAATTAGGGTTTTGGGTCAAAAATAGGGTTTGGTCAATTTTATGATTTAGGGTCAAAATTAGGGTTTTTGGTCTGAAATAGGGTTTTGAGTTTAAAGTAGGGTTTGGGGTCTAAAATAGGGTTAGAATTAGGGTTTTGGGTAAAATTAGGGTTTCTGGTCAAAATTAGGGATTTGGGTTAAAATTAGGGTTTTGGGTAAAAATTACGGTTTTGGGTAAAAATTAGGGTTGAGTGTCAAAATTAGGGTTTAGGGTTTAAGGTAAAAATGAGGTGAGAATTAGGGTTTTGGGTAAAATTTGGTTTTGGTCAAATTTAGGTTTTGTGGTCAAAATTAGGGTTTAGGGTTTGAAATATGGTTTTGAGTTTAAAATAGGGTTTTGGGTCTAAAATAGGGTTAGTATTAGGGTTTTGGGTAAAATTAGGGTTTCGGGTCAAAATTAGGGTTTTGGGTTAAATTTAGGGTTTTGTGTCAAAATTAGGGTTTTGTGTCAAAATTAGGGTTTTGGGTCAAAAATAGGGTTTTGGGTGAAAATAGGGTTAGAATTAGGGTTTTGGGTAAAAATTAGGGTTTAGGGTTAGAATTAGGGTTTTTGTCAAAATTAGGGTTTTGGGTCAAAAATAGGGTTTAGAATTATAGGTTTTGGGTAAAATTAGGGTTTTGGGTGAAAAATAGGGTTAGAATTAGGGTTTTGGGTTAGGGTAAAATTAGGTCAAAATTAGGGTTTAGGGTTTGAAATAGGGTTTTGAATTTAAAATAGGGTTTTTGGTCCAAAATAAGGTTAGAATTAGTGTTTTGGGTAAAATTAGGGTTTCGGGTCAAAATAAGGGTTTTGGGTGAAATTTAGGGTTTTTGGTCAAAATTATGGTTTTGGGTCAAAAATAGGGTTGAGTTAAAAATAGGGTTTTGGGTCGAAAATAGGGTTAGAATTAGGGTTTTGAGTTTAAAATAAGGTTTTGGGTCAAAATTAGGGTTCTGGGTCAAATTTAGGATTTAGGGTCAAAATTAGGGTTTTGATTTAAAAATTTGGTTTTGGGTCAAAAATAGGGTTAATTAGGGTTTTGGGTCAAAATTAGGGTTTAGGGTCAAAATTAGGTTTAGGGTTTGAAATAGAGTTTTGGTTTAAATAGTGGGTTAAAATTAGGGTTTTGTGTCAAAATTAGTTTTGGAAAATTAGGGTTTTGGTCAAAATTAGGTTTTGGGTCAAAAATAGGGTTAGAATTAGGGTTTTGGGTAAAATTATGGTTTTGGTCAAAATTAGGGTTTTGGTCAATTTATGATTTAGGGTCAAAATTAGGGTTTATGGTTTGAAATAGGGTTTTGAGTTTAAAGTAGGGTTTGGGGTCTAAAATAGGGTTAGAATTAGGGTTTTGGGTAAAATTAGGGTTTGGTCAAAATTAGGGATTTGGGTTAAAATTAGGGTTTTGGGTAAAATTACGGTTTTGGGTAAAAATTAGGGTTTAGGGTCAAAATTAGGGTTTAGGGTTTTGGTAAAAAATGAGGTGAGAATTAGGGTTTTGGGTAAAATTATGGTTTGGTCAAAATTAGGGTTTAGGTCAAAATTAGGGTTTAGGGTTTGAAATATGGTTTTGAGTTTAAAATAGGGTTTTGGGTCAAAAATAGGTTAGAATTAGGGTTTGGGGTAAAAATTAGGGTTTAGGGTCAAAATTAGGGGTTTGGGTTAAATTTAGGGTTTTGTGTCAAAATTAGGGTTGTGTGTCAAAATTAGGGTTTTTGTTCAAAAATTGTGTTTTCGGTGAAAAATAGTGTTAGAATTAGGGTTTTGGGTAAAAATTAGAGTTTAGGGTTTGAAATAGGGATTTGAGTTTAAAATAGGGTTTTGTATAGGAAAATAGGGTTAGAGTTAGGGTTTGGAAAATTAGGTTTTGGGTAAAATTAGGGTTTTGGTAGAGAAATTAGGGTTTTGGGTAAAATAGTGTAAAATTAGGGTTTAGGGTAAATAGGGTTTTGAATTTAAAATAGGGTTTTGGGTCCAAAATAAAGTTAGAATTAGGGTTTTGGGTAAAATTAGGGTTTCGGGTCAAAATAAGGGTTTTGGGTTAAATTTAGGGTTTTGTGTCAAAATTAGGGTTTTTGGGTCAAAAATAGGGTTGAGTTAAAAATAGGGTTTTGGGTCGAAAATAGGGTTAGAATTAGGGTTTTGAGTTTAAAATAAGGTTTTGGGTCAAAATTAGGGTTCTTGGTCAAATTTAGGATTTAGGGTCAAAATTAGGGTTTTGATTTAAAAATTTGGTTTTGGGTCAAAAATAGGGTTAGAATTAGGGTTTTGGGTCAAAATTAGGGTTTAGGGTCAAAATTAGGGTTTAGGGTTTGAAATAGAGTTTTGAGTTTAAATAGGGTTTTGGGTTAAAGTTAGGGTTTTGTGTCAAAATTAGGGTTTTGGGTCAAAATTAAGGTTTTGGGTCGAAAATAGGGTTAGAATTAGGGTTTTGGGTAAAAATTATGGTTTCGGGTCAAAATTAGGGTTCTTGGTCAATTTTATGATTTAGGGTCAAAATTAGGGTTTATGGTCTGAAATAGGGTTTTGAGTTTAAAGTAGGGTTTGGGGTCTAAAATAGGGTTAGAATTAGGGTTTTGGGTAAAATTAGGGTTTTGGTCAAAATTAGGGATTTGGGTTAAATTAGGGTTTTGGAAGTAAATTACGGTTTTGGGTAAAAATTAGGGTTTAGGTCAAAATTAGGGTTTAGGGTTAAGGTAAAAATGAGGTGAGAATTAGGGTTTTGGGTAAAATTATGGTTTGGTCAAAATTAGGTTTTGGGTCAAAATTAGGGTTTAGGGTTTAAAATATGGTTTTGAGTTTAAAATAGGGTTTTGGGTCAAAAATAGGGGTTAGAATTAGGGTTTGGGTTGGGTAAAATTAGTTTAGGGTTTAGGGTCAAAATTAGGGTTTTGGTCAAATTTGTTAGGTTTTGTAAATATTAGTTTGGTTAGGGGTTTAATTAGGGTTTTGGGTAAAATTAGGGTTTTGGGTCAAAAAGGGTTTGGGTTTAAATAGGGTTTTGGTTAAAATAGGGTTTTGGGTAATAGGGTTTTGGGTAAAATTAGGGTTTGGGTAAAATTAGGGTTTAGGGTTCAAAATAGGGTTTTGAGTTTAAAATAGGGTTTTGGGTCAAAATTAGGTGGGTTAAAATTAGGGTTTGGGTAAAATTAGGGTTTTGGGTGAAAAATAGGTTAGAATTAGGGTTTTGGGTAAAATTAGGGTTTAGGTCAAAATTAGGGTTTAGGGTTTGAAATAGGGTTTTGAGTTAAAAATAGGGTTTTGGGTCAAAAATAGGTTAGAATTAGGGTTTGAATTAGGTTTTGGGTAAAATTAGGGTTTTGGGTCAAAATAAGGGTTTTGGGTTAAATTTAGGGTTTTGTGTCAAAATTAGGGTTTTGGGTCAAAAATAGGGTTTGAGTTAAAAATAGGGTTTTGGGTGAAAATAGGGTTAGAATTAGGGTTTTGAGTTTAAAATAAGGTTTTGGGTCAAAATTATGGTTATTGGTCAAATTTAGGATTTAGGGTCAAAATTAGGGTTTTGATTTAAAATTAGGGTTTTGGGTCAAATTTAGGGTATAGGGTCAAAATTAGGGTTTAGGGTTTGAAATAGGTTTTGAGTTTAAATAGGGTTTTGGGTCAAAATTAGGGTTTTTAAAATTAGGAAAATTAGGGTTTTGGTCAAAATTAGGGTTTTGGTAAAATAGGTTTGGGTTAAAATTAGGGTTTTGGGTAAAATTAGGGTTTTGGGTCAAAATTAGGTTTAGGGTCAAAATTAGGGTTTTGGGTAAAATAGTAGGTTTGGGTAAAATAGGGTTGAAAATTAGGGTTTTGGTAAAATTAGGGTTTGGGTCAAAATTAGGGTTTTGGGTCAAAATAGGGTTTTGAGTTAAAATAGTGGATAAAATAGGTAGAAAATTAGGGTTTGGGTCAAAATTAGGGTTTTGGGTAAAATTAGGGTTTTGGGTCAAAATAGGTTTTATGGGTAAAATTACGGTTTTGGGTAAAAATTAGGGTTTAGGGTAAAAAAATTAGGGTTTAGGGTAAAAAATGAGGTGAAAATTAGGGTTTTGGGTAAAAAGTAATGGTTTTGGGTCAAAATTAGGGTTTTGGTCAAAATTAGTAGTTTGAATATTT
The DNA here is from genome assembly GCA_030762895.1 of Sophora flavescens. NCBI lineage: Eukaryota > Viridiplantae > Streptophyta > Magnoliopsida > Fabales > Fabaceae > Sophora > Sophora flavescens. The sequence goes on from JAUPTC010000015.1 coordinate 868,310, forward strand.
TAAAATATTTTGGGTCTAAAATAGGGTTAGAATTAGGGTTTTGGGTAAAAATTAGGGTTTTGGGTCAAAATTAGGGTTCTTGGTCAAATTTAGGATTTAGGGTCAAAATTAGGGTTTTGATTTAAAAATTTGGTTTTGGGTCAAAAATAGGGTTTTGGGTGAAAATAGGGTTAGAATTAGGGTTTTGGGTAAAAATTAGGGTTTAGGGTTTGAAATAGGGTTTTGAGTTTAAAATAGGGTTTTGGGTCAAAAATAGGGTTAGAATTAAGGTTTTGGGTAAAATTAGGGTTTTGGAAAAATAGGAAATTAGGGTTTGGGTAAAATTAGGTTTGGGTCAAAATTAGGGTTTAGGGTTTGAAATAGGGTTTTGAATTTAAAATAGGGTTTTGGGTCCAAAATAAAGTTAGCATTAGGGTTTTGGGTAAAATTAGGGTTTCGGGTCAAAATAAGGGTTTTGGGTTAAATTTAGGGTTTTGTGTCAAAATTAGGGTTTTTGGATCAAAAATAGGGTTGAGTTAAAAATAGGGTTTTGGGTCGAAAATAGGGTTAGAATTAGGTTTATGAGTTTAATATAATGTTTTGGTTCAAAATTAGGGTTCTTGGTCAAATTTAGGATTTAGGGTCAAAATTAGGGTTTTGATTTAAAAATTTGGTTTTGGGTCAAAAATAGGGTTAGAATTAGGGTTTTGGGTCAAAATTAGGGTTTAGGGTCAAAATTAGGGTTTAGGGTTTGAAATAGAGTTTTGAGTTTAAATAGGGTTTTGGGTTAAAGTTAGGGTTTTGTGTCAAAATTAGGGTTTTTGGTCAAAATTAGGGTTTTGGGTCGAAAATAGGGTTAGAATTAGGGTTTTGGGTAAAAATTAGGGTTCTGGGTCAATTTTATGATTTAGGGTCAAAATTAGGGTTTATGGTCTGAAATAGGGTTTTGAGTTTAAAGTAGGGTTTGGGGTCTAAAATAGGGTTAGAATTAGGGTTTTGGGTAAAATTAGGGTTTCGGGTCAAAATTAGGGATTTGGGTTAAAATTAGGGTTTTGGGTAAAAATTACGGTTTTGGGTAAAAATTAGGGTTTAGGGTCAAAATTAGGGTTTAGGGTTTAAGGTAAAAAATGAGGTGAGAATTAGGGTTTTGGGTAAAATTATGGTTTCGGGTCAAAATTAGGGTTTAGGGTTTGAAATATGGTTTTGAGTTTAAAATAGGGTTTTGGGTCTAAAATAGGGTTAGAATTCGGGTTTGGGGTAAAAATTTGGGTTTAGGTTCAAAATTAGGGTTTTGGGTTAATTTTAGGGTTTTGTGTCAAAATTAGGGTTTTGGGTCAAAATTATGGTTTTGTGTCAAAAATAGGGTTTTGGGTGAAAATAGGGTTAGGAGGGGGAAATAGGGTTTGGGAAATAGAATTAGGGTTTGGGTAAAATTAGGGTTTTGGTAAAATAGGGTTTTGAGTAAAAATAGGGTTTTGGGTAAAGGAGGTTAAATTAAGGTTTTGGGTAAAATTAGGGTTTTGGGTGAAAAATAGGGTTAGAATTAGGGTTTTGGGTAAAAATTAGGGTTTAGGGTTTGAAATAGGGTTTTGAATTTAAAATAGGGTTTTGGGTCCAAAATAAAGTTAGAATTAGGGTTTTGGGTAAAATTAGGGTTTCGGGTCAAAATAAGGGTTTTGGGTTAAATTTAGGGTTTTGTGTCAAAATTAGGGTTTTTGGGTCAAAAATAGGGTTGAGTTAAAAATAGGGTTTTGGGTCGAAAATAGGGTTAGAATTAGGGTTTTGAGTTTAAAATAAGGTTTTGGGTCAAAATTAGGGTTCTTGGTCAAATTTAGGATTTAGGGTCAAAATTAGGGTTTTGATTTAAAAATTTGGTTTTGGGTCAAAAATAGGGTTAGAATTAGGGTTTTGGGTCAAAATTAGGGTTTAGGGTCAAAATTAGGGTTTAGGGTTTGAAATAGAGTTTTGAGTTTAAATAGGGTTTTGGGTTAAATTTAGGGTTTTGTGTCAAAATTAGGGTTTTTGGTCAAAATTAGGGTTTTGGGTAAAAATTATGGTTTCGGGTCAAAATTAGGGTTCTGGGTCAATTTTATGATTTAGGGTCAAAATTAGGGTTTATGGTCTGAAATAGGGTTTTGAGTTTAAAGTAGGGTTTGGGGTCTAAAATAGGGTTAGAATTAGGGTTTTGGGTAAAATTAGGGTTTCGGGTCAAAATTAGGGATTTGGGTTAAAATTAGGGTTTTGGGTAAAAATTACGGTTTTGGGTAAAAATTAGGGTTTAGGGTCAAAATTAGGGTTTAGGGTTTAAGGTAAAAAATGAGGTGAGAATTAGGGTTTTGGGTAAAATTATGGTTTCGGGAAAAGGTTTCAGGTCAAAATTAGGGTTTAGGGTTTGAAATATGGTTTTGAGTTTAAAATAGGGTTTTGGGTCAAAAATACGGTTAGAATTAGGGTTTAAGATTTAGGGTTTAGGGTCAAAATTAGGGTTTTGGGTTAAATTTAGGGTTTTGTGTCAAAATTAGGGTTTTGTGTCAAAATTAGGGTTTTGGGTCAAAAATAGGGTTTTGGGTGAAAATAGGGTTAGAATTAGGGTTTTGGGTAAAAATTAGGGTTTAGGGTTTGAAATAGGGTTTTGAGTTTAAAATAGGGTTTTGGGTCAAAAATAGGGTTAGAATTAAGGTTTTGGGTAAAATTAGGGTTTTGGGTGAAAAATAGGGTTAGAATTAGGGTTTTGGGTAAAAATTAGGGTTGTGGGAAAAAATTAGGGTTTAGGGTTTGAAATAGGGTTTTGAATTTAAAATAGGGTTTTGGGTCCAAAATAAAGTTAGAATTAGGGTTTTGGGTAAAATTAGGGTTTCGGGTCAAAATAAGGGTTTTGGGTTAAATTTAGGGTTTTGTGTCAAAATTAGGGTTTTTGGGTCAAAAATAGGGTTGAGTTAAAAATAGGGTTTTGGGTCGAAAATAGGGTTAGAATTAGGGTTATGAGTTTAAAATAAGGTTTTGGGTCAAAATTAGGGTTCTTGGTCAAATTTAGGATTTAGGGTCAAAATTAGGGTTTTGATTTAAAAATTTGGTTTTGGGTCAAAAATAGGGTTAGAATTAGGGTTTTGTGTCAAAATTAGGGTTTAGGGTCAAAATTAGGGTTTAGGGTTTGAAATAGAGTTTTGAGTTTAAATAGGGTTTTGGGTTAAAAGGATTTTGTGTCAAAATTAGGGTTTTGGTCAAAATTAGGGTTTTGGGTGAAAATAGGGTTAGAATTAGGGTTTTGGGTAAAATTATGGTTTGGTCAAAAGGTCAATTATGATTTAGGGTCAAAATTAGGGTTTATGGTCTAAATAGGGTTTTGAGTTTAAAGTAGGGTTTGGGGTCTAAAATAGGGTTAGAATTAGGTTTTGGGTAAAATTAGGGTTTTGGGTCAAAATTAGGGTTTTGGGTTAAAATTAGGGTTTTGGGTAAAAATTAGGGTTTTGGGTTAAAATTAGGGTTTTGGGTCAAAATTAGGGTTTAGGGTTTAAGTTAAAAATGAGGTGAGAATTATTTTGGGTAAAATTATGGTTTGGTCAAAATTAGGTTTGGTCAAAATTAGGGTTTAGGGTTTGAAATATGGTTTTGAGTTTAAAATAGGGTTTTGGGTCTAAAATAGGTTAGAAGGGTTTGGGGTAAAAATTAGGGTTTAGGGTCAAAATTAGGGTTTTGGGTTAAATTTAGGGTTTTGTGTCAAAATTAGGGTTTTTTGTCAAATTTATTGTTATGGGTAAAAAAAAGGTTTTAGTTTGAAGATTGGGTTTGAATTAGTGTTTTGGGTAAAAATTAGGGTTTAGGGTTTGAAATAGTGTTTTGAGTTTAAAATATGGTGTTGGGTCAAAATTAGGGTTTGAAGGTTTTGGGTAAAATTAGGGTTTTGGGTGAAAAAAAGGTAGAATTAGGGTTTTGGGTAAAAAAAATTAGGGTTTAGGGTTTGAAATAGGGTTTTGAATTTAAAATAGGGTTTTGGGTCCAAAATAAGGTTAGAATTAGGGTTTTGGGTAAAATTAGGGTTTCGGGTCAAAATAAGGGTTTTGGGTTAAATTTAGGGTTTTGTGTCAAAATTAGGGTTTTTGGGTCAAAAATAGGGTTGAGTTAAAAATAGGGTTTTGGGTCGAAAATAGGGTTAGAATTAGGGTTTTGAGTTTAAAATAAGGTTTTGGGTCAAAATTAGGGTTCTTGGTCAAATTTAGGATTTAGGGTCAAAATTAGGGTTTTGATTTAAAAATTTGGTTTTGGGTCAAAAATAGGGTTAGAATTAGGGTTTTGGGTCAAAATTAGGGTTTAGGGTTTGAAATAGAGTTTTGAGTTTAAATAGGGTTTTGGGTTAAAGTTAGGGTTTTGTGTCAAAATTAGGGTTTTTGGTCAAAATTAGGGTTTTGGGTCGAAAATAGGGTTAGAATTAGGGTTTTGGGTAAAAATTAGGGTTCTGGGTCAATTTTATGATTTAGGGTCAAAATTAGGGTTTATGGTCTGAAATAGGGTTTTGAGTTTAAAGTAGGGTTTGGGGTCTAAAATAGGGTTAGAATTAGGGTTTTGGGTAAAATTAGGGTTTCGGGTCAAAATTAGGGATTTGGGTTAAAATTAGGGTTTTGGGTAAAAATTACGGTTTTGGGTAAAAATTAGGGTTTAGGGTCAAAATTAGGGTTTAGGGTTTAAGGTAATATATGAGGTGAAATTAGGGTTTTGGGTAAAATTATGGTTTGGTCAAATGGGTCAAAATTAGGGTTTAGGGTTTGAAATATGGTTTTGAGTTTAAAATAGGGTTTTGGGTCTAAAATAGGGTTAGAATTAGGGTTTGGGGTAAAAATTAGGGTTTAGGGTCAAAATTAGGGTTTTGGGTTAAATTTAGGGTTTTGTGTCAAAATTAGGGTTTTGTGTCAAAATTAGGGTTTTGGGTCAAAAATAGGGTTTTGGGTGAAAATAGGGTTAGAATTAGGGTTTTGGGTAAAAATTAGGGTTTAGGGTTTGAAATAGGGTTTTGAGTTTAAAATAGGGTTTTGGGTCAAAAATAGGGTTAGAATTAAGGTTTTGGGTAAAATTAGGGTTTTGGGTGAAAAATAGGGTTAGAATTAGGGTTTTGGGTAAAAATTAGGGTTTAGGGTTTGAAATAGGGTTTTGAATTTAAAATAGGGTTTTGGGTCCAAAATAAAGTTAGAATTAGGGTTTTGGGTAAAATTAGGGTTTCGGGTCAAAATAAGGGTTTTGGGTTAAATTTAGGGTTTTGTGTCAAAATTAGGGTTTTTGGGTCAAAAATAGGGTTGAGTTAAAAATAGGGTTTTGGGTCGAAAATAGGGTTAGAATTAGGGTTATGAGTTTAATATAAGGTTTTGGGTCAAAATTAGGGTTCTTGGTCAAATTTAGGATTTAGGGTCAAAATTAGGGTTTTGATTTAAAAATTTGGTTTTGTGTCTATTTTAGTGTTAGAATTAGGGTTTTGGGTCAAAATTAGGGTTTAGGGTCAAAATTAGGGTTTAGGGTTTGAAATAGAGTTTTGAGTTTAAATAGGGTTTTGGGTTAAAGTTAGGGTTTTGTGTCAAAATTAGGGTTTTTGGTCAAAATTAGGGTTTTGGGTCGAAAATAGGGTTAGAATTAGGGTTTTGGGTAAAAATTATGGTTTTTGGATTAAAATTAGGGTTGGTCAATTTTATGATTTAGGGTCAAAATTAGGGTTTATGGTCCGAAATAGGGTTTTGAGTTTAAAGTAGGGTTTGGGGTCTAAAATAGGGTGAGAATTAGGGTTTTGGGTAAAATTAGGGTTTGGGTCAAAATTAGGGATTTGGGTTAAAATTAGGGTTGGTTGGGTAAATTATTTGGGTAAAATTAGGGTTTAGGGTCAAAATTAGGGTTTAGGGTTTAAGGTAAAAATGAGGTGAGAATTAGGGTTTTGGGTAAAATTATGGTTTTGGTCAAAATTAGGTTAGGTCAAAATTAGGGTTTAGGGTTTGAAATATGGTTTTGAGTTTAAAATAGGGTTTTGGGTCTAAAATAGGGTTAGAATTAGGGTTTGGGTAAATAGGTTTAGGGTCAAAATTAGGGTTTTGGGTTAAATTTAGGGTTTTGTGTCAAAATTAGGGTTTTGTGTCAAAATTAGGGTTTTGGGAAGGTTAGAATTAGGTTTTGGGTAAAATTAGGGTTTAGGGTTTGAAATAGGGTTTTGAGTTTAAAATAGGGTTTTGGGTCAAAAATAGGGTTAGATTAGGGATTTGGGTAAAATTAGGGTTATGGGTGAAAAAGGAAATTAGGGTTGGTAAAATTAGGGTTAGTCAAAATTAGGTTAGGTTTGAAATAGGGTTTTGAATTTAAAATAGGGTTTTGGGTCCAAAATAAAGTTAGAATTAGGGTTTTGGGTAAAATTAGGTTTTGGTCAAAATAAGGGTTTTGGGTTAAATTTAGGGTTTTGTGTCAAAATTAGGGTTTTGGGTCAAAAATAGGGTTGAGTTAAAATTAGGGTTTTGGGTGAAAAATAGGGTTAGAATTAGGGTTATGAGTTTAAAATAAGGTTTTGGGTCAAAATTAGGGTTCTTGGTCAAATTTAGGATTTAGGGTCAAAATTAGGGTTTTGATTTAAAAATGTTGTTTTGGGTCAAAAATAGGGTTAGAATTAGGGTTTTGGGTCAAAATTAGGGTTTAGGGTCAAATTTAGGTTTTAGGGGTTGATTTAGAGTTATGAGTTTAAATAGGGTTTTGGGTTAAATTAGGTTTTGTTTGTCAAAATTAGGGTTTTGGTCAAATATTTGGTAATAGGGTGAATTAGGGTTTTGGGTAAAAATTATGGTTTTGGTCAAAATTAGGGTTTTGGGTCAATTTATGATTTAGGTAAATTGGTTTATGGTCTGAAATAGGGTTTTGAGTTTAAAGTAGGGTTTGTGTTCTAAAATAGTGTTAGAATTAGGGTTTTGGGTAAAATTAGGGTTTAGGTTAAAATTAGGGATTTGGGTTAAAATTAGGGTTTTGGGTAAAATTTTTGGGTAAAAATTAGTGATTAGGGTCAAAATTAGGGATTAGGGTTTAAGGTAAAAATGAGGTGAGAATTAGGGTTTTGGGTAAAATTAGTTTTGGTCAAAATTAGGTTTGGTCAAAATTAGGGTTTAGGGTTTGAAATATGGTTTTGAGTTTAAAATAGGGTTTTGGGTCTAAAATAGGGTTAGAATTAGGGTTTGGGGTAAAAATTAGGGTTTAGGGTCAAAATTAGGGTTTTGGGTTAAATTTAGGGTTTTGTGTCAAAATTATGGTTTTGTGTCAAAATTAGGGTTTTGGGTGAAAATAGGGTTAGAATTAGGGTTTTGGGTAAAAATTAGGGTTTAGGGTTTGAAATAGGGTTTTGAGTTTAAAATAGGGTTTTGGGTCAAAAATAGGGTTAGAATTAAGGTTTTGGGTAAAATTAGGGTTTTGGGTGAAAAATAGGGTTAGAATTAGGGTTTTGGGTAAAAATTAGGGTTTAGGGTTTGAAATAGGGTTTTGAATTTAAAATAGGGTTTTGGGTCCAAAATAAAGTTAGAATTAGGGTTTTGGGTAAAATTAGGGTTTCGGGTCAAAATAAGGGTTTTGTGTCAAAATTAGGGTTTTTGGGTCAAAAATAGGGTTGAGTTAAAAATAGGGTTTTGGGTCGAAAATAGGGTTAGAATTAGGGTTTTGAGTTTAAAATAAGGTTTTGGGTCAAAATTAGGGTTCTTGGTCAAATTTAGGATTTAGGGTCAAAATTAGGGTTTTGATTTAAAAATTTGGTTTTGGGTCAAAAATAGGGTTAGAATTAGGGTTTTGGGTCAAAATTAGGGTTTAGGGTCAAAATTAGGGTTTAGGGTTTGAAATAGAGTTTTGAGTTTAAATAGGGTTTTGGGAAATTTGTGTCAAAATTAGGGTTTTGGTCAAAATTAGGGTTTTGGGTAAAAATAGGGTTAGAATTAGGGTTTTGGGTAAAAATTATGGTTTTGGTCAAAATTAGGGTTTGGGTCAATTTTATGATTTAGGGTCAAAATTAGGGTTTATGGTCGAAATAGGGTTTTGAGTTTAAAGTAGGGTTTGGGGTCTAAAATAGGGTTAGAATTAGGGTTTTGGGTAAAATTAGGGTTTTGGTCAAAATTAGGGATTTGGGTTAAAATTAGGGTTTTGGGTAAAAATTACGGTTTTGGGTAAAAATTAGGGTTTAGGGTCAAAATTAGGGTTTAGGGTTTAAGGTAAAAATGAGGGTGAGAATTAGGGTTTTGGGTAAAATTATGGTTTCGGGTCATAATTAGGTCAAAATTAGGGTTTAGGGTTTGAAATATGGTTTTGAGTTTAAAATAGGGTTTTGGGTCTAAAATAGGGTTAGAATTAGGGTTTGGGGTAAAAATTAGGGTTTAGGGTCAAAATTAGGGTTTTGGGTTAAATTTAGGGTTTTGTGTCAAAATTAGGGTTTTGTGTCAAAATTAGGGTTTTGGGTCAAAAATAGGGTTTTGGGTGAAAATAGGGTTAGAATTAGGGTTTTGGGTAAAAATTAGGGTTTAGGGTTTGAAATAGGGTTTTGAGTTTAAAATAGGGTTTTGGGTCAAAAATAGGGTTAGAATTAAGGTTTTGGGTAAAATTAGGGTTTTGGGTGAAAAATAGGGTTAGAATTAGGGTTTTGGGTAAAAATTAGGGTTTAAGGTCAAAATTAGGGTTTAGGGTTTGAAATAGGGTTTTGAATTTAAAATAGGGTTTTGGGTCCAAAATAAAGTTAGAATTAGGGTTTTGGGTAAAATTAGGGTTTCGGGTCAAAATAAGGGTTTTGGGTTAAATTTAGGGTTTTGTGTCAAAATTAGGGTTTTTGGGTCAAAAATAGGGTTGAGTTAAAAATAGGGTTTTGGGTCGAAAATAGGGTTAGAATTAGGGTTTTGAGTTTAAAATAAGGTTTTGGGTCAAAATTAGGGTTCTTGGTCAAATTTAGGATTTAGGGTCAAAATTAGGGTTTTGATTTAAAAATTTGGTTTTGGGTCAAAAATAGGGTTAGAATTAGGGTTTTGGGTCAAAATTAGGGTTTAGGGTCAAAATTAGGGTTTAGGGTTTGAAATAGAGTTTTGAGTTTAAATAGGGTTTTGGGTTAAAGTTAGGGTTTTGTGTCAAAATTAGGGTTTTTGGTCAAAATTAGGGTTTTGGGTCGAAAATAGGGTTAGAATTAGGGTTTTGGGTAAAAATTATGGTTTCGGGTCAAAATTAGGGTTCTGGGTCAATTTTATGATTTAGGGTCAAAATTAGGGTTTATGGTCTGAAATAGGGTTTTGAGTTTAAAGTAGGGTTTGGGGTCTAAAATAGGGTTAGAATTAGGGTTTTGGGTAAAATTAGGGTTTCGGGTCAAAATTAGGGATTTGGGTTAAAATTAGGGTTTTGGGTAAAAATTACGGTTTTGGGTAAAAATTAGGGTTTAGGGTCAAAATTAGGGTTTAGGGTTTAAGGTAAAAAATGAGGTGAGAATTAGGGTTTTGGGTAAAATTATGGTTTCGGGTCAAAATTAGGGTTTAGGGTTTGAAATATGGTTTTCAGTTTAAAATAGGGTTTTGGGTCTAAAATAGGGTTAGAATTAGGGTTTGGGGTAAAAATTAGGGTTTAGGGTCAAAATTAGGGTTTTGGGTTAAATTTAGGGTTTTGTGTCAAAATTAGGGTTTTGTGTCAAAATTAGGGTTTTGGGTCAAAAATAGGGTTTTGGGTGAAAATAGGGTTAGAATTAGGGTTTTGGGTAAAAATTAGGGTTTAGGGTTTGAAATAGGGTTTTGAGTTTAAAATAGGGTTTTGGGTCAAAAATAGGGTTAGAATTAAGGTTTTGGGTAAAATTAGGGTTTTGGGTGAAAAATAGGGTTAGAATTAGGGTTTTGGGTAAAAATTAGGGTTTAAGGTCAAAATTAGGGTTTAGGGTTTGAAATAGGGTTTTGAATTTAAAATAGGGTTTTGGGTCCAAAATAAAGTTAGAATTAGGGTTTTGGGTAAAATTAGGGTTTCGGGTCAAAATAAGGGTTTTGGGTTAAATTTAGGGTTTTGTGTCAAAATTAGGGTTTTTGGGTCAAAAATAGGGTTGAGTTAAAAATAGGGTTTTGGGTCGAAAATAGGGTTAGAATTAGGGTTTTGAGTTTAAAATAAGGTTTTGGGTCAAAATTAGGGTTCTTGGTCAAATTTAGGATTTAGGGTCAAAATTAGGGTTTTGATTTAAAAATTTGGTTTTGGGTCAAAAATAGGGTTAGAATTAGGGTTTTGGGTCAAAATTAGGGTTTAGGGTCAAAATTAGGGTTTAGGGTTTGAAATAGAGTTTTGAGTTTAAATAGGGTTTTGGGTTAAAGTTAGGGTTTTGTGTCAAAATTAGGGTTTTTGGTCAAAATTAGGGTTTTGGGTCGAAAATAGGGTTAGAATTAGGGTTTTGGGTAAAAATTATGGTTTCGGGTCAAAATTAGGGTTCTGGGTCAATTTTATGATTTAGGGTCAAAATTAGGGTTTATGGTCTGAAATAGGGTTTTGAGTTTAAAGTAGGGTTTGGGGTCTAAAATAGGGTTAGAATTAGGGTTTTGGGTAAAATTAGGGTTTCGGGTCAAAATTAGGGATTTGGGTTAAAATTAGGGTTTTGGGTAAAAATTACGGTTTTGGGTAAATGGGTAAAAATTAGGTTTAGGGTCAAAATTAGGGTTAGGTTTAGTTTAAGGTAAAAAATGAGGTGAAATTAGGGTTTTGGGTAAAATTATGGTTTGGTCAAAATTAGTTTGGGTCAAAATTAGGGTTTAGGGTTTGAAATATGGTTTTGTTTAAAATAGGTTTTTGGTTTAAAATAGGGTTAGAATTAGGGTTTTGGGTAAAAATTAGGGTTTAGGGTCAAAATATTTGGGTTAAATTAGGGTTTTGGGTCAAAATTAGGGTTGAAAATAGGTTTAAAATAGGGTTTTGGGTAAAAATAGGGTTTGGGAAAATAGGGTTTGGGTCAAAATAGGGTTTTATTAGGGTTAGGAAATAGGAAATAGGGTTAGTTAAAATTAGGGTTTTGGGTAAAAATTAGGGTTTAGGATAGGGTTTGGGTTTAGGGTTGGAAAATAGAAAATAGGGTTTTGGGATAATTAGGTTGGGTAAAATTAGGGTTTTGGGTAAAATTAGGGTTTTGGGTTAAAATTAGGGTTTTGGGTCAATTAGGGTTTAAAAATAGGGTTTTGAGTTTAAAATAGGGTTTTGGGTCAAAAATAGGGTTAAATTAGGGTTTTGGGTAAAATTAGGGTTTAGGGTCAAAATTAGGGTTGGTTAAATTAGGGTTTTGGGTCAAAATTAGGGTTTTGGTTTAAATTAGGGTTTTGGGTAAAATAGGGTTTTGGGTAAAATTAGGGTTAAATTAGGGTTAGAATTAGGGTTTTGGTAAAAATTAGGGTTTTGGGTCAAAATAGGGTTTTAAATTAGGTTTTGGGTCAAAATTAGGGTTTTGGTAAAATAGGTTTGGGTTTGTTAGTAAAATTAGGGTTTTGGAAAATTAGGGTTTTGGGTCAAAATTAGGGTTTAGGGTTAAATAGGGTTTTGGTTTAAATAGGGTTTTAGGTAAAAATAGGGTTAGAAAGGGTTTTGGGTAAAATTAGGGTTTTGGGTCAAAATTAGGGTTTTGGGTTAAAATAGGGTTTTGAGTTTAGGGTTTGGGTCAAAATTAGGGTTTAGGGTTTTGGGTAAAATTAGGGTTTTGGGTCAAAATTAGGGTTTTGGGTCAAAATTAGGGTTGTGGGTAAAAATAGTTTAGGTAAAATTAGGGTTTTGGGTTAAAAATTAGGGTTTAGGGTTTGGAAAATTAGGGTTTTGGGTTAAAATTAGGGTTTTGGGTAAAATTAGGGTTTGGGAGAAATTAGGGTTTTGGGTCAAAATTAGGGTTTTGGGTCAAAATTAGGGTTTTGGGTCAAAAATAGGGTTTTGGGTAAAATAGTTAGGGTTAAAATTAGGGTTTTAGGGTTAAATTTAGGGTTTTGGGTCAAAATTAGGGTTTAGGGTTTGAAATAGGGTTTTGAGTTTAAAATAGGGTTTTGGGTCAAAAATAGGGTTAGAATTAGGGTTTTGGGTAAAAATTAGGGTTTAGGGTCAAAATTAGGGTTTAGGGTTAATAGGTTTTGAGTTAAAATAGGGTTTTGGGTCAAAATAGGGTTAGAATTAGGTTTGGGTAAAATTAGGGTTTTGGGTCAAAATTAGGGTTTTAGGTTACAATTAGGGTTTTGGGTCAAAATTAGGGTTTTGGATTAGGGTTTTGGGTCAAAAATAGGGTTTTAGGTTTTGGGTAAAATTAGGGTTTGGGTCAAAAATAGGGTTTTAGGAATTAGGGTTTTGGGTCAAAATTAGGGTTTGGGTCAAAATTAGGGTTTATTAAAATAGGGTTTTGAGTTTAAAATAGGGTTTTGGGTCAAAAATAGGGTTAGAATTAGGTTTTGTTAGGTTAAAATTAGGGTTTTGGGTTAAAATTAGGGTTTTGGTTTAAATTAGGGTTTTGGGTCAAAAATTAGAATTAGGTTTTGGGTAAAATTAGGGTCTTGGGTCAAAATTAGGGTTTTGGGTCAAAATTAGGGTTTTGGGTTAAAATTAGGGTTTAGGGTAAAAATTAGGGTTTAGGGTCAAAATTAGGGTTTTGGGTCAAAAATATTTAGGGTTTTGGGTAAAATTAGGGTTTTGGTCAAAATTAGGGTTTTGGGTTAAAATTAGGGTTTTGGGTTAAAATTAGGGTTTTGGTCAAAAATAGGGTTTGGGTAAAATAGGTTTTAGGTAAATTAGGTTTTGGGTAAAATTAGGGTTTAGGGAAAATTAGGGTTTTGGGTCAAAATTAGGGTTTTGGGTCAAAATTAGGGTTTAGGGTTAAAAATAGGTTTTGAGTTTAAAATAGGGTTTTGGGTCAAAAATAGGTTTTGGGTTAAAATTAGGTTTTGGTAAAATTAGGGTTTGTAAAAATTAGGGTTTTGGGTAGAATTAGGGTTTTGAGTTTAAATTAGGGTTTTGGGTCAAAAATAGGGTTAGAATTAGGGTTTGGGTAAAATTAGGGTTTAGGGTCAAAATTAGGGTTTTGGTAAAATAGGGTTTTGGGTAAAATTAGGGTTTTGGGTAAAATTAGGGTTTAGGTTTAAATTAGGGTTTTGGTTAAAATTAGGTTTTGGGTCAAAATTAGGGTTTTGGTTAAAATTAGGGTTTTGGTTAAAATTAGGGTTTTGGGTCAAAAATTAGGGTTTTGGGTAAAATTAGGGTTTTGGGTCAAAATTAGGGTTTTGGGTTACAATTAGGGTTTTGGGTTAACATCAGGGTTTAGGATCAAAATTAGGTTTCGGGTCATAATTAGGGCTTTGGGTTAAAATTAGGGTTTTGGGTCCAAATTAGGGTTTTGGGTTTAAAATAGGGTTTTGAGTTTAAAATAGGGTTTTGGGTCAAAATTAGGGTTAGAATTAGGGTTTGGGTAAAATTAGGGTTTTATTAGGGTTAATTAGGGTTAAAAATAGGGTTTTAAAATTAGGGTTTTGGGTAAAAATAGGGTTTTGAGTTAAAATTAGGGTTTTGGGTCAAAATTAGGGTTAAAATTAGGGTTTTGGTTAAAATTAGGGTTTGGGTCAAAATAGTTTTAGGGTTTTGGTCAAAATTAGGGTTTAGGTCAAAATTAGGGTTTTGAGTTAAAAATAGGTTTTGGGTCAAAAATAGGGTTTGGGTAAAATTAGGGTTTTGGTAAAAGGGTTAGAATTAGGGTTTTGGGTAAAATTAGGGTTTTGGTAAGGTTAAAATTAGGGTTTTGGGTCAAAATTAGGGTTTTGGGTTAAAATTAGGGTTTTGGGTTTAAAATAGGGTTTTGGGTAAAATTTGGTTAGAATTAGGGTTTTAGGTTAAAATTAGGGTTTAGGGTCAAAATTAGGGTTTTGGGTTAAATTAGGTTTTGGGTCAAAATTAGGGTTTTGGGTAAAAAAATTAGGGTTTTGGGTAAAATTAGGGTTTTGGGTCAAAATTAGGGTTAGAAATTAGGGTTTTGGGTTAAAATTAGGTTTTGGGTCAAAATTAGGGTTTGGGTAATTAGGGTTTAAAATTAGGGTTTAGGGTAAAATTAGGGTTTTGGTTTAAAAAATTAGGGTTTTGGGTCAAAATAGGGTTAGAATTAGGGTTTTGGGTAAAATTAGGGTTTGGGTCAAAATTAGGGTTTTGGGTTATTAGGGTTTAGGTCAAAATAAGGGTTTTGGGTTAGAATTAGGGTTTTGGGTCAAAATTAGAGCTTTGGGTTAAAATTAGGGTTTAGGGTAAAAATTAGGGTTTTTGGTCAAAATTATGGTTTTGGGTCAAAATTAGGGTTTAGGGTTTGAATTAGGGTTTTGGGTTTAAAATAGGGTTTTGGGTCAAAATAGGTTAAATTAGGGTTTTGGGTAAAATTAGGGTTTAGGTCAAAATTAGGGTTTTGGGTCAAATAGGGTTTTGAGTTTAAATAGGGTTTTGGGTCAAAAATAGGGTTAAAATTAGGGTTTGGGTGAAAATAGGGTTTTGGTAAAATTAGGGTTTTGGGTTAAAATATTTGGGTTTTGGGTAAAATTAGGGTTTTAGGTAAATTAGGGTTTAGGGTCAAAATTAGGGTTTTGATTAAAATAGGGTTTGGGTAAAAATAGGGTTAGAATTAGGGTTTTGGGTAAAATAGGTTGGTCAAAATTAGGGTTTAGGGTCAAAATTAGGGTTTAGGGTTGAAATATGGTTTTGAGTTTAAAAATAGGGTTTTGGGTCAAAAAAAGGTTAGAATTAGGGTTTTGGGTAAAATTAGGGTTTAGGGTCAAAATTAGTGTTTTGGGTTAAAAGGTTTGGGTTAAAATTAGGGTTTTGGGTAAAAATTAGGGTTTTGGTAAAATAGGGTTAAAATTAGGGTTTTGGGTTAAAATAGGGTTTGGGTCAAAATTAGGGTTTTGGGTAAAATTAGGGTTTCGGGTCAAAATTAGGGTTTTGATTGAAAATTATGGTTTTGGGTCAAAATAGGGTTTAAAATAGGGTTTTGGGTCGAAAATAGGGTTAGAATTAGGGTTTTGGGTAAAATTAGGGTTTCGGGTCAAAATTAGGGTTTTGGGTCAAAATTAGGGTTTAGGGTTTGAAATAGGGTTTTGAATTTAAAATAGGGTTTTGGGTCCAAAATAAAGTTAGAATTAGGGTTTTGGGTAAAATTAGGGTTTCGGGTCAAAATAAGGGTTTTGGGTTAAATTTAGGGTTTTGTGTCAAAATTAGGGTTTTTGGGTCAAAAATAGGGTTGAGTTAAAAATAGGGTTTTGGGTCGAAAATAGGGTTAGAATTAGGGTTTTGAGTTTAAAATAAGGTTTTGGGTCAAAATTAGGGTTCTTGGTCAAATTTAGGATTTAGGGTCAAAATTAGGGTTTTGATTTAAAAATTTGGTTTTGGGTCAAAAATAGGGTTAGAATTAGGGTTTTGGGTCAAAATTAGGGTTTAGGGTCAAAATTAGGGTTTAGGGTTTGAAATAGAGTTTTGAGTTTAAATAGGGTTTTGGGTTAAATTTAGGGTTTTGTGTCAAAATTAGGGTTTTTGGTCAAAATTAGGGTTTTGGGTCGAAAATAGGGTTAGAATTAGGGTTTTGGGTAAAAATTATGGTTTCGGGTCAAAATTAGGGTTATGGGTCAATTTTATGATTTAGGGTCAAAATTAGGGTTTAGGGTCTGAAATAGGGTTGAGTTTAAAGTAGGGTTTGGGGTCTAAAATAGGGTTAGAATTAGGGTTTTGGGTAAAATTAGGGTTTCGGGTCAAAATTAGGGATTTGGGTTAAAATTAGGGTTTTGGGTAAAAATTACGGTTTTGGGTAAAAATTAGGGTTTAGGGTCAAAATTAGGGTTTAGGGTTTAAGGTAAAAAATGAGGTGAGAATTAGGGTTTTGGGTAAAATTATGGTTTCGGGTCAAAATTACGGTTTCAGGTCAAAATTAGGGTTTAGGGTTTGAAATATGGTTTTCAGTTTAAAATAGGGTTTTGGGTCTAAAATAGGGTTAGAATTAGGGTTTGGGGTAAAAATTAGGGTTTAGGGTCAAAATTAGGGTTTTGGGTTAAATTTAGGGTTTTGTGTCAAAATTAGGGTTTTGTGTCAAAATTAGGGTTTTGGGTCAAAAATAGGGTTTTGGGTGAAAATAGGGTTAGAATTAGGGTTTTGGGTAAAAATTAGGGTTTAGGGTTTGAAATAGGGTTTTGAGTTTAAAATAGGGTTTTGGGTCAAAAATAGGGTTAGAATTAAGGTTTTGGGTAAAATTAGGGTTTTGGGTGAAAAATAGGGTTAGAATTAGGGTTTTGGGTAAAAATTAGGGTTTAAGGTCAAAATTAGGGTTTAGGGTTCGAAATAGGGTTTTGAATTTAAAATAGGGTTTTGGGTCCAAAATAAAGTTAGAATTAGGGTTTTGGGTAAAATTAGGGTTTCGGGTCAAAATAAGGGTTTTGGGTTAAATTTAGGGTTTTGTGTCAAAATTAGGGTTTTTGGGTCAAAAATAGGGTTGAGTTAAAAATAGGGTTTTGGGTCGAAAATAGGGTTAGAATTAGGGTTTTGAGTTTAAAATAAGGTTTTGGGTCAAAATTAGGGTTCTTGGTCAAATTTAGGATTTAGGGTCAAAATTAGGGTTTTGATTTAAAAATTTGGTTTTGGGTCAAAAATAGGGTTAGAATTAGGGTTTTGGGTCAAAATTAGGGTTTAGGGTCAAAATTAGGGTTTAGGGTTTGAAATAGAGTTTTGAGTTTAAATAGGGTTTTGGGTTAAAGTTAGGGTTTTGTGTCAAAATTAGGGTTTTTGGTCAAAATTAGGGTTTTGGGTCGAAAATAGGGTTAGAATTAGGGTTTTGGGTAAAAATTATGGTTTCGGGTCAAAATTAGGGTTCTGGGTCAATTTTATGATTTAGGGTCAAAATTAGGGTTTATGGTCTGAAATAGGGTTTTGAGTTTAAAGTAGGGTTTGGGGTCTAAAATAGGGTTAGAATTAGGGTTTTGGGTAAAATTAGGGTTTCGGGTCAAAATTAGGGATTTGGGTTAAAATTAGGGTTTTGGGTAAAAATTACGGTTTTGGGTAAAAATTAGGGTTTAGGGTCAAAATTAGGGTTTAGGGTTTAAGGTAAAAAATGAGGTGAGAATTAGGGTTTTGGGTAAAATTATGGTTTCGGGTCAAAATTACGGTTTCAGGTCAAAATTAGGGTTTAGGGTTTGAAATATGGTTTTCAGTTTAAAATAGGGTTTTGGGTCTAAAATAGGGTTAGAATTAGGGTTTGGGGTAAAAATTAGGGTTTAGGGTCAAAATTAGGGTTTTGGGTTAAATTTAGGGTTTTGTGTCAAAATTAGGGTTTTGTGTCAAAATTAGGGTTTTGGGTCAAAAATAGGGTTTTGGGTGAAAATAGGGTTAGAATTAGGGTTTTGGGTAAAAATTAGGGTTTAGGGTTTGAAATAGGGTTTTGAGTTTAAAATAGGGTTTTGGGTCAAAAATAGGGTTAGAATTAAGGTTTTGGGTAAAATTAGGGTTTTGGGTGAAAAATAGGGTTAGAATTAGGGTTTTGGGTAAAAATTAGGGTTTAAGGTCAAAATTAGGGTTTAGGGTTTGAAATAGGGTTTTGAATTTAAAATAGGG
>JAUPTC010000015.1:886362-904381 GCA_030762895.1 Sophora flavescens
TTATTTTGGACCCAAAACCCTATTTTAAATTCAAAACCCTATTTCAAACCCTAAACCCTAATTTTGACCCAAAACCCTAATTTTGACCCGAAACCCTAATTTTACCCAAAACCCTAATTCTAACCCTATTTTCGACCCAAAACCCTATTTTTAACACAACCCGATTTGTGACCCAAAACCCTAATTTTGACCCAAAACCCTAATTTTGACCCGAAACCATCATTTTACCCAAAACCCTAATGCTAACCCTATTTTTGACCCAAACCCTAATTTTTCCCAAAAACCTAATTCTAACCCTTTTTTTTCCCACAACCCTAATTTTGACCAGAAACCATAATTTTACCAAAACCCTAATTCTAACCTTCTTTTTGACCCAAAACCCTCTTTTAAACTCAAAACCATATTTCAAACCCTAAACCCTAATTTTGACCCTAAACCCTAATTTTTACCCAAAACCCTAACTCTAACCCTATTTTTGACTGAAAATCCCATTTTAAACTCAAAACCCTATTTCAAACCATAAACCCAAATTTTGATCCAAAATCCTAATTCTAACCCTAATTCTAACCCTATTTTCGACCCAAAACCTTATTTTTAACTCAACCCTATTTTTGACCCAAAACCCTAATTTTGACCCAAAACCCTAATTTTGACACAAAACCCTAAATTTAACCTAAAACCCTATTTAAACTCAAAACTCTATTTCAAACCCTAAACCCTAATTTTGACTCTAAACCCAAATTTTGACCCTAAACCCAAAACCCTTATTTTGACCCGAAACCCTAATTTTACCCAAAACCCTAATTCTAACCTTATTTTGGACCCAAAACCCTCTTTTAAACTCAAAACCATATTTCAAACCCTAAACCCTAATTTTGACCCTAAACCCTAATTTTTACCCAAAACCCTAACTCTAACCCTATTTTTGACTGAAAATCCCATTTTAAACTCAAAACCCTATTTCAAACCATAAACCCAAATTTTGATCCAAAATCCTAATTCTAACCCTATTTTTGACCCTAAACAATAATTTTGATCCAAAACCCTAATTCTAACCCTATTTTTGACCCCAAAACCCTAATTTTGACCTGAAACCCTAATTTTACCCAAAACCCTAATTCTAACCCAAAACCCTAATTTTGACCCGAAACCCTAATTTTAACCCAAAACCCTAATTTTACCCAAACCCTTGATTCTAACCCTATTTTTGACCCAAAACCCTATTTTAAACTCAAAACCCTATTTCAAACCCTAAACCCTAATTTTGACCCTAAACCCTAATTTTTACCCAAAACCCTAATTCTAACCCTATTTTTCACCGAAAACCCTAATTTTACCCAAAACCTTAATTCTAACCCTATTTTTGACCCAAAACCCTATTTTAAACTCAAAACCCTATTTCAAACCCTAAACCCTAATTTTTCAAATAATAACTATTTTATTTTACCCCCTAATTTTTACCCAAACCCTAATTCTAACCCTATTTTCACCCAAAACCCTATTTTTGACCCAAAACCCTAATTTTGACACAAAACCATAATTTTGACACAAAACCCTAAATTTAACCCAAAACCCTAATTTTGACCCTAAACCCTAATTTTTACCCCAAACCCGAATTCTAACCCTATTTTAGACCCAAAACCCTATTTTAAACTCAAAACCATATTTCAAACCCTAAACCCTAATTTTGACCCGAAACCATAATTTTACCCAAAACCCTAATTCTCACCTCATTTTTTACCTTAAACCCTAAACCCTAATTTTGACCCTAAACCCTAATTTTTACCCAAAACCGTAATTTTTACCCAAAACCCTAATTTTAACCCAAATCCCTAATTTTGACCCGAAACCCTAATTTTACCCAAAACCCTAATTCTAACCCTATTTTAGACCCCAAACCCTACTTTAAACTCAAAACCCTATTTCAGACCCTAAACCCTAATTTTGACCCTAATCCCTAATTTTTACCCAAAACCGTAATTTTTACCCAAAACCCTAATTTTAACCCAAATCCCTAATTTTGACCCGAAACCCTAATTTTACCCAAAACCCTAATTCTAACCCTATTTTAGACCCCAAACCCTACTTTAAACTCAAAACCCTATTTCAGACCATAAACCCTAATTTTGACCCTAAATCATAAAATTGACCCAGAACCCTAATTTTGACCCGAAAACCCTAATTTTGACCTGAAACCGTAATTTTGACCCAAAAACCGTAATTTTGACCCAAAAACCCTAATTTTGACACAAAACCCTTATTTTGACCCGAAACCCTAATTTTACCCAAAACCCTAATTCTAACTTTATTTTGGACCCAAAACCCTATTTTAAATTCAAAACCCTATTTCAAACCCTAAACCCTAATTTTGACCCAAAACCCTAATTTTGACCCGAAACCCTAATTTTACCCAAAACCCTAATTCTAACCCTATTTTCGACCCAAAACCCTATTTTTAACACAACCCGATTTGTGACCCAAAACCCTAATTTTGACCCAAAACCCTAATTTTGACCCGAAACCATCATTTTACCCAAAACCCTAATTCTAACCCTATTTTTGACCCAAAACCCTAATTTTTACCCAAAAACCTAATTCTAACCCTTTTTTTTACCCACAACCCTAATTTTGACCCGAAACCATAATTTTACCCAAAACCCTAATTCTAACCTTCTTTTTGACCCAAAACCCTCTTTTAAACTCAAAACCATATTTCAAACCCTAAACCCTAATTTTGACCCTAAACCCTAATTTTTACCCAAAACCCTAACTCTAACCCTATTTTTGACTGAAAATCCCATTTTAAACTCAAAACCCTATTTCAAACCATAAACCCAAATTTTGATCCAAAATCCTAATTCTAACCCTAATTCTAACCCTATTTTCGACCCAAAACCTTATTTTTAACTCAACCCTATTTTTGACCCAAAACCCTAATTTTGACACAAAACCCTAAATTTAACCTAAAACCCTATTTAAACTCAAAACTCTATTTCAAACCCTAAACCCTAATTTTGACTCTAAACCCAAATTTTGACCCTAAACCCAAAACCCTTATTTTGACCCGAAACCCTAATTTTACCCAAAACCCTAATTCTAACCTTAATTTTGACCCAAAACCCTCTTTTAAACTCAAAACCATATTTCAAACCCTAAACACTAATTTTGACCCTAAACCCTAATTTTTACCCAAAACCCTAACTCTAACCCTATTTTTGACTGAAAATCCCATTTTAAACTCAAAACCCTATTTCAAACCATAAACCCAAATTTTGATCCTAAACAAAAATTTTGATCCAAAACCCTAATTCTAACCCTATTTTTGACCCAAAACCCTAATTTTGACCTGAAACCCTAATTTTACCCAAAACCCTAATTCTAACCCAAAACCCTAATTTTGACCCGAAACCCTAATTTTAACCCAAAACCCTAATTTTACCCAAAACCTTGATTCTAACCCTATTTTTGACCCAAAACCCTATCTTAAACTCAAAACCCTATTTCAAACCCTAAACCCTAATTTTGACCCTAAACCCTAATTTTTACCCAAAACCCTAATTCTAACCCTATTTTTCACCGAAAACCTAATTTTACCCAAAACCTTAATTCTAACCTATTTTTGACCAAAACCCTATTTTAAACTCAAACCCTATTTCAAACCCTAAACCCTAATTTTACCCAAAACCCTAATTCTAACCTATTTTCACCAAAACCCTAATTTTACCCAAAACCCTAATTTAATATTTTTGACCCAAAACCCTATTTTAAACTCAAAACCCTATTTCAAACCCTAAACCCTAATTTTACCCAAAACCTAATTCTAACCTATTTTCACCCAAACCCTATTTTGACCAAATATTATAATTTTGACACAAAACCATAATTTTGACTCAAAACCCTAAATTTAACCCTAAACCCTAATTTTGACCCTAAACCCTAATTTTTACCCAAACCCGAATTCTAACCCTATTTTTGACCCAAAACCCTATTTTAAACTCAAAACCCTATTTCAAACCCTAAACCCTAATTTTGACCAAAACCATAATTTACCCAAAACCCTAATTTACCTTTTTACCCTAAACCTAATTTTGACCCTAAACCCTAATTTTTACCCAAAACCCTAATTTTTACGATAAACCCTAATTTTGACTCAAATCCCTAATTTTGACCAAAACCCTAATTTTACCCAAAACCCTAATTCTAACCCTATTTTTGACCCCAAACCCTACTTTAAACTCAAAACCCTATTTCGGACCCTAAACCTAAATGACCCTAAACCCTAATTTTTACCCAAAACCCTAATTTTTACCCAAATCCCTAATTTTGACCCAAAACCCTACTTTTGACCTTATATTTGACCCAAAACCCTAATTCTAACCTTATTTTGACCCAAAACCCTATTTCAAACCCTAAACCCTATTTCGGACCATAAACCTAATTTTGACCCTAAATCATAAATTGACCAACCTAATTTTGACCAAAACCCTAATTTTGACTCAAACCTAATTTTGACCCAAAACCATAATTTTGACCCAAAACCCTAATTTTGACCCAAAACCCTAATTTTTACCCAAAACCCTAATTTTACCCAAACCCTAATTCTAACTTATTTTGGACCCAAAACCCTATTTTAAATTCAAAACCCTATTTCAAACCCTAAACCCTAATTTTGACCCAAACCCTAATTTTGACCAAACCCTAATTTTACCCAAAACCCTAATTCTAACCTATTTTTTACCTAAAACCCTATTTTAACTTTGACCAAAACCCTAATTTTGACCCAAAACCTAATTTTGACCAAAACCATCATTTTACCCAAAACCCTAATTTAACCCTATTTTTGACCAAACCCTAATTTTACCCAAAACCTAATTCTAACCCTTTTTTCCCCAAACCCTAATTTTGACAAAACCATAATTTTACCCAAAACCCTAATTCTGACCTTCTTTTTGACCCAAAACCTATTTTAACTCAAACCATATTTTACCCTAACCCTAATTTTGACCTAACCCTAATTTTTACCCAAAACCTAATTCACCTATTTTTGACCAAAATCCTATTTTAAACTCAAAACCCTAATTCAAACCTGAAACCCTAATTTTGACCCAAAATCCTAATTCTAACCCTAATTTTGACCCTATTTTTGACCCAAAACCTTATTTTTAACTCAACCCTATTTTTGACCCAAAACCCTAATTTTGACCCAAAACCTAATTTTGACCCAAAACCTAAATTTAACCTAAAACCCTATTTAAACTCAAAACTCTATTTCAAACCCTAAACCCTAATTTTGACCTAAACCTAATTTGACCTAAACCAAATTTTGACCAAAACCCTAATTTTACCCAAAACCCTAATTTAACCCTAAAACCTTTTTAAACTCAAAACTGTATTTCAAACCCTAAACCCTAATTTTGACCCTAAACCCTAATTTTTACCCAAAACCCTAATTCTAACCCTATTTTTGACCCAAAACCCTATTTGAAACTCAAAACCCTATTTCAAACCATAAACCCTAATTTTGACCCGTAACCCTAATTTTGACCTATACCTATAATTTTACCCAAAAACCTAATTATAACCCTAATTTTCACCCAAAACCCTATTTTTGACCCAAAACCCTAATTTTGACCTGAAACCCTAATTTTACCCAAAACCCTAATTTTGACCCGAAACCCTAATTTTAACCCAAAACCCTAATTTTACCCAAAACCTTGATTCTAACCCTATTTTTGACCCAAAACCCTATTTTAAACTCAAAACCCTATTTCAAACCCTAAACCCTAATTTTGACCCTAAACCCTAATTTTTACCCAAAACCCTAATTCTAACCCTATTTTTCACCCAAAACCCTAATTTTACCCAAAACTTAATTCTAACCTATTTTTGACCCAAAACCCTATTTAAACTCAAAACCCTATTTCAAACCCTAAACCCTAATTTTAACCTAATTTTCCCAAAACCCTAATTTAACCTATTTTTGACCCAAAACCCTATTTTTGAATCAAAACCCTAATTTTGACCCAAAACCCTAAATTTAACCCAAAACCCTAATTTTGACCCTAAACCTAATTTTTACCCCAAACCAATTCTAACCCTATTTTGACCCAAAACCCTATTTTAAACTCAAAACCATATTTCAAACCCTAAACCCTAATTTTGACCTAAACCATAATTTTACCCAAAACCCTAATTCTCACCCTATTTTTACCTTAAACCCTAAACCCTAATTTTGACCCAAAACCCTAATTTTTACCCAAAACCGTAATTTTTCCCTAAAACCCTAATTTTAACCCAAAACCCTAATTTTGACCAAAACCCTAATTTTACCCAAAACCCTAATTCTAACCCTATTTTTGACCCCAAAACCCTACTTTAAACTCAAAACCCTATTTCGGACCCTAAACCTAATTTTGACCCTAAACCCTAATTTTTACCAAAACCCTAATTTTTACCCAAAACCCTAATTTTACCAAACCCTATTTTTGACCAAAACCCTAATTTTACCCAAAACCCTAATTCTAACCCTATTTTGACCCAAACCCTACTTTAAACTCAAAACCCTATTTCGGACCATAACCCTAATTTTGACCTAAATCATAAATTGACCTAAACCTAATTTTGACCAAAACCCTAATTTTGACTCAAACCTAATTTTACCCAAAACCTAATTTTGAAAACCTAATTTTGACCAAAACCCTAATTTTGACCCAAAACCCTAATTTTACCCAAAACCCTAATTCTAACTTATTTTGGACCCAAAACCCTATTTTAAATTCAAAACCCTATTTCAAACCCTAAACCCTAATTTTGACCCAAAACCTAATTTTGACCGAACCTAATTTTACCCAAAACCCTAATTCTAACCCTATTTTCACCCAAAACCTATTTTTAACTAACCTATTTTGACCAAAACCCTAATTTTGACCCAAAACCCTAATTTTGACCTAAAACCATATTTTACCAAAACCAATTCTATTTGATAAACCCTAATTTTTACCCAAAACCTAAATTTTCCCTAACCCTAATTTTGACCCAAAACCCTAATTTTACCCAAAACCCTAATTCTAACCTTATTTTTGACCCAAAACCTATTTTAAACTCAAAACCATATTTCAAACCCTAAACCCTAATTTTGACCCTAAACCTAATTTTACCCAAAACCTAATTTAACCATTTTTGACTAACCATTTTAAACTCAAAACCTATTTTTGACCATAAACCCAAATTTTGACCAAAACCCTAATTTAACCTATTTTACCAAACTAATTTTGACCAAAACCTAATTTTAACCAAACCTATTCTAAATATTTTGACCCAAAACCCTAATTTTAACCTAAAACCTATTTAAACCTAAACCCTAATTTTACCTAAACCCTAATTTTGACCCAAAACCTAATTTTACCCAAAACCTAATTCTAACCTATTTTTGACCCAAAACCAATTTTTAAATCAAAACCCTATTTTTGACCCTAAACCCTAATTTGACCTAAACCCTAATTTTGACCCAAAACCCTAATTTACTCACCCTATTTCCCTAATTTTGACCCAAAACCCTATTCTACCCTATTTTTGACCCAAAACCCTAATTTTGACTCAAAACCCTATTTTAACCCAAACCCTAATTTTGACCCAAAACCCTAATTTTAACCAAACCCTATTACCTAATTTTACCAAACTATTTTTGACCCAAAACCCTATTTTGACCCTAAACCCTAATTTTGACCTAAACCCTAATTTTGACCCAAAACCCTAATTTTACTAAACCCTAATTTTGACAAACCTAATTTTACCAAAACCTAATTCTAACCTATTTTTGACCCAAAACCCTAATTTTAACCCTATTTTTACCCTAAACCCTAATTTTACCCAAAACCCTAATTTTCCAACCCTAATTTTACCCAAAACCCTAATTTTAAACTATTAACCTAAACCCTAATTTTGACCTAACCAATAATTTTACCCAAACCTATTTTTACTCAAAACCATAATTTTAAACCCTAAACCCTAATTTTGACCCTAAACCCTAATTTTACCCAAAACCCTAATTCTAACCCTATTTTTGACCCAAACCCTATTTTAAACTCAAAACCCTATTTCAAACCATAAACCCTAATTTTGACCCAAAATCTAATTTAACCTAATAACCCTAATTTTGACCAAAACCTTAATTTTACCCAAACCCTAATTCAACTATTTTTGACCAAAACCCTAATTTTGACCAAAACCCTAATTTTGACACAAAACCCTAATTTAACCCAAAACCCTATTTAAACTCAAAACTCTATTTCAAACCCTAAACCCTAATTTTGACCTAAACCCTAATTTTGACCCAAAACCCTAATTC
Organism: Sophora flavescens; assembly: GCA_030762895.1. Classification (NCBI taxonomy): domain Eukaryota; kingdom Viridiplantae; phylum Streptophyta; class Magnoliopsida; order Fabales; family Fabaceae; genus Sophora; species Sophora flavescens. The sequence goes on from JAUPTC010000015.1 coordinate 894,710, forward strand.
TAACCTATTTTTGACCCAAAACCAAATTTTTAAATCAAAACCTAATTTTGACCTAAATCCTAATTTGACCAAAACCCTAATTTTGACCCAAAACCTATTTTAAACTCATAACCCTAATTCTAACCCTATTTTTGACCCAAAACCCTATTTTTAACTCAACCTATTTTTGACCCAAAACCTAATTTTGACCCAAAACCTAATTTAACCCAAAACCCTAATTTTGACCAAACCCTAATTTTACCCAAAACCCTAATTCTAACTTTATTTTGGACCCAAAACCCTATTTTAAATTCAAAACCCTATTTCAAACCCTAAACCCTAATTTTGACCTTAAACCTAATTTTTACCAAAACCCTAATTCTAACCTATTTTTACCCAAAACCTAATTTTACCCAAACCTAATTCTAACCCTATTTTTGACCCAAACCTATTTTTAACTCAAAACCCTATTTAAACTAAACTAATTTTTACCCAAAACCTAATTCTAACCCTATTTTCACCAAAACCTATTTTTGACCAAAACCCTAATTTTGACCAAAACCTAATTTTGACTAAAACTAATTTAACCCAAAACCCTAATTTTGACCTAAACCCTAATTTTACCCAAAACCTAATTCTAACCTATTTTGACCCAAAACCCTATTTTAAACTCAAAACCATATTTCAAACCTAAAACCCTAATTTTGACCAAATAATGCCAAAACCATAATTTTACCCAAAACCCTAATTCTAACCTATTTTACCCAAACCCTAATTTTGACCTAAACCTAATTTTTACCCAAAAAAATTCCAAACCTAATTTTAACCCAAATCCTAATTTTGACCAAAACCCTAATTTTACCCAAAACCCTAATTCTAACCCTATTTTTGACCCAAAACCCTATTTTAAACTCAACCCTATTTCGGACCCTAAACCCTAATTTTGACCCTAAACCTAATTTTACCCAAAACCCTAATTTTACCCAAACCCTAATTTTAACCCAACTAATTTTAAAAACCTAATTTTACCAAAACCTAATTCTAACCTATTTTGACCCAAACCCTATTTAAACTCAAAACCCTATTTCGGCCATAACCCTAATTTTCCCTAAATCTAAAACCTATTTTACCCAAAACCCTAATTTTCTAAAACCTAATTTTGACCCAAACCCTAATTTTGACACAAACCCTAAATTTAACCCAAAACCCTAATTTTGACCCAAACCCTAATTTTACCCAAAACCCTAATTCTAACCTATTTTGACCCAAAACCTATTTTAAACTCAAACCCTATTTCAAACCCTAAACCCTAATTTTGACCCAAACCTAATTTTACAAACCCTAATTTTACCAAACCTAATTAACCCTATTTTCCCCTTTTTTAACCCTATGACCAAAATAATTTTGACCCAAAACCTAATTTTGACCAAAACCTAATTTACCCAAAACCTAATTTAACCTATTTTGACCAAACCTAATTTTACCCAAACCTAATTTAACCCTAAACCCTAATTTTGACCAAACCCTAATTTTACCCAAACCCTAATTCTAACCTTATTTGACCAAAACCCTTAAACTCAAAACCATATTTCAAACCCTAAACCCTAATTTTGACCCTAAACCTAATTTTACCAAAACCCTAATTCTAACCTATTTTTGACCAAAACCATTTTAAATCAAACCTAATTTTGACCTAAATCCTAATTTGACCAAGAACCTAATTTTGACAAAACCTTATTTTGACTCATACCTAATTCTAACCTATTTTTGACCCAAAACCCTATTTTTAACTCAACCTATTTTTGACCCAAAACCTAATTTTGACCCAAAACCCTAAATTTGACCAACCCTAATTTTGACCCAAAACCCTAATTTTACCCAAACCCTAATTCTAACATTTTTGACCCAAAACCCTATTTTAAATTCAAAACCCTATTTCAAACCCTAAACCTAATTTTGACCTTAAACCTAATTTTTACCCAAACCCTAATTCTAACCTATTTTTCACCCAAAACCATAATTTTACCCAAAACCTTAATTCTAATCCTATTTTTGACCCAAAACCCTATTTTATACTCAAACCCCTATTTCAAACCCTAAACCCTAATTTTTACCCAAAACCCTAATTCTAACCCTATTTTTGACCCAAAACCCTATTTTTGGCACAAAACCCTAATTTTGACACAAAACCCTAAATTTAACCCAAAACCCTAATTTTGACCCTAAACCCTAATTTTTACCCCAAACCCTAATTCTAACCCTATTTTAGAGCCAAAACCCTATTTTATACTCAAAACCATATTTCAAACCCTAAACCCTAATTTTGACCTGAAACCGTAATTTTGACCAAAACCATAATTTTACCCAAAACCCTAATTCTCACCTCATTTTTACCTTACCCTAAACCCTAATTTTGACCCTAAACCCTAATTTTTACCCAAAACCTAATTTTTACCCAAAACCTAATTTTAAACCACAAATCCTAATTTTGACCCAAACCCTAATTTTACCCAATACCCTAATTCTAACCCTATTTTAGACCCCAAACCCTACTTTAAACTCAAAACCCTATTTCAGAACATAAACCCTAATTTTGACCCTAAATCATAAAATTGACCCAGAACCCTAATTTTGACCCTAAACCCTAATTTTTACCCAAAACCCTAATTCTAACCCTATTTTCGACCCAAAACCCTAATTTTGACCAAAAACCCTAATTTTGACACAAAACCCTAACTTTAACCCAAAACCCTATTTAAACTCAAAACTCTATTTCAAACCCTAAACCCTAATTTTGACCCAAAACCCTAATTTTACCCACAAACCTAATTCTAACCCTATTTTTGACCCAAAACCAAATTTTTAAATCAAAACCCTAATTTTGACCCTAAATCCTAAATTTGACCAAGAACCCTAATTTTGACCCAAAACCTTATTTTAAACTCAAAACCCTAATTCTAACCCTATTTTCGACCCAAAACCCTATTTTTAACTCAACCCTATTTTTGACCCAAAAACCCTAATTTTGACACAAAACCCTAAATTTAACCCAAAACCCTTATTTTGACCCGAAACCCTAATTTTACCCAAAACCCTAATTCTAACTTTATTTTGGACCCAAAACCCTATTTTAAATTCAAAACCCTATTTCAAACCCTAAACCCTAATTTTGACCTTAAACCCTAATTTTTACCCAAAACCCTAATTCTAACCCTATTTTTCACCCAAAACCCTAATTTTACCCAAAACCTTAATTCTAACCCTATTTTTGACCCAAAACCCTATTTTAAACTCAAAACCCTATTTCAAACCCTAAACCCTAATTTTTACCCAAACCCCTAATTCTAACTCTATTTTCACCCAAAACCCTATTTTTGACCCAAAACCCTAATTTTGACACAAAACCCTAATTTTGACACAAAACCCTAAATTTAACCCAAAACCCTAATTTTGACCCTAAACCCTAATTTTTACCCCAAACCCGAATTCTAACCCTATTTTAGACCCAAAACCCTATTTTAAACTCAAAACCATATTTCAAACCCTAAACCCTAATTTTGACCCGAAACCATAATTTTACCCAAAACCCTAATTCTCACCTCATTTTTTACCTTAAACCCTAAACCCTAATTTTGACCCTAAACCCTAATATTTACCCAAAACCGTAATTTTTACCCAAAACCCTAATTTTAACCCAAATCCCTAATTTTGACCCGAAACCCTAATTTTACCCAAAACCCTAATTCTAACCCTATTTTAGACCCCAAACCCTACTTTAAACTCAAAACCCTATTTCAGACCATAAACCCTAATTTTGACCCTAAATCATAAAATTGACCCAGAACCCTAATTTTGACCCGAAACCATAATTTTTACCCAAAACCCTAATTCTAACCCTATTTTCGACCCAAAACCCTAATTTTGACCAAAAACCCTAATTTTGACACAAAACCCTAACTTTAACCCAAAACCCTATTTAAACTCAAAACTCTATTTCAAACCCTAAACCCTAATTTTGACCCTAAACCCTAATTTTGACCCAAAACCCTAATTCTAACCCTATTTTTGACCCAAAACCAAATTTTTAAATCAAAACCCTAATTTTGACCCTAAATCCTAAATTTGACCAAGAACCCTAATTTTGACCCAAAACCTTATTTTAAACTCATAACCCTAATTCTAACCCTATTTTCGACCCAAAACCCTATTTTTAACTCAACCCTATTTTTGACCCAAAAACCCTAATTTTGACACAAAACCCTAAATTTAACCCAAAACCCTTATTTTGACCCGAAACCCTAATTTTACCCAAAACCCTAATTCTAACTTATTTTGGACCCAAAACCCTATTTTATACTCAAAACCCTATTTCAAACCCTAAACCCTAATTTTGACCTCCTAATTTTACCCAAAACCTAATTCTAACCCTATTTTTCCCCAAACCCTAATTTTACCCAAACACCTAATTCTAACCCTATTTTTGACCCAAAACCCTATTTTAAACTCAAAACCCTATTTCAAACCCTAAACCCTAATTTTTACCCAAAACCCTAATTCTAACCCTATTTTCACCCAAAACCCTATTTTTGACCCAAAACCCTAATTTTGACACAAAACCCTAATTTTGACACAAAACCCTAAATTTAACCCAAAACCCTAATTTTTACCCCAAACCCTAATTCTAACCCTATTTTAGACCCAAAACCCTATTTTAAATTCAAAAACATATTTCAAACCCTAAACCCTAATTTTGACCCATAATTTTGACCAAAACCATAATTTTACCCAAAACCTAATTCTCACCTCATTTTTACCTTAAACCCTAAACCCTAATTTTGACCCTAAACCTAATTTTTACCCAAAACCGTAATTTTTACCCAAAACCCTAATTTTAACCCAAATCCCTAATTTTGACCAAACCCTAATTTTACCCAAAACCTAATTCTAACCCTATTTTAGACCCCAAACCCTACTTTAAACTCAAAACCCTATTTCGGACCCTAAACCCTAATTTTGACCCTAAACATAATTTGACCCAAAACCTAATTTTACCCAAAACCTAATTTTAACCAAATCCTAATTTTGACCAAACCCTAATTTACCAAAACCTAATTTAACCTATTTTAGACCCAAAACCCTATTTAAACTCAAACCCTATTTCGGACCCTAAACCCTAATTTTGACCCTAAACCTAATTGACACCATTTGACCAAACCCTAATTTTGACCAAAAACTAATTTTGACCCAAAACCCTAATTTTACACAAAACCTAATTTTACCCAAAACCCTAATTTTGACCCAAAACCCTAATTTTACCCAAAACCCTAATTCCTAATTCTAATTTTTGACCCAAAACCCTATTTTAAACTCAAAACCTATTTCAAACCCTAAACCCTAATTTTGACCTAAACCCTAATTTTGACCAAACCTAATTTTACCCAAAACCCTAATTCTAACCCTATTTTGACCCAAACCCTATTTTTAACTCAACCTATTTTGACCAAAACCCTAATTTTGACCCAAAACCCTAATTTTACCAACCTAATTTTACCCAAACCTAATTCTAACCCTATTTTTGACCCAAAACCCTAATTTTACCCAAAACCCTAATTACTTTTCAACCTAATACCAACCTAATTTTGACCCAAACCCTAATTTTACAAAACCTAATTCCAACTACCCAACCTAAAACCAAAACCCAAACCTAACCCTAATTTTGACCCTAAACCTAATTTTCCAAAACCCTAATTCTAACCCTATTTTTGACCAAAAACCAATTTTTAAATCAAAACCTAATTTTGACCCAAAATCCTAAATTTGACCAAGAACCCTAATTTTGACCCAAAACCTTATTTTAAACTCAAAACCCTAATTCTAACCCTATTTTTGACCCAAAACCCTATTTTTAACTCAAACCTATTTTTGACCCAAAACCCTAATTTTGACACAAAACCCTAAATTTAACCAAAAACCCTAATTTTGACACAAAACCCTAAATTTAACCCAAAACCCTTATTTTGACCCAAAACCCTATTTTAAATTCAAAACCCTATTTCAAACCCTAAACCCTAATTTTGACCTTAAACCCTAATTTTTACCCAAAACCCTAATTCTAACCCTATTTTTCACCCAAAACCCTAATTTTACCCAAAACCTTAATTCTAACCCTATTTTTGACCCAAAACCCTATTTTAAACTCAAAACCCTATTTCAAACCCTAAACCCTAATTTTTACCCAAAACCCTAATTCTAACCCTATTTTCACCCAAAACCCTATTTTTGACCCAAAACCCTAATTTTGACACAAAACCTAATTTTGACACAAAACCCTAAATTTAACCTAAAACCCTAATTTTGACCCTAAACCCTAATTTTTACCCAAACCCTAATTCTAACCCTATTTTGGACCCAAAACCCTATTTTAAACTCAAAACCATATTTCAAACCCTAAACCCTAATTTTGACCTAAATAATTTTGACCAAACCATAATTTTACCCAAAACCCTAATTCTCACCTCATTTTTACCTTAAACCCTAAACCCTAATTTTGACCCTAAACCTAATTTTTACCCAAAACCTAATTTTACCCAAAACCCTAATTTTAACCCAAATCCTAATTTTGACCCGAAACCATAATTTTAACCAAAACCCTAATTCTAACCCTATTTTTAGACCCCAAACCCTACTTTAAACTCAAAACCCTATTTGGACCATAAACCCTAATTTTGACCCTAAATCATAAAATTGACCCAGAACCCTAATTTTGACCCGAAACCATAATTTTTACCCAAAACCCTAATTCTAACCCTATTTTCGACCCAAAACCCTAATTTTGACCAAAAACCCTAATTTTGACACAAAACCCTAACTTTAACCCAAAACCCTATTTAAACTCAAAACTCTATTTCAAACCCTAAACCCTAATTTTGACCCAAAACCCTAATTCTAACCCTATTTTTGACCCAAAACCAAATTTTTAAATCAAATACCTAATTTTGACCCTAAATCCTAAATTTGACCAAGAACCCTAATTTTGACCCAAAACCTTATTTTAAACTCAAAACCCTAATTCTAACCCTATTTTCGACCCAAAACCCTATTTTTAACTCAACCCTATTTTTGACCCAAAAACCCTAATTTTGACACAAAACCCTAAATTTAACCCAAAACCCTTATTTTGACCCGAAACCCTAATTCTACCCTTATTTTGACCCGAAACCCTATTTTAAATTCAAAACCCTATTTCAAACCCTAAACCCTAATTTTGACCCAGAACCCTAATTTTACCCATAACCCTAATTCTAACCTATTTTTCACCAAACCCTAATTTTACCCAAAACCTAATTCTAACCTATTTTTGACCAAAACCCTATTTTAAACTCAAAACCCTATTTCAAACCCTAAACCCTTATTTTTACCCAAAACCCTAAAACTAACCCTATTTTCGACCCAAAACCATATTTTGAACTAAAACCCTATTTTTTACAAAAAACCCTAATTTTGACACAAAACCCTAAATTTAACCCAAAACCCTAATTTTGACCCTAAACCCTAATTTTTACCCCAAACCCTAATTCTAACCCTATTTTTTACCCAAAACCCTATTTTAAATGAAAACCATATTTCAAACCCTAAACCCTAATTTTGACCTAAACCGTAATTTTGACCAAAACCATAATTTTACCCAAAACCCTAATTCTCACCTCATTTTTACCTTAAACCCTAAACCCTAATTTTGACCCTAAACCCTAATTTTTACCCAAATCAGTAATTTTTACCCAAAACCCTAATTTTAACCAAAATCCCTAATTTTGACCCGAAACCCTAATTTTACCCAAAACCCTAATTCTAACCCTATTTTAGACCCCAAACCCTACTTTAAACTCAAAACCCTATTTCAGACCATAAACCCTAATTTTGACCCTAAATCATAAAATTGACCCAGAACCCTAATTTTGACCCGAAACCATAATTTTTACCCAAAACCCTAATTCTAACCCTATTTTCGACCCAAAACCCTAATTTTGACCAAAAACCCTAATTTTGACACAAAACCCTAAATTTAACCCAAAACCCTATTTAAACTCAAAACTCTATTTCAAACCCTAAACCCTAATTTTGACCCTATACCCTAATTTTGACCCAAAACCCTAATTTTAAATCAAAACCCTAATTTTGACCCTAAATCCTAAATTTGACCAAGAACCCTAATTTTGACCCAAAACCTTATTTTAAACTCAAAACCCTAATTCTAACCCTATTTTCGACCCAAAACCCTATTTTTAACTCAACCCTATTTTTGACCCAAAAACCCTAATTTTGACACAAAACCCTAAATTTAACCCAAAACCCTTATTTTGACCCGAAACCCTAATTTTACCCAAAACCCTAATTCTACCTTTATTTTGGACCCAAAGCACTATTTTAAATTCAAAACCCTATTTCAAACCCAAAACATTAATTTTGACCCGAAACCTTAATTTTACCCAAAACCCTAATTCTAACCTATTTTTCACCCAAAACCCTAATTATACCCAAAACATTAATTCTAACCCTATTTTTGACCCAAAACCCTATTTTAAACTCAAAACCCTATTTCAAACCTAAACCCTAATTTTTACCCAAAACCTAATTCTAACCCTATTTTCACCCAAAACCCTATTTTTGACCCAAAACCCTAATTTTGACACAAAACCCTAATTTTGACAAAAACCCTAAATTTAACCCAAAACCCTAATTTTGACCCTAAACCCTAATTTTTACCCCAAACCCTAATTCTAACCCTATTTTAGACCCAAAACCCTATTTTAAACTCAAAACCATATTTCAAACCCCTAAACCCTAATTTTGACCTAAAGTAATTTTGACCAAAACCATAATTTTACCCAAAACCTAATTCTCACCTCATTTTTTACCTTAAACCCTAAACCCTAATTTTGACCCTAAACCTAATTTTTACCCAAAACCGTAATTTTTACCCAAAACCTAATTTTAACCCAAATCCTAATTTTGACCAAAACCTAATTTTACCCAAAACCCTAATTCTAACCCTATTTTGGACCCCAAACCCTACTTTAAACTCAAACCCTATTTCGGACCATAAACCCTAATTTTGACCCTAAATCATAAAATTGACCCAAAACCCTAATTTTGACCAAAACCATAATTTTTACCCAAAACCCTAATTCTAACCTATTTTAATTTCCCAAAACCCTAATTTTGCAAAACCTAATTTGACACAAAACCTAACTTTAACCCAAAACCATATTTAAACTCAAAACTCTATTTCAAAACCTAAACCCTATTTTTGACCATAAACCCTAATTTTGACCAAAAACCATAATTCTAACCGTATATTTGAACCAAAACCAAATTTTTAAATCAACACCCTAATTTTGACAATAAATCCTTAATTTGACCATGAAACCTAATTTTGTCCCAAATCCTTTTTTTAAACTCATAAGCCTAATTCTAACCCTATTTTAGACCCAAAAGCCTATTTTTAACTCAACCCTATTTTTACCCAAAAACCCCTAATTTTGACACAAAACCTAAATTTAACCAAAACCCTTATTTTGACCCGAAACCTAATTTTACCCAAACCCTAATTCTAACTTTATTTTGGACCCAAAACCTATTTTAAATTCAAAACCCTATTTCAAACCCTAAACCCTAAACCCTAATTTTGACCTT
>JAUPTC010000015.1:904881-926320 GCA_030762895.1 Sophora flavescens
ACCATAAACCCAAATTTTGATCCAAAATCCTAATTCTAACCCTAATTCTAACCCTATTTTCGACCCAAACCTTATTTTTAACTCACCCCTATTTTTGACCCAAAACCCTAATTTTAACCCAAAACCCTAATTTTGACACAAAACCCTAAATTTAACCTAAAACCCTATTTAAACTCAAAACTCTATTTCAAACCCTAAACCCTAATTTTGACTCTAAACCCAAATTTTGACCCTAAACCCAAAACCCTTATTTTGACCCGAAACCCTAATTTTACCCAAAACCCTAATTCTAACCTTATTTTTGACCCAAAACCCTCTTTTAAACTCAAAACCATATTTCAAACCCTAAACCCTAATTTTGACCCTAAACCCTAATTTTTACCCAAAACCCTAACTCTAACCCTATTTTTGACTGAAAATCCCATTTTAAACTCAAAACCCTATTTCAAACCATAAACCCAAATTTTGATCCAAAATCCTAATTCTAACCCTATTTTTGACCCTAAACAATAATTTTGATCCAAAACCCTAATTCTAACCCTATTTTTGACCCAAAACCCTAATTTTGACCTGAAACCCTAATTTTACCCAAAACCCTAATTCAAACCCAAAACCCTAATTTTGACCCGAAACCCTAATTTTAACCCAAAACCCTAATTTTACCCAAACCCTTGATTCTAACCCTATTTTTGACCCAAAACCCTATTTTAAACTCAAAACCCTATTTCAAACCCTAAACCCTAATTTTGACCCTAAACCCTAATTTTTACCCAAAACCCTAATTCTAACCCTATTTTTCACCCAAAACCCTAATTTTACCCAAAATCTTAATTCTAACCCTATTTTTGACCCAAAACCCTATTTTAAACTCAACCCTATTTCAAACCCTAAACCCTAATTTTTACCCAAAACCCTAATTCTAACCCTATTTTCACCCAAAACCCTATTTTTGACCCAAAACCCTAATTTTGACACAAAACCCTAATTTTGACACAAAACCCTAAATTTAACCCAAAACCCTAATTTTGACCCTAAACCCTAATTTTTACCCCAAACCCTAATTCTAACCCTATTTTAGACCCAAAACCCTATTTTAAACTCAAAACCATATTTCAAACCCTAAACCCTAATTTTGACCTGAAACCGTAATTTTGACCCGAAACCATAATTTTACCCAAAACCCTAATTCTCACCTCATTTTTTACCTTAAACCCTAAACCTTAATTTTGACCCTAAACCCTAATTTTTACCCAAAACCGTAAATTTTACCCAAAACCCTAATTTTAACCCAAATCCCTAATTTTGACCCGAAACCCTAATTTTACCCAAAACCCTAATTCTAACCCTATTTTAGACCCCAAACCCTACTTTAAACTCAAAACCCTATTTCAGACCATAAACCCTAATTTTGACCCTAAATCATAAAATTGACCCAGAACCCTAATTTTGACCCGAAACCATAATTTTTACCCAAAACCCTAATTGTAACCCTATTTTCGACCCAAAACCTTATTTTTAACTCAACCCTATTTTTGACCCAAAACCCTAATTTTGACACAAAACCCTAAATTTAACCCAAAACCCTATTTAAACTCAAAACTCTATTTCAAACCCTAAACCCAAATTTTGACCCTAAACCCAAATTTTGACCCAAAACCCTAATTCTAACCCTATTTTTGACCCAAAACCAAAATTTTAAATCAAACCACTAATTTTGACCCTAAATCCTAAATTTGACCCAGAACCCTAATTTTGACCCAAAACCTTATTTTAAACTCAAAACCCTAATTCTAATCCTATTTTCAACCCAAAACCCTATTTTTGACCCAAAAACCCTAATTTTGACACAAAACCCTAAATTTAACCCAAAACCCTTATTTTGACCCGAAACCCTAATTCTAACCTTATTTTGTACCCAAAACCCTATTTTAAATTCAAAACCCTAAACCCTAATTTTGACCCAAAACCCTAATTTTGACCCGAAACCCTAATTTTACCCAAAACCCTAATTCTAACCCTATTTTCGACCAAAAACCCTATTTTTAACACAACCCGATTTTTTACCTAAAACCCGATTTTTGCCCCAAAACCCTAATTTTGACCCAAAACCCTAATTTTGACCCGAAACCGTCATTTTACCCAAAATCCTAATTCTAACCCTAATTTTGACCCAAAACCCTATTTGAAACTCAAAACCCTATTTCAAACCCTAAACCCTAATTTTGACCCTAAACCCTAATTTAGACCCAAAACCCTAATTTTTACCCAAAAACCTAATTCTTACCCTTTTTTTGACCCACAACCCTAATTTTGACCTTATTTTTGACCCAAAACCCTCTTTTAAACTCAAAACCATATTTCAAACCCTAAACCCTAATTTTGACCCTAAACCCTAATTTTTACCCAAAACCCTAATTCTAACCCTTTTTTTGACTGAAAATCCCATTTTAAACTCAAAACCTATTTCAAACCCTAAACCCAAATTTTGATCCAAAACCCTAATTCTAACCCTATTTTTGAGCCAAAACCCTAATTTTGACCTGAAACCCTAATTTTAACCCTAATTTTAACCCAAAACCCTAATTTTACCCAAAACCTTGATTCTAACCCTATTTTTGACCCAAAACCCTATTTTAAACTCAAAACCCTATTTCAAACCCTAAACCCTAATTCTAACCCTATTTTTCACCCAAAACCCTAATTTTACCCAAAACCTTAATTCTAACCCTATTTTTGACCCAAAACCCTATTTTAAACTCAAAACCCTATTTCAAACCCTAAACCCTAATTTTTACCCAAAACCCTAATTCTAACCCTATTTTCACCCAAAACCCTATTTTTGACCCAAAACCCTAATTTTGACACAAAATCCTAAATTTAACCCAAAACCCTAATTTTGACCCTAAACCCTAATTTTTACCCCAAACCCTAATTCTAACCCTATTTTAGACCCAAAACCCTATTTTAAACTCAAAACCATATTTCAAACCCTAAACCCTAATTTTGACCTGAAACCGTAATTTTGACCCGAAACCATAATTTTACCCAAAACCCTAATTCTAACTTCATTGTTTACCTTAAACCCTAAACCCTAATTTTGACCCTAAACCCTAATTTTTACCCAAAACCGTAATTTTTACCCAAAACCCTAATTTTAACCCAAATCCCTAATTTTGACCCGAAACCCTAATTTTACCCAAAACCCTAATTCTAACCCTATTTTAGACCCCAAACCCTACTTTAAACTCAAAACCCTATTTCAGACCATAAACCCTAATTTTGACCCTAAATCATAAAATTGACCCAGAACCCTAATTTTGACCCGAAACCATAATTTTTACACAAAACCCTAATTCTAACCCTATTTTCGACCCAAAACCTTATTTTTAACTCAACCCTATTTTTGACCCAAAACCCTAATTTTGACACAAAACCCTAAATTTAACCTAAAACCCTATTTAAACTCAAAACTCTATTTCAAACCCTAAACCCTAATTTTGACTCTAAACCCAAATTTTGACCCTAAACCCAAAACCCTTATTTTGACCCGAAACCCTAATTTTACCCAAAACCCTAATTCTAACCTCATTTTGGACCCAAAACCCACTTTTAAACTCAAAACCATATTTCAAACCCTAAACCCTAATTTTGACCCTAAACCCTAATTTTTACCCAAAACCCTAACTCTAACCCTATTTTTGACTGAAAATCCCATTTTAAACTCAAAACCCTATTTCAAACCATAAACCCAAATTTTGATCCAAAATCCTAATTCTAACCCTATTTTTGACCCTAAACAATAATTTTGATCCAAAACCCTAATTCTAACCCTATTTTTGACCCAAAACCCTAATTTTGACCTGAAACCCTAATTTTACCCAACACCCTAATTCTAACCCTATTTTTGACCCAAAACCCTCAAATTGACCCATAACCCTAATTTTGACCCGAAACCCTATTTTTACCCAAAACCCTAATTCTAACCCTATTTTTGACCCAAAACCCTATTTTAAACTCAAAACCCTATTTCAAACCCTAAACCCTAATTTTTACCCAAAACCCTAATTCTAACCCTATTATTCACCCAAAACCCTAATTTTACCCAAAACCATAATTCTAACCCTATTTTTGACCCAAAACCCTATTTTAAACTCAAAACCCTATTTCAAACCCTAAACCCTAATTTTTACCCAAAACCCTAATTCTAACCCTATTTTTCACCCAAAACCCTATTTTTGACCCAAAACCCTAATTTTGACACAAAACCCTAATTTTGACACAAAACCCTAAATTTAACCCAAAACCCTAATTTTGACCCTAAACCCTAATTTTTACCCCAAACCCTAATTCTAACCCTATTTTAGACCCCAAAACCCTATTTTAAACTCAAAACCTTATTTCAAACCCAAAACCCTAATTTTGACCTGAAACCGTAATTTTGACCCGAAACCATAATTTTACCCAAAACCCTAATTCTCACCTCATTTTTTACCTTAAACCCTAAACCCTAATTTTGACCCTAAACCCTAATTTTAACCCAAATCCCTAATTTTGACCCGAAACCCTAATTTTACCCCTTTTCCAACCCTAATTTTACCAAACCCTAATTTTACCCAAAATCCTAATTCAAACCCTATTTTACCTAAACCCTATCTGACCCTAAATCATAAAATTGACCCATAACCCTAATTGTGACCCGAAACCATAATTTTTACCCAAAACCCTAATTCTAACCCTATTTTCGACCCAAAACCTTATTTTTAACTCAACCCTAATTTTGACCCAAAACCCTAATTTTGACAGAATACCCTAAATCTAACCCAAAACCCTATTTAAACTCAAAACTCTATTTCAAACCCTAAACCCTAATTTTGACCCTAAACCCAAATTTTGACCGAAAACCCTAATTCTAACCCTATTTTTGACCCAAAACCAAAATTTTAAATCAAAACCCTAATTTTGACCCTAAATCCTAAATTTGACCCAGAACCCTAATTTTGACCCAACACCTTATTTTAAACTCAAAACCCTAATTCTAACCCTATTTTCGACCCAAAATCCTATTTTTAACTCAACCCTATTTTTGACCCAAAAACCCTAATTTTGACACAAAACCCTAAATTTAACCCAAAACCCTTATTTTGACCCGAAACCCTAATTTTACCCAAAACCCTAATTCTAACCTTATTTTGTACCCAAAACCCTATTTTAAATTCAAAACCCTAAACCCTAATTTTGACCCAAAACCCTAATTTTGACCCGAAACCCTAATTTTACCCAAAACCCTAATTCTAACCCTATTTTCGACCAAAAACCCTATTTTTAACACAACCCGATTTTTGACCCAAAACCCTAATTTTGACCCAAAACCCTCATTTTAACACAAAACCCTAATTTTGACCCGAAACCATCATTTTACCCAAAACCCTAATTCTAACCCTATTTTTGACCCAAAACCCTATTTGAAACTCAAAACCCTATTTCAAACCCTAAACCCTAATTTTGACCCTAAACCCTAATTTTGTCCCAAAACCCTAATTTTTACCCAAAAACCTAATTCTTACCCTTTTTTTGACCCACAACCCTAATTTTGACCCTAAACCATAATTTTACCCAAAACCCTAATTCTAACCCTATTTTTGACCCAAAACCCCCTTTTAAACTCAACACCATATTTCAAACCCTAAACACTAATTTTGACCCTAAATCCTAATTTTTACCCAAACCCTAATTCTAACCCTATTTTTGACTTAAAATCCCATTTTAAACTCAAACCCTATTTCAAACCAAAACCCAAATTTTGACCCAAAATCCTAAATCCTAACCCTATTTTTGACCCAAACCCTAATTTTGACCCGAAACCCTAATTTTACCCAAAACCCTAATTCTAACCCTAATTTTGACCCAAACCCATAATTTTGACCCGAAACCCTAATTTTACCCAAAACCCTAATTCTAACCCTATTTTTGACCCAAAACCCTATTTTAAACTCAAAACCCTATTTCAAACCCTAAACCCTAATTTTTACCCAAAACCCTAATTCTAACCCTATTTTTCACCCAAAACCCTAATTTTACCCAAAACCTTAATTCTAACCCTATTTTTGACCCAAAACCCTATTTTAAACTCAAAACCCTATTTTTGACCCAAAACCCTAATTTTGACACAAAATCCTAAATTTAACCCAAAACCCTAATTTTGACCCTAAACCCTAATTTTTACCCCAAACCCTAATTCTAACCCTATTTTAGACCCAAAACCCTATTTTAAACTCAAAACCATATTTCAAACCCTAAACCCTAATTTTGACCTGAAACCGTAATTTTGACCCGAAACCATAATTTTACCCAAAACCCTAATTCTCACCTCATTTTTTACCTTAAACCCTAAACCCTAATTTTGACCCTAAACCCTAATTTTTACCCAAAACCGTAATTTTTACCCAAAACCCGAATTTTAACCCAAATCCCTAATTTTGACCCGAAACCCTAATTTTACCCAAAATCCTAATTCAAAACCCTATTTCAGACCATAAACCCTAATTTTGACCCTAAATCATAAAATTGACCCATAACCCTAATTGTGACCCGAAACCATAATTTTTACCCAAAACCCTAATTCTAACCCTATTTTCGACCCAAAACCTTATTTTTAACTCAACCCTAATTTTGACCCAAAACCCTAATATTGACCCAAAACCCTAATTTTGACAGAATACCCTAAATCTAACCCAAAACCCTATTTAAACTCAAAACTCTATTTCAAACCCTAAACCCTAATTTTGACCCTAACCCCAAATTTTGACCGAAAACCCTAATTCTAACCCTATTTTTGACCCAAAACCAAAATTTTAAATCAAAACCCTAATTTTGACCCTAAATCCTAAATTTGACCCAGAACCCTAATTTTGACCCAAAACCTTATTTTAAACTCAAAACCCTAATTCTAACCCTATTTTCGACCCAAAATCCTATTTTTAACTCAACCCTATTTTTGACCCAAAAACCCTAATTTTGACACAAAACCCTAAATTTAACCCAAAACCCTTATTTTGACCCGAAACCCTAATTTTACCCAAAACCCTAATTCTAACCTTATTTTGTACCCAAAACCCTATTTTAAATTCAAAACCTAAACCCTAATTTGACCAAAACCCTACTTTGACCCAAACCCTAATTTTACCCAAAACCCTAATTCAAACCCTATTTTCGACCAAAAACCCTATTTTTAACACAACCCGATTTTTGACCCAAAACCCTAATTTTGACCCAAAACCCTCATTTTAACACAAAACCCTAATTTTGACCCGAAACCATCATTTTACCCAAAACCCTAATTCTAACCCTATTTTTGACCCAAAACCCTATTTGAAACTCAAAACCCTATTTCAAACCCTAAACCCTAATTTTGACCCTAAACCCTAATTTTTACCCAAAACCTAATTTTTTTTGACCCACAACCCTAATTTTGACCCGAAACCATAATTTTACCCAAAACCCTAATTCTAACCTTATTTTTGACCCAAAACCCTCATTTAAACACAAAACCATAATTCAAACCCAAAACACTAAGTTTGGCCCTCAACCCTAATTTTTACCCAAAACCCTAATTCTAACCCTATTTTTGACTTAAAATCCCATTTTAAACTCAAAACCCTATTTCAAACCCTAAACCCAAATTTTGATCCAAAATCCTAATTCTAACCCTATTTTTGACCCAAAACCCTAATTTTGACCTGAATCCCTAATTTTACCCAAAACCCTAATTCTAACCCTAATTTTGACCCGAAACCCTAATTTTAACCCAAAACCCTAATTTTACCCTAAACCTTAATTCTAACCCTATTTTTGACCCAAAACCCTATTTTAAACTCAAAACCCTATTTCAAACCCTAAACCCTAATTTTGACCCTAAACCCTAATTTTTACCCAAAACCCTAATTCTAACCCTATTTTTCACCCAAAACCCTAATTTTACCCAAAACCTTAATTCTAACCCTATTTTTGACCCAAAACCCTATTTTAAACTCAAAACCCTATTTCAAACCCTAAACCCTAATTTTTACCCAAAACCCTAATTCTAACCCTATTTTCACCCAAAACCCTATTTTTGACCCAAAACCCTAATTTTGACACAAAACCCTAAATTTAACCCAAAACCCTAATTTTGACCCTAAACCCTAATTTTTACCCCAAACCCTAATTCTAACCCTATTTTAGACCCAAAACCCTATTTTAAACTCAAAACCATATTTCAAACCCTAAACCCTAATTTTGACCTGAAACCGTAATTTTGACCCAAAACCATAATTTTACCCAAAACCCTAATTCTAACCTCATTTTTTACCTTAAACCCTAAACCCTAATTTTGACCCAAAACCCTAAGTTTTACCAAAACCGTACTTTTTACCCAAAACCCTAATTTTAACCCAAATCCCTATTTTGACCAAACCCTAATTTTACCCAAACCCTAATTCTAACCCTATTTTAGACCCCAAACCCTACTTTAAACTCAAAACCCTATTTCACCATAAACCCTAATTTTGACCCTAAATCATAAAATTGACCTAAACCCTAATTTTGACCAAACCATAATTTTACACAAAACCCTAATTCTAACCCTATTTTCACCCAAAACCTTATTTTTAACTCAACCCTATTTTTGACCCAAAACCCTAATTTTGACACAAAACCCTAAATTTAACCTAAAACCCTATTTAAACTCAAAACTCTATTTCAAACCCTAAACCCTAATTTTGACTCTAAACCCAAATTTTGAGCCTAAACCCAAAACCCTTATTTTGACCCGAAACCCTAATTTTACCCAAAACCCTAATTCTAACCTCATTTTGGACCCAAAACCCACTTTTAAACTCAAAACCATATTTCAAACCCTAAACCCTAATTTTGACCCTAAACCCTAATTTTTACCCAAAACCCTAACTCTAACCCTATTTTTGACTGAAAATCCCATTTTAAACTCAAACCCTATTTCAAAACATAAACCCAAATTATGATCCAAAATCCTAACTCTCACCCTCTTTTTGACCAAAAACCATAATTTTGATCCAAAACCCTACTTCTAACCCTATTTTTGACCCAAAACCCTAATTTTGACCTAAACCCTTATTTTACACAAAACACTAATTCTAACACAAAACCCTAATTTTGACCCTAAACCCTAATTTTAACAAAAAACCCTAATTTTACCCAATCACTTGATTATAACCCTATTTTTGACCCAAAACCCTATTTTAAACTCAAAACCCTATTTCAAACCCTAAACCCTAATTCTAACCATATTTTTCACCCAAAACCCTAATTTTGACCAAAAACCCTAATTTTACCCAAAACCTTAATTCTAACCCTATTTTTGACCCAAAAACCTATTTTAAACTCAAAACCCTATTTCAAACCCTAAACCCTAATTTTTACCCAAAACCCTAATTCTAACCCTATTTTTCAAACAAAACCCTATTTTTGACTCAAAACCCTATTTTGACACAAACCCTAATTTTGACACAAAACCCTAAATTTAACCCAAAACCCTAATTTTGACCCTAAACCCTAATTTTTACCCCAAACCCTAATTCTAACCCTATTTTAGACCCAAAACCCTATTTTAAACTCAAAACCTTATTTCAAACCCAAAACCCTAATTTTGACTAAACCTACTTTGACCCGAAACCATAATTTTACCCAAAACCCTAATTCTCACCTCATTTTTTACCTTAAACCCTAAACCCTAATTTTGACCCTAAACCCTAATTTTTACCCAAAACCCGAATTTTAACCCAAATCCCTAATTTTGACCCGAAACCCTAATTTTACCCAAAATCCTAATTCAAAACCCTATTTTATTTAAACTCAACCCTAATTTTGACCCTAAATCATAAAATTGACCCATAACCCTAATTTGACCTAACCCTAAATTTTACCCAAAACCCTAATTCTAACCCTATTTTCGACCCAAAACCTTATTTTTAACTCAACCCTATTTTTGACCCAAACCTTATTTTACCCAAACCCTAATTTTGACTATCCACCCTAATTTTGACAGAATACCCTAAATCTAACCCAAAACCCTATTTAAACTCAAAACTCTATTTCAAACCCTAAACCCTAATTTTGACCCTAAACCCAAATTTTGACCCAAAACCCTAATTCTAACCCTATTTTTGACCCAAAACCAAAATTTTAAATCAAAACCCTAATTTTGACCCTAAATCCTAAATTTGACCCAGAACCCTAATTTTGACCCAAAACCTTATTTTAAACTCAAAACCCTAATTCTAACCCTATTTTCGACCCAAAATCCTATTTTTAACTCAACCCTATTTTTGACCCAAAAACCCTAATTTTGACACAAAACCCTAAATTTAACCCAAAACCCTTATTTTGACCCGAAACCCTAATTTTACCCAAAACCCTAATTCTAACCTTATTTTGTACCCAAAACCCTATTTTAAATTCAAAACCCTAAACCCTAATTTTGACCCAAAACCCTAATTTTGACCCGAAACCCTAATTTTACCCAAAACCCTAATTCTAACCCTATTTTCGACCAAAAACCCTATTTTTAACACAACCCGATTTTTGACCCAAAACCCTAATTTTGACCCAAAACTCTCATTTTAACACAAAACCCTAATTTTGACCCGAAACCATCATTTTACCCAAAACCCTAATTCTAACCCTATTTTTGACCCAAAACCCTATTTGAAACTCAAAACCCTATTTCAAACCCTAAACCCTAATTTTGACCCTAAACCCTAATTTTGACCCAAAACCCTAATTTTTACCCAAAAACCTAATTCTTACCCTTTTTTTGACCCACAACCCTAATTTTGACCCGAAACCATAATTTTACCCAAAACCCTAATTCTAACCTTATTTTTGACCCAAAACCCTCTTTTAAACTCAAAACCATATTTCAAACCCTAAACACTAATTTTGACCCTAAACCCTAATTTTTACCCAAAACCCTAATTCTAACCCTATTTTGACTGAAAATCCCATTTTAAACTCAAAACCCTATTTCAAACCCTAAACCCAAATTTTGATCCAAAATCCTAATTCTAACCCTATTTTTGACCCAAAACCCTAATTTTGACCTGAAACCCTAATTTTACCCAAAACCCTAATTCTAACCCTAATTTTGACCCGAAACCCTAATTTTAACCCAAAACCCTAATTTTACCCTAAACCTTAATTCTAACCCTATTTTTGACCCAAAACCCTATTTTAAACTCAAAACCCTATTTCAAACCCTAAACCCTAATTTTGACCCTAAACCCTAATTTTTACCCAAAACCCTAATTCTAACCCTATTTTTCACCCAAAACCCTAATTTTACCCAAAACCTTAATTCTAACCCTATTTTAAACTCAAAACCCTATTTCAAACCCTAAACCCTAATTTTTACCCAAAACCCTAATTCTAACCCTATTTTTCACCCAAAACCCTAATTTTACCCAAAACCTTAATTCTAACCCTATTTTTGACCCAAAACCCTATTTTAAACTCAAAACCCTATTTCAAACCCTAAACCCTAATTTTTCCCCAAAACCCTAATTCTAACCCTATTTTTCACCCAAAACCCTATTTTTGACCCAAAACCCTAATTTTGACACAAAACCCTAATTTTGACACAAAACCCTAAATTTAACCCAAAACCATAATTTTGACCCTAAACCCTAATTTTTACCCCAAACCCTAATTCTAACCCTATTTTAGACCCAAAACCCTATTTTAAACTCAAAACAATATTTCAAACCCTAAACCCTAATTTTGACCAAACCGATTTTGACCAAAACCATAATTTTACCCAAAACCCTAATTCTAACCTCATTTTTTACCTTAAACCCTAAACCCTAATTTTGCCCTAAACCCTAATTTTTACCCAAAACCGTAATTTTTACCCAAAACACTAATTTTAACACAAATCCCTAATTTGACCAAACCCTAATTTTACCCAAAACCCTAATTCTAACCCTATTTGACCCAAACCCTACTAAACTCAAAACACTATTTCAAACCATAAACCCTAATTTTGACCGTAAATCATTAAATTGACCTAAAACCCTAATTTTGACCAAAACCATATTTTTACCCAAAACCCTAATTCTAACCCTATTTTCGACCCAAAACCCTAATTTTGACCAAAAACCCTAATTTTGACACAAAACCCTAAATTTAACCCAAAACCCTATTTAAACTCAAAACTCTATTTCAAACCCTAAACCCTAATTTTGACCCTAAACCCAAATTTTGACCCAAAACCCTAATTCTAACCCTATTTTCGACCCAAAACCCTATTTTTAACTCAACCCTATTTTTGACCCAAAAACCCTAATTTTGACACAAAACCCTAAATTTAACCCAAAACCCTTATTTTGACCCGAAACCCTAATTTTACCCAAAACCCTAATTCTAACTTTATTTTGGACCCAAAACCCTATTTTAAATTCAAAACCCTATTTCAAACCCTAAACCCTAATTTTGACCCAAAACCCTAATTTTGACCCGAAACCCTAATTTTACCCAAAACCCTAATTCTAACCCTATTTTCGACCCAAAACCCTATTTTTGACCCAAAACCCTAATTTTGACCCAATACCCTAATTTTGACACAAAACCCTAATTTTGACCCGAAACCATCATTTTACCCAAAACCCTAATTCTAACCCTATTTTTGACCCAAAACCCTATTTGAAACTCAAAACCCTATTTCAAACCCTAAACCCTAATTTTGACCCAAAACCCTAATTTTTACCCAAAAACCTAATTCTAACCCTTTTTTTTGACCCACAACCCTAATTTTGACCCGAAACTATAATTTAACCCAAAACCCTAATTCTAACCTTATTTTTCTCCCAAAACCCTCTTTTAAACTCAACCATATTTCAAACCCTAAACCCTAATTTTTACCCAAAACCCTAATTCTAACCCTATTTTTGACTGAAAATCCCATTTTAAACTCAAAACCCTATTTCAAACCCTAAACCTAAATTTTGATCCAAAATCCTAATTCTAACCCTATTTTTGTCCCTAAACCCTAATTTTGATCCAAAACCCTAATTCTAACCCTATTTTT
The DNA here is from genome assembly GCA_030762895.1 of Sophora flavescens. Lineage (NCBI taxonomy): Eukaryota > Viridiplantae > Streptophyta > Magnoliopsida > Fabales > Fabaceae > Sophora > Sophora flavescens. The sequence continues at coordinate 917,978 of JAUPTC010000015.1, forward strand.
GACCCAAAACCCTAATTTTGACCTGAAACCCTAATTTTACCCAAAACCCTAATTTTAACCCTAATTTTAACCCAAAACCCTAATTTTACCCAAAACCTTGATTCTAACCCTATTTTTGACCCAAAACCCTATTTTAAACTCAAAACCCTATTTCAAACCCTAAACCCTAATTTTGACCCTAAACCCTAATTTTTACCCAAAACCCTAATTCTAACCCTATTTTTCACCCAAAACCCTAATTTTACCCAAAACCTTAATTCTAACCCTATTTTTGACCCAAAACCCTATTTTAAACTCAAAACCCTATTTCAAACCCTAAACCCTAATTTTTACCCAAAACCCTAATTCTAACCCTATTTTTCACCCAAAACCCTATTTTTGACCCAAAACCCTAATTTTGACACAAAACCCTAAATTTAACCCAAAACCCTAATTTTTACCCCAAACCCTAATTCTAACCCTATTTTAGACCCAAAACCCTATTTTAAACTGAAAACCATATTTCAAACCCTAAACCCTAATTTTGACCCGAAACCGTAATTTGACCAAACATAATTTTTCCCAAAACCCTAATTCTAAAATCATTTTTTTCCTTAAACCCTATACCATTATTTTGACCGTAAACCCTAATTTTTTCACAATACCGTAATTTTTACCCAAAACCCTAATTTTCACCCAACTCCTTAATTTTGACCAGAAACCCTAATTTTACCCAAAACCCTAATTCTAACCCTATTTTAGACCCCAAACCCTACTTTAAACTCAAAACCCTATTTCAGACCATAAACACTATTTTTGATCCTAAATCTTACAATTGTCACTTTAACGTACTTTTGACCCGAAACAATAATTTTTACCCAAAACCCTAATTCTAACCCTATTTTCGACCCAAAACCATATTTTTAACTCAACCCTATTTTTGACCCAAAACCCTAATTTTGACCCAAAACCCTAATTTTGACACAAAACCCTAAATTTAACCCAAAACCCTATTTAAACTCAAAACTCTATTTCAAACCCTAAACCCTAATTTTGACCCTAAACCCTAATTCTAACCCTATTTTTGACCCAAAACCAAAATTTTAAATCAAAACCCTAATTTTGACCCTAAATCCTAAATTTGACCCAGAACCCTAATTTTGACCCAAAACCTTATTTTAAACTCAAAACCCTAATTCTAACACTATTTTCGACCCAAAACCCTATTTTTAACTCAACCCTATTTTTGACCCAAAAACCCTAATTTTGACACAAAACCCTAAATTTAACCCAAAACCCTTATTTTGACCCGAAACCCTAATTTTACCCAAAACCCTAATTCTAACCTTATTTTGTACCCAAAACCCTATTTTAAATTCAAAACCCTAAACCCTAATTTTGACCCGAAACCCGAATTTTACCCAAAACCCTAATTCTAACCCTATTTTCGACCAAAAACCCTATTTTTAACACAACCCGATTTTTGACCCAAAACCCGATTTTTGACCCAAAACCCTAATTTTGACACAAAACCCTAATTTTGACCCGAAACCATCATTTTACCCAAAACCCTAATTCTAACCCTATTTTTGACCCAAAACCCTATTTGAAACTCAAAACCCTATTTCAAACCCTAAACCCTAATTTTGACCCAAAACCCTAATTTTTACCCAAAAACCTAATTCTTACCCTTTTTTTGACCCACAACCCTAATTTTGACCCGAAACCATAATTTTACCCAAAACCCTAATTCTAACCTTATTTTTGACCCAAAACCCTCTTTTAAACTCAAAACCATATTTCAAACCCTAAACCCTAATTTTGACCCTAAACCCTAATTTTTACCCAAAACCCTAATTCTAACCCTATTTTTGACTGAAAATCCCATTTTAAACTCAAAACCCTATTTCAAACCCTAAACCCAAATTTTGATCCAAAATCCTAATTCTAACCCTATTTTTGACCCAAAACCCTAATTTTCACCTGAAACCCTAATTTTTACCCAAAACCCTAATTTTACCCAAAACCTTTATTCTAACCCTATTTTTGACCCAAAACCCTATTTTAAACTCAAAACCCTATTTCAAACCCTAAACCCTAATTTTGACCTGAAACCATAATTTTGACCCGAAACCATAATTTTACCCAAAACCCTAATTCTAACCTCATTTTTTACCTTAAACCCTAAACCCTAATTTTGACCCTAAACCCTAATTTTTACCCAAAACCGTAATTTTTACCCAAAACCCTAATTTTAACCCAAATCCCTAATTTTGACCCGAAACCCTAATTTTACCCAAAACCCTAATTCTAACCCTATTTTAGACCCCAAACCCTACTTTAAACTCAAAACCCTATTTCAGACCATAAACCCTAATTTTGACCCTAAATCATAAAATTGACCCAGAACCCTAATTTTGACCCGAAACCATAATTTTTACCCAAAACCCTAATTCTAACCCTATTTTCGACCCAAAACCTTATTTTTAACTCAAACCCTAATTTTGACCCAAACCCTAAATTTAACTCAAAACCCTATTTGAAACTCAAACCCTATTTTAACCCCTAAACCCTAATTTTGACCCAAACCCTAATTTTACCCAAAACCTAATTTCCCTTTTTTGACCCAAAACCCTAATTTTGACCCAAAACCATAATTTAACCCAAACCCTAATTCTAACCTTATTTTTCCCAAACCCTCTTTAAACTCAACCCTAATTTTAACCCAAACCCTAATTTTACCCAAACCCTACAAAACCCTAATTCTAACCCTATTTTTGACTCAAAATCCCATTTTAAACTCAAAACCCTAATTCAAACCCTAAACCCTAATTTTGATACAAAATCCTAATTCTAACCCTATTTTTGTCACAAAACCCTAATTTTGATCCAAACCCTAATTCTAACTATTTTTGACCCAAAACCCTAATTTTGACCCAAAACCCTAATTTTACCCAAAACCCAAAACCCTAATTTTAACCCAAAACCCTAATTTTACCCAAACCCCAACCTTGATTCTAACCCTATTTTTGACCCAAAACCCTATTTTAAACTTAAAACCCTATTTCAAACCCTAAACCCTAATTTTGACCCTAAACCCTAATTTTTACCCAAAACCCTAATTCTAACCCTATTTTTCACCCAAAACCCTAATTTTACCCAAAACCTTAATTCTAACCCTATTTTTGACCCAAAACCCTATTTTAAACTCAAAACCCTATTTCAAACCCTAAACCCTAATTTTTACCCCAAACCCTAATTCTAACCCTATTTTTCACCCAAAACCCTATTTTTGACCCAAAACCCTATTTTTGACACAAAACCCTAAATTTAACCCAAAACCCTAATTTTGACCCTAAACCCTAATTTTTACCCCAAACCCTAATTCTAACCCTATTTTAGACCCAAAACCCATTTTAAACTCAAAACCATATTTCAAACCCTAAACCCTAATTTTGACCTGAAACCGTAATATTGACCCGAAACCATAATTTTACCCAAAACCCTAATTCTAACCTCATTTTTTTTCCTTAAACCATAAACTCTAATTTTGACCCTAAACCCTAATTTTTTCCCAAAACCGTAATTTTTACCCAAAACCCTAATTTTAACCCAAATCCCTAATTTTGACCCGAAACCCTAATTTTACCCAAAACCCTAATTCTAACCCTATTTTAGACCCCAAACCCTACTTTAAACTCAAAACCCTATTTCAGACCATAAACCCTAATTTTGACCCTAAATCATAAAATTGACCCAGAACCCTAATTTTGACCCGAAACCATAATTTTTACCCAAAACCCTAATTCTAACCCTATTTTCGACCCAAAACCTTATTTTTAACTCAACCCTATTTTTGACCCAAAACCCTAATTTTGACCCAAAACCCTAAATTTAACCCAAAACCCTATTTAAACTCAAAACTCTATTTCAAACCCTAAACCCTAATTTTGACCCTAAACCCAAATTTTGACCCAAAACCCTAATTCTAACCCTATTTTTGACCCAAAACCAAAATTTTAAATCAAAACCCTAATTTTGACCCTAAATCCTAAATTTGACCCAGAACCCTAATTTTGACCCAAAACCTTATTTTAAACTCAAAACCCTAATTCTAACCCTATTTTCGACCCAAAACCCTATTTTTAACTCAACCCTATTTTTGACCCAAAAACCCTAATTTTGACACAAAACCCTAAATTTAACCCAAAACCCTTATTTTGACCCGAAACCCTAATTTTACCCAAAACCCTAATTCTAACCTTATTTTGTACCCAAAACCCTATTTTAAATTCAAAACCCTAAACCCTAATTTTGACCCGAAACCCTAATTTTACCCAAAACCCTAATTCTAACCCTATTTTCGACCAAAAACCCTATTTTTAACACAACCCGATTTTTGACCCAAAACCCGATTTTTGACCCAAAACCCTAATTTTGACCCAAAACCCTAATTTTGACACAAAACCCTAATTTTGACCCGAAACCATCATTTTACCCAAAACCCTAATTCTAACCCTATTTTTGACCCAAAACCTTATTTGAAACTCAAAACCCTATTTCAAACCCTAAACCCTAATTTTGACCCTAAACCCTAATTTTGACCCAAAACCCTAATTTTTACCCAAAAACTTTCTTACCCTTTTTTTGACCCACAACCCTAATTTTGACCCGAAACCATAATTTTACCCAAAACCTTTATTCTAACCTTATTTTTGACCCAAAACCCTCTTTTAAACTCAAAACCATATTTCAAACCCTAAACCCTAATTTTGACCCTAAACCCTAATTTTTACCCAAAACCCTAATTTTTGACCCAAAACCCTAATTTTGACCCGAAACCCTAATTTTACCCAAAACCTTAATTCTAACCCTATTTTTGACCCAAAACCCTATTTCAAACCCTAAACCCTAATTTTGACCCTAAACCCTAATTCTAACCCTATTTTTCACCCAAAACCCTATTTTTGACCCAAAACCCTAATTTTGACACAAAACCCTAATTTTGACACAAAACCCTAAATTTAACCCAAAACCCTAATTTTGACCCTAAACCCTAATTTTTACCCCAAACCCTAATTCTAACCCTATTTTAGACCCAAAACCCTATTTTAAACTCAAAACCATATTTCAAACCCTAAACCCTAATTTTGACCTGAAACCGTAATTTTGACCCGAAACCATAATTTTACCCAAAACCCTAATTCTAACCTCATTTTTTACCTTAAACCCTAAACCCTAATTTTGACCCTAAACCCTAATTTTTACCCAAAACCGTAATTTTTACCCAAAACCCTAATTTTAACCCAAATCCCTAATTTTGACCCGAAACCCTAATTTTACCCAAAACCCTAATTCTAACCCTATTTTAGACCCCAAACCCTACTTTAAACTCAAAACCCTATTTCAGACCATAAACCCTAATTTTGACCCTAAATCATAAAATTGACCCAGAACCCTAATTTTGACCCGAAACCATAATTTTTACCCAAAACCCTAATTCTAACCCTATTTTTGACCCAAAACCTTATTTTTAACTCAACCCTAATTTTGACCCAAAACCCTAATTTTGACACAAAACCCTCTTTTAAACTCAAAACCATATTTCAAACCCTAAACCCTAATTTTGACCCTAAACCCTAATTTTTACCCAAAACCCTAATTCTAACCCTATTTTTGACTGAAAATCCCATTTTAAACTCAAAACCCTATTTCAAACCCTAAACCCAAATTTTGACCCAAAATCCTAATTCTAACCCTGTTTTTGACCCAAAACCCTAATTTTGACCTGAAACCCTAATTTTACCCAAAACCCTAATTTTGACCCGAACCCCTAATTTTAACCCAAAACCCTAATTTTGACCCGAAACCCTAATTTAACCCAAAACCCTAAACCTAATTTTACCTAACCCTATTTTGGACCCAAAACCCTATTTTAAACTCAAAACCCTATTTCAAACCCTAAACCCTAATTTTGACCCTAAACCCTAATTTTTACCCAAAACCCTAATTCTAACCCTATTTTTCACCCAAAACCCTAATTTTACCCAAAACCTTAATTCTAACCCTATTTTAAACTCAAAACCCTATTACAAACCCTAAACCCTAATTTTTACCCAAAACCCTAATTTTCCCTAAACCCTATTTTTGACCCAAAACCCTATTTTTGACCCAAACCCTAATTTTGACTAAACCTATTCCAAACCCTAATTTTGCCACAAAACCCTAAATTTAACCCAAAACCCTAATTTTGACCCTAAACCCTAATTTTTACCCCAAACCCTAATTCTAACCCTATTTTAGACCCAAAACCCTATTTTAAACTCAAAAACATATTTCAAACCCTAAACCCTAATTTTGACCTGATACCGTAATTTTGACCCGAAACTATAATTTTACCCAAAACCCTAATTCTAACTTCATTTTTTACCTTAAACCCTAAACCCTAATTTTGACCCTAAACCCTAATTTTTACCCAAAACCCTAATTTTAACCCAAATCCCTAATTTTGACCCGAAACCCTAATTTTACCCAAAACCCTAATTCTAACCCTATTTTAGACCCCAAACCCTACTTTAAACTCAAAACCCTATTTCAGACCATAAACCCTAATTTTGACCCTAAATCATAAAATTGACCCAACCCTAATTTTGACCAAAACCATAATTTTTACACAAAACCCTAATTCTAACCCTATTTTCACCCAAAAACCTTATTTTTAACTCAACCCTATTTTTGACCCAAAACCCTAATTTTGACCCAAAACCCTAATTTTGACAAAAACCCTAAATTTAACCTAAACCCTATTTAAACTCCCAACTCTATTACAAACCCCCACCCCTAATTTTGACTCTAAACCCAAATTTTGACCCTAAACCCAAAACCCTTATTTTGACCCAAAACCTAATTTTACCCAAAACCCTAATTCTAACCTTATTTTGGACCCAAAACCCTTTTTAAACTCAACCCTATTTCAAACCCTAAACCCTAATTTTGACCCTAAACCCTAATTTTTACCCAAAACCCTAACACCCTATTTTGACCCTATTTTTCAACCCATTTTAAACTCAAAACCCTATTTCAAACCTAAACCCTAATTTTGATCCAAAACCCTAATTCTAACTATTTTAGACCCCAAAACCTATTTTAAACTCAAAACCCTATTTCAAACCATAAACCCTAATTTTGACCTAAAACTAAATTGACCCAAACCCTAATTTTGACCCAAACCATAATTTTTACCCAAAACCCTAATTCTAACCCTATTTTTAACCCAAAACCTTATTTTTAACTCAACCCTATTTTTGACCAAACCCTAATTTTGACCCAAAACCCTAATTTGACCAAACCTAATTAACCAAAACCCTATTTAAACTCAAAACTCTATTTTAACCCTAAACCCTAATTTTGACCCTAAACCAAATTTTACCCAAAACCCTAATTCTAACCCAATTTTTGACCCTAAACCCAATTATTAAATCAAAACCCTAATTTTGACCCTAAACCCTAAATTTGACCCAAGACCCTAATTTTGACCCAAAACCCCATTTTTAACTCAAAACCCAAATTCTAACCCTATTTTCACCTAAACCCTATTTTTAACTCAACCTATTTCCCCTAATTTCCAAAACCCTAATTTTGACCAAAACCCTAAATTTAACCCAAAACCCTAATTTTGACCCAAAACCTAATTTTACCCAAAACCCTAATTCTAACTTTATTTTGGAAACAAAACCCTATTTTTAAATTCAAAACCCTATTTCAAACCCTAAACCCTAATTTTGACCCAAAACCCAATTTTGACCAAAACCCTAATTTTATCCAAAACCCTAATTCTAACCCTAAACCACTAAATACTTTTTACCCAAAACCCTAATTTTACCCACAACCCTAATTTTGACAAAACCCTAATTTTGACCAAACTATCATTTTACCCAAAACCCTAATTCTAACCCTATTTTACCAAACCCTATTTTTGAACTCAAAACCCTATTTCAAACCCAAACCCTAATTTTACCCTAAAACCCTAATTTTTACCCAAAACCCTAATTTTTACCCAAAACCCTAACCCTATACCCACCCTATTTGAAACTCAAAACCCTATTTCAAACCCTAAACCCTAATTTTGACCCACAACCCTAATTTTACCCAAAACCCTAATTCTAACCCTATTTTCGACCCACAACCCTATTTTTGACCCAAAACCCTAATTTTGGCCCAATACCCTAATTTTGAAACAAAACCCTAATTTTGACCCGAAACCATCATTTTACCCAAAACCCTAATTCTAACCTTATTTTTGACCCAAAACCCTCTTTTAAACTCAAAACCATATTTCAAACCCTAAACCCTAATTTTGACCCT
>JAUPTC010000015.1:926820-946111 GCA_030762895.1 Sophora flavescens
GTCAAAAATAGGGTTTTGGGTCAAAAATAGGGTTGAGTTAAAAATAAGGTTTTGGGTGAAAATAGGGATAGAATTAGGGTTTTGGGTAAAAATTATGGTTTTGGTCAAAATTAGGGTTCCGGTCAATTTTATGATTTAGGGTCAAAATTAGGGTTTATGGTCTGAAATAGGGTTTTGAGTTTAAAGTAGGGTTTGGGGTCTAAAATAGGGTTAGAATTAGGGTTTTGGGTTAAAATTAGGGTTTTGGGTAAAAATTACGGTTTTGGGAAAAAATTAGGGTTTAGGGTCAAAATTAGAGTTTAGGGTTTAAGGAAAAAAATGAGGTTAGAATTAGGGTTTTGGGTAAAATTATGGTTTCGGGTCAAAATTACGGTTTCAGGTCAAAATTAGGGTTTAGGGTTTGAAATATGGTTTTGAGTTTAAAATAGGGTTTTGGGTCTAAAATAGGGTTAGAATTAGGGTTGTGGGTCAAAATTTGGGTTTAGGGTCAAAATTAGGGTTTAGGGTTTGAAATAGAGTTTTGAGTTTAAATAGGGTTTTGGGTTAAATTTAGGGTTTTGGGTAAAATTAGGGTTTCGGGTCAAAATTAGGGTTTTGGGTCAAAATTAGGGTTTAGGGTTTGAAATAGGGTTTTGAATTTAAAATAGGGTTTTGGGTCCAAAATAAGGTTAGAATTAGGGTTTTGGGTAAAATTAGGGTTTCGGGTCAAAATTAGGGATTTGTGTTAAAATTAGGGTTTTGGGTAAAAATTACGGTTTTGGGTAAAAATTAGGGTTTAGGGTCAAAATTAGGGTTTAGGGTTTAGGGTTGAGGTAAAATTAGGGTTGTTAAAATTAGGGTTTGGGTTAAAATTAGGGTTTTGGGTCAAAATTAGGGTTTGGTCAAAATTAGGGTTTATGGTTTGAAATATGGTATTGAATGTAAAATATTGGTTCTGGTCAAAAATAGGGTTAGAATTAAGGTTTTGTGTAAAATTAGGGTTTAGGGTCAAAATTAGGGTTTGGGTTAAATTTAGGGTTTTGGCAAAATTAGGGTTTTGTGACAAAATTAGGGTTTTGGGTCAAAAATAGGGTATAGGGAGAAAAATAGGGTTAGACTTAGGGTTTTGGGTAAATAATAGGGTTTAGTGTTTGTAATAGGGTGTTGAGTTTAAAATAGGTTTTGATTTAAGGTTTTGGGTAAAATTAGGGTTTTGGGTGAAAAATAGGGTTAGAATTAGGGTTTTGGGTAAAAATTAGGGTTTAGGGTCAAAATTAGGGTTAGAATCAAGGTTTTGGGTAAAATTAGGGTTTTGGGTTAAAATTAGGGGTTCGGGTCAAAATTAGGGTTTTGGGTAAAATTAGGGTTTCAGGTCAAAATTAGGGTTTTGGGTCAAAAATAGGGTTAGAATTAGGATTTTGGATCAAAATTTGGGTTTAGGGTTTGAAATAGGGTTTTGAGTTTAAAATGGGATTTTCAGTCAAAATAGGGTTAGAATTAGGGTTTTGGGTAAAAATTAGGGATTAGGGTCAAAATTAGGGTTTAGGGTTTGAAATATGGTTTTGAGTTTAAAAGAGGGTTTTGGGTCAAAAATAAGGTTAGAATTAGGGTTTTGGGTAAAATTATGGTTTCGGGTCAAAATTAGGGTTGTGGGTCAAAAAAAGGGTAAGAATTAGGTTTTTGGGTAAAAATTAGGGTTTTGGGTAAAAATTAGGGTTTTGAGTCTAAAATAAGGTTTTGGGTCAAAATTAGGGTTCTGGGTCAAATTTAGGATTTAGGGTCAAAATTAGGGTTTTGATTTAAAATTTTGGTTTTGGGTCAAAAATAGGGTTAGAATTAGGGTTTTGGGTCAAAATTTGGGTTTAGGGTCAAAATTAGGGTTTAGGGTTTGAAATAGAGTTTTGAGTTTAAATAGGGTTTTGGGTTAAATTTAGGGTTTTGTGTCAAAATTAGGGTTTTGGGTCAAAATTAGGGTTTTGGGTCAAAAATAGGGTTTTGGGTCAAAAATAGGGTTGAGTTAAAAATAAGGTTTTGGGTCGAAAATAGGGTTAGAATTAGGGTTTTGGGTAAAAATTATGGTTTCGGGTCAAAATTAGGGTTCTGGGTCAATTTTATGATTTAGGGTCAAAATCAGGGTTTATGGTCTGAAATAGGGTTTTGAGTTTAAAGTAGGGTTTGGGGTCTAAAATAGGGTTAGAATTAGGGTTTTGGGTAAAATTAGGGTTTCGGGTCAAAATTAGGGGTTTGGGTTAAAATTAGGGTTTTGGGTAAAAATTACGGTTTTGGGAAAAAATTAGGGTTTAGGGTCAAAATTAGAGTTTAGGGTTGAAGGAAAAAAATGAGGTTAGAATTAGGGTTTTGGGTAAAATTATGGTTTCGGGTCAAAATTACGGTTTCAGGTCAAAATTAGGGTTTAGGGTTTGAAATATGGTTTTGGGTTTAAAATAGGGTTTTGGGTCTAAAATAGGGTTAGAATTAGGGTTTAGGGTCAAAATTTGGGTTTATGGTCAAAATTAGGGTTTAGGGTTTGAAATAGAGTTTTGAGTTTAAATAGGGTTTTGGGTTAAATTTAGGGTTTTGGGTAAAATTAGGGTTTCGGGTCAAAATTAGGGTTTTGGGTCAAAATTAGGGTTTAGGGTTTGAAATAGGGTTTTGAATTTAAAATAGGGTTTTGGGTCCAAAATAAGGTTAGAATTAGGGTTTTGGGTAAAATTAGGGTTTCGGGTCAAAATAAGGGTTTTGGGTTTAGGGTCAAAATTTGGGTTTAGAGTCAAAATTAGGGTTTAGGTTTTGAAATACAGTTTTGAGTTTAAATAGGGTTTGAGGTTAAATTTAGGGTTTTGTGTCAAAATTAGGGTTTTGGGTCAAAATTAGGGTTTAGGGTCAAAATTAGGGTTTAGGGTTTGAAATAGGGTTTTGAGTTTCAAATAAGGTTTTGGGTCAAAAATAGGGTTAGAATTAGGGTTTTGGGTAAAATGATGGTTTCGGGTCAAAATTAGGGTTTTGTGTCAAAATTAGGGTTTTTGGGTCAAAAATAGGGTTGAGTTAAAAATAGGGTTTTGGGTCGAAAATAGGGTTAGAATTAGGGTTTTGAGTCTAAAATAAGGTTTTGGGTCAAAATTAGGGTTCTGGGTCAAATTTAGGATTTAGGGTCAAAATTAGGGTTTTGATTTAAAATTTTGGTTTTGGGTCAAAAATAGGGTTAGAATTAGGGTTTTGGGTCAAAATTTGGGTTTAGGGTCAAAATTAGGGTTTAGGGTTTGAAATAGAGTTTTGAGTTTAAATAGGGTTTTGGGTTAAATTTAGGGTTTTGTGTCAAAATTAGGGTTTTGGGTCAAAATTAGGGTTTTGGGTCAAAAATAGGGTTTTGGGTCAAAAATAGGGTTGAGTTAAAAATAAGGTTTTGGGTCGAAAATAGGGTTAGAATTAGGGTTTTGGGTAAAAATTATGGTTTCGGGTCAAAATTAGGGTTCTGGGTCAATTTTATGATTTAGGGTCAAAATTAGGGTTTATGGTCTGAAATAGGGTTTTGAGTTTAAAGTAGGGTTTGGGGTCTAAAATAGGGTTAGAATTAGGGTTTTGGGTAAAATTAGGGTTTCGGGTCAAAATTAGGGGTTTGGGTTAAAATTAGGGTTTTGGGTAAAAATTACGGTTTTGGGAAAAAATTAGGGTTTAGGGTCAAAATTAGAGTTTAGGGTTGAAGGAAAAAAATGAGGTTAGAATTAGGGTTTTGGGTAAAATTATGGTTTCGGGTCAAAATTACGGTTTCAGGTCAAAATTAGGGTTTAGGGTTTGAAATATGGTTTTGAGTTTAAAATAGGGTTTTGGGTCTAAAATAGGGTTAGAATTAGGGTTTAGGGTCAAAATTTGGGTTTAGGGTCAAAATTAGGGTTTAGGGTTTGAAATAGAGTTTTGAGTTTAAATAGGGTTTTGGGTTAAATTTAGGGTTTTGGGTAAAATTAGGGTTTCGGGTCAAAATTAGGGTTTTGGGTCAAAATTAGGGTTTAGGGTTTGAAATAGGGTTTTGAATTTAAAATAGGGTTTTGGGTCCAAAATAAGGTTAGAATTAGGGTTTTGGGTAAAATTAGGGTTTCGGGTCAAAATAAGGGGTTTTGGGTTTTGGGTCAAAATTTGGGTTTTGAGTAAAAATTAGGGTTTAGGTTGAAAATTAGGGTTTTGGGTTTAATAGGGTTTGAGGTTAAAATTAGGGTTTGGTTAAAAATAGGGTTTTGGGTCAAAATTAGGGTTTGGTCAATTAGTTTGGGTCAAAATTAGGGTTTAGGGTTTGAAATATGGTTTTGAGTTTAAAATAGGGTTTTGGGTCAAAAATAGGGTTAGAATTAGGGTTTTGGGTAAAATTAGGGTTTGGGTCAAAATTAGGGTTTTGAGGTCAAATTTAGGGTTTTGTGTCAAAATTAGGGTTTTGGGTCAAAAATAGGGTTTTGAGTTAAAAATAGGGTTTTGGGTTAAAAATAGGGTTAGAATTAGGGTTTTGGGTTAAAATTAGGGTTTCGGTTCAAAATTAGGGTTTTGGGTCTAATTTAGGATTTAGGGTCAAAATTAGGGTTTTGATTTAAAATTTTGGTTTTGGGTCAAAAATAGGGTTAGAATTAGGGTTTTGGGTCAAAATTAGGGTTTAGGGTCAAAATTAGGGCTTAGGGTTAAAATTAGGGTTTTGGGTCAAAATTAGAGCTTTGGGTTTAAATTAGGGTTTTGGGTTAAAATTAGGTTTTGGGTTTTAGGGTTTTGGGTCAATTTGGTTTTGGGTCAAAATTAGGGTTTTGGGTCAAAAATAGGGTTTTGAGTTTAAAAATAAGGTTTTGGGTCAAAAATAGGGTTAGAATTAGGGTTTTGGGTAAAAATTGGTTTAGGGTCAAAATTAGGGTTTTGGGTCAATTAGGTTTTGGGAAAATAGTCAAAATTAGGTTTAGGGTTTGAAATAGGGTTTTGAGTTAAAATTAGGTTTTGGGTAAAAATAGGGTTAAAATTAGGGTTTGTAAAATTAGGGTTTGGGTCATATAGGGTTTTGGGTAAAAATTAGGGTTTGGGTAAAATTAGGGTTTGGGTAAAAATTAGGTTTTAGAAAATTAGGGTTTTGGGTCAAAATTAGGTTTAGGGTAAAATGGTAAATTGGGTTTGGGTAAAATTATGGTTTTGGGTCAAAATTATTTTGGTCAAAATTAGGGTTTAGGGTTTGAAATATGGTTTTGAGTTTAAAATAGGGTTTTGGGTCAAAAATAGGGTTAGAATTAGGGTTTGGGTCAAAATTAGGGTTTAGGGTCAAATGGGTTTAGGGTTTGAATAGGTGGGTTAAATAGGGTTTTGGGTTAAATTAGGGTTTTGGGTAAAATTAGGGTTTGGGTCAAAATTAGGGTTTTGGGTCAATAGGGTTGGAAATAGGGTTTTGAATTTAAAATAGGGTTTTGGGTCAAAATAGGTTAGAATTAGGGTTTTGGGTAAAATTAGGGTTTGGTCAAAAATAGGTTTTGTTTAGGTCAAAATTAGGGTTTTAGGTCAAAATTAGGGTTTAGGGTTTAAAATAGGGTTTTGAGTTTAAATAGGGTTTGAGGTTAAATTTAGGGTTTTGTGTCAAAATTAGGGTTGGGTCAAAATTAGGTTTAGGGTTTGAAATAGGTTTTGAGTTTAAATAGTTTGGAAATAGGGTTAGAATTAGGGTTTTGGGTAAAATGATGGTTTCGGGTCAAAATTAGGGTTTTGTGTCAAAATTAGGGTTTTGTGTCAAAATTAGGGTTTTGTGTTAAAAATAGGGTTTTTGGTCGAAAATAGGGTTAGAATTAGGATTTTGGGTAAAATTAGGGTTTCGGGTCAAAATTAGGGTTCTGGGTCAAATTTAGGATTTAGGGTCAAAATTAGGGTTTTGATTTAAAATTTTGGTTTTGGGTCAAAAATAGGGTTAGAATTAGGGTTTTGGGTCAAAATTTGGGTTTAGGGTCAAAATTAGGGTTTAGGGTTTGAAATAGAGTTTTGAGTTTAAATAGGGTTTTGGGTTAAATTTAGGGTTTTGGGTCAAAATTAGGGTTTTGGGTCAAAATTAGGGTTTTGGGGCAAAATTCGGGTTTTGGGTCAAAAATAGGGTTGATTTAAAAATAAGGTTTTGGGTGAAAATAGGTTAGAATTAGGGTTTTGGGTAAAAATTATGGTTTTGGGTCAAAATTAGGGTTTTGGGTCAATTTTATGATTGGGGTCAAAATCAGCGTTTATGTTCTCAAATAGGTTTTTGATTTTAAAGTAGGGTTTGGGGTCAAAAATAGGGTTAGAATTAGGGTTTTGGTTAAAATTAGGGTTTCGGGTCAAAATTAGGGTTTGGGTTAAAATTAGGTTTTGGGTAAAAATTAGGGTTTTGGAAAAAAATTAGGGTTTAGGGTCAAAATTAGAGTTTAGGGTTGAAAAAAAAATGAGGTTAGAATTAGGGTTTTGGGTAAAATTATGGTTTTGGTCAAAATTACGGTTTGGTCAAAATTAGGGTTTAGGATTTGAAATAGGGTTTTGAGTTTCAAATAAGGTTTTGGGTCAAAAATAGGGTTAGAATTAGGGTTTTGGGTCAAAATTTGGGTTTAGGGTCAAAATTTGGGTTTAGGGTTGAAATAGAGTGTTGAGTTTAAATAGGGTTTTGGGTTAAATTTAGGGTTTTGGGTAAAATTAGGGTTTTGGGTCAAAATAAGGGTTTTGGGTCAAAATTAGGGTTTAGGGTTTGAAATATGGTTTTGAGTTTAAAAGAGGGTTTTGGGTCAAAAATAAGGTTAGAATTAGGGTTTTGGGTAAAATTATGGTTTCGGGTTAAAATAGGTTTGGGTTTAGGTCAAAATTTGGGTTTAGAGTCAAAATTAGGGTTTAGGGTTTGAAATAGAGTTTGAGTTTAAATAGGGTTTGGGTTAAATTTAGGGTTTCGGGTCAAAATTAGGGTTTTGGGTCAAATTTAGGGTTTAGGGTCAAAAATAGGGTTTGAGTTAAAATAAGGTTTTGGTCAAAAATAGGGTTAGAATTAGGGTTTTGGTTTTGGGTAAAATTAGGGTTTGGGTCAATTAGGTTTTGTGTCAAAATTAGGGTTTTGGGTCAAAAATAGGGTTGAGTTAAAAAAAGGGTTTTGGGTAAAAATAGGGTTAGAATTAGGGTTTTGAGCTAAAATAAGGTTTTGGGTCAAAATTAGTTTGGTCAAATTTAGGATTTAGGGTCAAAATTAGGGTTTTGATTTAAAAATTTTGTTTTGGGTCAAAAATAGGGTTAGAATTAGGGTTTTGGGTAAAAATTTGGGTTTAGGGTCAAAATTAGGGTTTAGGGTTTGAAATAGAGTTTTGAGTTTAAATAGGGTTTTGGGTTAAATTTAGGGTTTTGTGTCAAAATTAGGGTTTTGGGTCAAAATTAGGGTTTTGGGTCAAAAATAGGGTTTGGGTGGTTGATTAAAAATAAGGTTTTGGGTCAAAAATAGGGTTAGAATTAGGGTTTTGGGTAAAAATTATGGTTTGGGTCAAAATTAGGGTTGGGTCAATTTATGATTTAGGGTCAAAATTAGGGTTTATGGTCCGAAATAGGGTTTTGAGTTTAAAGTAGGGTTTGGGGTCAAAAATAGGGTTAGAATTAGGGTTTTGGGTAAAATTAGGGTGGTAAAATTAGGGTTTGGGTTAAAATTAGGGTTTAAAATTAGGTTTTGGGAAAAAATTAGGTTTGGAAATTTAGGGTTTAGGTTTAGGTAAGGAAAAAATGAGGTTAGAATTAGGGTTTTGGGTAAAATTAGGGTTTGGTCAAAATTAGGGTTTCGGGTCAAAATTAGGGTTTAGGGTTTGAAATATGGTTTTGAGTTTAAAATAGGGTTTTGGGTCTAAAATAGGGTTAGAATTAGGGTTTAGGGTCAAAATTTGGGTTTAGGGTCAAAATTAGGGTTTAGGGTTTGAAATAGAGTTTTGAGTTTAAATAGGGTTTTGGGTTAAATTTAGGGTTTTGGGTAAAATTAGGGTTTCGGGTCAAAATTAGGGTTTTGGGTCAAAATTAGGGTTTAGGGTTTGAAATAGGGTTTTGAATTTAAAATAGGGTTTTGGGTCCAAAATAAGGTTAGAATTAGGGTTTTGGGTAAAATTAGGGTTTCGGGTCAAAATAAGGGTTTTGGGTTTAGGGTCAAAATTTGGGTTTAGAGTCAAAATTAGGGTTTAGGTTTTGAAATACAGTTTTGAGTTTAAATAGGGTTTGAGGTTAAATTTAGGGTTTTGTGTCAAAATTAGGGTTTTGGGTCAAAATTAGGGTTTAGGGTTTGAAATATGGTTTTGAGTTTCAAATAAGGTTTTGGGTCAAAAATAGGGTTAGAATTAGGGTTTTGGGTAAAATTATGGTTTCGGGTCAAAATTAGGGTTTTGTGTCAAAATTAGGGTTTTTGGGTCAAAAATAGGGTTGAGTTAAAAATAGGGTTTTGGGTCGAAAATAGGGTTAGAATTAGGGTTTTGAGTTTAAAATAAGGTTTTGGGTCAAAATTAGGGTTCTGGGTCAAATTTAGGATTTAGGATCAAAATTAGGGTTTTGATTTAAAAATTTGGTTTTGGGTCAAAAATAGGGTTAGAATTAGGGTTTTGGGTCAAAATTTGGGTTTAGGGTCAAAATTAGGGTTTAGGGTTTGAAATAGGGTTTTGAGTTTAAATAGGGTTTTGGGTTAAATTTAGGGTTTTGTGTCAAAATTAGGGTTTTGGGTCAAAATTAGGGTTTTGGGTCAAAAATAGGGTTGAGTTAAAAATAAGGTTTTGGGTCGAAAATAGGGTTAGAATTAGGGTTTTGGGTAAAAATTATGGTTTCGGGTCAAAATTAGGGTTCTGGGTCAATTTTATGATTTAGGGTCAAAATTAGGGTTTATGGTCTGAAATAGGGTTTTGAGTTTAAAGTAGGGTTTGGGGTCTAAAATAGGGTTAGAATTAGGGTTTTGGGTAAAATTAGGGTTTCGGGTCAAAATTAGGGATTTGGGTTAAAATTAGGTTTTGGGTACAATTACGGTTTTGGGAAAAAATTAGGGTTTAGGGTCAAAATTAGAGTTTAGGGTTGAAGGAAAAAAATGAGGTTAGAATTAGGGTTTTGGGTAAAATTATGGTTTCGGGTCAAAATTACGGTTTCAGGTCAAAATTAGGGTTTAGGGTTTGAAATATGGTTTTGAGTTTAAAATAGGGTTTTGGGTCTAAAATAGGGTTAGAATTAGGGTTTTGGGTCAAAATTTGGGTTTAGGGTCAAAATTAGGGTTTAGGGTTTGAAATAGAGTTTTGAGTTTAAATAGGGTTTTGGGTTAAATTTAGGGTTTTGGGTAAAATTAGGGTTTCGGGTCAAAATTAGGGTTTTGGGTCAAAATTAGGGTTTAGGGTTTGAAATAGGGTTTTGAATTTAAAATAGGGTTTTGGGTCCAAAATAAGGTTAGAATTAGGGTTTTGGGTAAAATTAGGGTTTCGGGTCAAAATAAGGGTTTTGGGTTTAGGGTCAAAATTTGGGTTTAGAGTCAAAATTAGGGTTTAGGTTTTGAAATACAGTTTTGAGTTTAAATAGGGTTTGAGGTTAAATTTAGGGTTTTGTGTCAAAATTAGGGTTTTGGGTCAAAATTAGGGTTTAGGGTTTGAAATATGGTTTTGAGTTTCAAATAAGGTTTTGGGTCAAAAATAGGGTTAGAATTAGGGTTTTGGGTAAAATTATGGTTTCGGGTCAAAATTAGGGTTTTGTGTCAAAATTAGGGTTTTTGGGTCAAAAATAGGGTTGAGTTAAAAATAGGTTTTTGGGTCGAAAATAGGGTTAGAATTAGGGTTTTGAGTCTAAAATAAGGTTTTGGGGTCAAAATTAGGGTTCTGGGTCAAATTTAGGATTTAGGGTCCAAATTAGGGTTTTGATTTTAAATTTTGGTTTTGGGTCAAAAATAGGGTTAGAATTAGGGTTTTGGGTCAAAATTTGGGTTTAGGGTCAAAATTAGGGTTTAGGGTTTGAAATAGAGTTTTGAGTTTAAATAGGGTTTTGGGTTAAATTTAGGGTTTTGGGTAAAATGATGGTTTCGGGTCAAAATTAGGGTTTTGGGTCAAAATTAGGGTTTTGGGTCAAAAATAGGGTTGAGTTAAAAATAAGGTTTTGGGTCTAAAATAGGGTTAGAATTAGGGTTTTGGGTAAAATTAGGGTTTGGGTCAAAATTAGGGTTTAGGTCAATTTTATGATTTAGGGTCAAAATTAGGGTTTATGGTCCGAAATAGGGTTTTGAGTTTAAAGTAGGGTTTTGGGTCTAAAAAAGGGTTAGAATTAGGGATTTGGGTAAAATTAGGTTTTGGTCAAAATTAGGGTTTGGGTTAAAATTAGGGTTTTGGGTAAAATTAGGGTTTTGGGAAAAAATTAGGGTTTAGGGTCAAAATTAGAGTTTAGGGTTTAAGGAAAAAATGAGGTTAGAATTAGGGTTTTGGGTAAAATTATGGTTTTGGGTCAAAATTGGTTTAAGGTCAAAATTAGGGTTTAGGGTTTGAAATATGGTTTTGAGTTTAAAATAGGGTTTTGGGTCTAAAATAGGGTTAGAATTAAGGTTTTGGGTCAAAATTTGGGTTTAGGGTCAAAATTCGGGTTTAGGGTTTGAAATAGGTTTGAGTTAAATAGTGGTTTGGGTTAAATTAGGGTTTTGTGTAAAATTAGGGTTTTCGGGTCAAAATTAGGGTTCTGGGTCAATTTGAGGGTTTATGGTTTGAAATAGGGTTTTGAATTTAAAATAGGGTTTTGGGTCAAAATAAGGTTAAATTAGGGTTTTGGGTAAAATTAGGGTTTTGGTCAAAATTAGGGTTTTGGGTTTAGGTAAATTTGGGTTTAGAGTCAAAATTAGGGTTTAGGGTTTGAAATAGGTTTTGAGTTTAAATAGGGTTTGAGGTTAAATTTAGGGTTTTGTGTCAAAATTAGGGTTTTGGGTCAAAATTAGGGTTTTGGGTTAAAAATAGGGTTTTGAGTTTAAAATAAGGTTTTGGGTCAAAAATAGGGTTAGAATTAGGGTTTTGGGTAAAATTATGGTTGTGGGTAAAATTAGGGTTTTGGGTCAAATTAGGGTTTTGGGTCAAAATTAGGTTTGGGTTAAAATAGGTTTTTAGGGTAAAATAGGGTTTTGTAATTAGGGTTTTAATAGGTTTTGGGTAAAATTAGGGTTTTGGGTCAAATTAGGTTTTGGGTCAAAATTAGGGTTGTTAAATTAGGGTTTTGGGTAAAAATAGGTTAAATTAGGGTTTGGGTAAAATTTTGGGTTTAGGTCAAAATTAGGGTTTAGGGTTTGAAATAGAGTTTTGAGTTTAAATAGGGTTTTGGGTTAAATTAGGGTTTTGTAAAATTAGGTTTTGGGTAAAATTAGGGTTTTGGGTCAAAATTAGGGTTTTGGGTAAAAATAAGGTTTGAGTTAAAAATAGGGTTTTGGTTTGTAAAAATAGGGTTAGAATTAGGGTTTTGGGTAAAAATTAGGGTTTGGGTCAAAATTAGTTATTGGTATTATGATTTTGGGTCAAATTAGGGTTTATGGTTGAAATAGGGTTTTGAGTTTAATAGGGTTTAGGGTCAAAATAGGGTTATTAGGGTTTGGGTAAAATTAGGGTTTTGGGTCAAAATTAGGGGTTTGGGTTAAAATTAGGGTTTTGGGTAAAAATTAGTTATTTTGGAAAAAATTAGGGTT
This sequence comes from Sophora flavescens, assembly GCA_030762895.1. Lineage (NCBI taxonomy): Eukaryota > Viridiplantae > Streptophyta > Magnoliopsida > Fabales > Fabaceae > Sophora > Sophora flavescens. The sequence goes on from JAUPTC010000015.1 coordinate 938,453, forward strand.
TAGGGTCAAAATTAGAGTTTAGGGTTAAGGAAAAAATGAGGTTAGAATTAGGGTTTTGGGTAAAATTATGGTTTGGTCAAAATTGGTTTGGTCAAAATTAGGGTTTAGGGTTTGAAATATGGTTTTGAGTTTAAAATAGGGTTTTGGGTCTAAAATAGGGTTAGAATTAGGGTTTTGGGTCAAAATTTGGGTTTAGGGTCAAAATTAGGGTTTAGGGTTTGAAATAGGGAAGGTTTTGTAAATTAGGTTTTGGGTAAAATTAGGGTTGGGGAATTAGGTTTTGGGTCAAAATTAGGGTTTAGGGTTTGAAATAGGGTTTTGAATTTAAAATAGGGTTTTGGGTCAAAAATAAGGTTAGAATTAGGGTTTTGGGTAAAATTAGGGTTTGGTCAAAATAATTTGGGTTAGGGTCAAAATTTGGGTTTAGAGTCAAAATTAGGGTTTAGGGTTTGAAATAGAGTTTTGAGTTTAAATAGGGTTTGAGGTTAAATTAGGGTTTTTGTCAAAATTAGGGTTTTGGGTCAAAATTAGGGTTTACGGTCAAAAATAGGGTTTTGAGTTAAAAATAAGGTTTTGGGTCAAAAATAGGGTTAGAATTAGGTTTTGGGTAAAATTATGGTTGGGTCAAAATTAGGGTTTTGGGTCAATTTATGATTTTGGGTCAAAATTAGGGTTTATGGTCAAAAATTGGGTTTTGAGTTAAAATTAGGGTTTGGCAAAATAGGGTTAGAATTAGGGTTTTGGGTAAAATTAGGGTTTGGGTCAAAATTAGGATTTAGGGTTAAAATTAGGTTTTGGTAAAATTAGGGTTTTGGGTAAAATAGGGTTAATATTAGGTTTGGTAAAAAGGGTTATAGGGGTCAAAATAGGTTAGATTAGGGAATTGGGTTTGGTTATTGGGTAAATTAGGGTTTTGGGTCAAAATTAGGGTTTAGGTTTAAATAGGTTTGAGTTAAAAATAAGGTTTGGGTCAAAAATAGGTTAGAATTAGGGTTTTGGGTAAAATTAGGTTAGGTCAAAATTAGGTTTGGAATTTGTAAAATTAGGGTTTGGGTCAAAATTAGGGTTTTGGGTAAAAATAGGGTTTAGTAATTAGGGTTTTGGGTCAAAAATTAGGGTTAGAAATAGGGTTTTAGTTTAAAATTAGGGTTTTGGTCAAAAATAGGTTAGTTAAATTAGGGTTTTGGGTAAAAATTAGGGTTAGAATCAATTAGGGTTTAGGGTCAAAATTAGAGTTTAGGGTTTAAGGAAAAATGAGGTTAGAATTAGGGTTTTGGGTAAAATTATGGTTTCGGGTCAAAATTACGGTTTCAGGTCAAAATTAGGGTTTAGGGTTTGAAATATGGTTTTGAGTTTAAAATAGGGTTTTGGGTCTAAAATAGGGTTAGAATTAGGGTTTTGGGTCAAAATTTGGGTTTAGGGTCAAAATTAGGGTTTAGGGTTTGAAATAGAGTTTTGAGTTTAAATAGGGTTTTGGGTTAAATTTAGGGTTTTGGATAGGGTAAAATTAGGGTTTCGGGTCAAAATTAGGGTTTTGGGTCAAAATTAGGGTTTAGGGTTTGAAATAGGGTTTTGAATTTAAAATAGGGTTTTGGGTCCAAAATAAGGTTAGAATTAGGGTTTTGGGTAAAATTAGGGTTTCGGGTCAAAATAAGGGTTTTGGGTTTAGGGTCAAAATTTGGGTTTAGAGTCAAAATTAGGGTTTAGGGTTTGAAATAGAGTTTTGAGTTTAAATAGGGTTTGAGGTTAAATTTAGGGTTTTGTGTCAAAATTAGGGTTTTGGGTCAAAATTTGGGTTTTGGGTCAAAAATAGGGTTGAGTTAAAAATAAGGTTTTTGGTCAAAAATAGGGTTAGAATTAGGGTTTTGGGTTAAAATTAGGGTTACGGCTAAAAATTAGGGTTTTGGTCAATTTATGATTTAGGGTCAAAATTAGGGTTTATGGTTAAAAATAGGGTTTTGAGTTTAAAGTAGGGTGGGTCTAAAATAGGAATAGGGTTTTGGTTATGGTCAAATTAGGTTTAGGGTTAAAATTAGGGTTTGATTTAAAATTAGGTTTTGGGTAAAATTAAATTAGGTTTTGGGTAAAAATTAGGGTTTAGGGTCAAAATTAGGGTTTAGGGTAATGAGGTTAGAATTAGGGTTTTGGGTAAAATTATGGTTTTGGGTCAAAATTATGGTTACAGTTCAAAATTAGGGTTTAGGGTTTGAAATATGGTTTTGAGTTTAAAAGAGGGTTTTGGGTCAAAAATAAGGTTAGAATTAGGGTTTTGGGTAAAAATTAGGGTTTAGGTCAAAATTAGGGTTTGGTCAATGGTTTTGGGTAAAAATAGGTGTTAAATTAGGGTTTTGGGTAAAAATTAGGGTTTAGGGTTTAAAATAGGGTTTTAGTTTAAAATAGGGTTTTGGGTAAAAAAGTTAGAATAAGGTTTTGGGTATAAAATAGGTTAGAATAATTAGGGTTTAGGGTCAAAATTAGAGTTTAGGGTTTAAGGAAAAAAATGAGGTTAGAATTAGGGTTTTGGGTAAAATTATGGTTTCGGGTCAAAATTACGGTTTCAGGTCAAAATTAGGGTTTAGGGTTTGAAATATGGTTTTGAGTTTAAAATAGGGTTTTGGGTCTAAAATAGGGTTAGAATTAGGGTTTTGGGTCAAAATTTGGGTTTAGGGTCAAAATTAGGGTTTAGGGTTTGAAATAGAGTTTTGAGTTTAAATAGGGTTTTGGGTTAAATTTAGGGTTTTGGGTAAAATTAGGGTTTTGGGTCAAAATAAGGGTTTTGGGTCAAAATTAGGGTTTAGGGTTTGAAATATGGTTTTGAGTTTAAAAGAGGGTATTGGGTCCAAAATAAGGTGAGACTTAGTGTTTTGGGTAAAATTAGGTTTTCGGGTCATAATTTGTGTATTGGGTTTAGGGTATTTATTTGGGTTTAGTGTCAAAATTAGGGTTTAGGGTTTGAAATAGAGTTTTGAGTTTAAATAGGGTTTAGGTTAATTTAGAGTTTTGTGTCAAAATTAGGGTTTTGGGTCAAAATTTGGGTTTTGGGTCAAAAATAGGGTTGAGTTAAAAATAAGGTTTTGGGTCGAAAATAGGGTTAGAATTAGGGTTTTGTGTAAAAATTATGGTTTCGGGTCAAAATTAGGGTTCTGGGTCAATTTTATGATTTAGGGTCAAAATTAGGGTTTATGGTCTGAAATAGGGTTTTGAGTTTAAAGTAGGGTTTGGGGTCTAAAATAGGGTTAGAATTAGGGTTTTGGGTAAAATTAGGGATTTGGTCAAAATTAGGATTTGGGTCAAAATTAGGGATTTGGGTTAAAATTAGGGATTTGGGTAAAAATTAGGGTTTTGGGTCAAAATTAGGGTTTAGGGTTTAAGGTAAAAAATGAGGTTAGAATTAGGGTTTTGGGTAAAATTATGGTTTCGGGTCAAAATTACGGTTTCAGGTCAAAATTAGGGTTTAGGGATTGAAATATGGTTTTGAGTTTAAAATAGGGTTTTGGGTCTAAAATAGGGTTAGAATTAGGGTTTGGGGTAAAAATTAGGGTTTAGGGTCAAAATTAGGGTTTTGTGTCAAAATTAGGGTTTTGGGTGAAAAATAGGGTTAGAATTAGGGTTTTGGGTAAAAATTAGGGTTTAGGGTTTGAAATAGGGTTTTTAGTTTAAAATAGGGTTTTGGGTCAAAAATAGGGTTAGAATCAAGGTTTTGGGTCAAAAATAGGGTTATAATAAAGTATTAGGGTTTATGGTCAAAATTAGAGTTTAGGGTTTAAGGAAAAAATGAGGTTAAATTAGGGTTTTGGGTAAAATTATGGTTTTGGTCAAAATTACGGTTTCAGGTCAAAATTAGGGTTTAGGGTTTGAAATATGGTTTTGAGTTTAAAATAGGGTTTTGGGTCTAAAATAGGGTTAGAATTAGGGTTTTGGGTCAAAATTTGGGTTTAGGGTCAAAATTAGGGTTTAGGGTTTGAAATAGAGTTTTGAGTTTAAATAGGGTTTTGGGTTAAAATTAGGGTTTTGGGTAAAATTAGGGTTTATGGTCAAAATTAGGGTTTTGGGTCAAAATTAGGGTTTAGGGTTTGAAATAGGGTTTTGAATTTAAAATAGGGTTTTGGGTCCAAAATAAGGTTAGAATTAGGGTTTTGGGTAAAATTAGGGTTTCGGGTCAAAATAAGGGTTTTGGGTTTAGGGTCAAAATTTGGGTTTAGAGTCAAAATTAGGGTTTAGGGTTTGAAATAGAGTTTTGAGTTTAAATAGGGTTTGAGGTTAAATTTAGGGTTTTGTGTCAAAATTTGGGTTTTGGGTCAAAAATAGGGTTGAGTTAAAAATAAGGTTTTGGGTCGAAAATAGGGTTAGAATTAGGGTTTTGTGTAAAAATTATGGTTTCGGGTCAAAATTAGGGTTCTGGGTCAATTTTATGATTTAGGGTCAAAATTAGGGTTTATGGTCTGAAATAGTGTTTTGAGTTTAAAGTAGGGTTTGGGGTCTAAAATAGGGTTATTATTAGGGTTTTGGGTAAATTAGGTTTGGGTCAAAATTAGGGATTTGGGTTAAAATTAGGGTTTTGGGTAAAAAGTTTTGGTAAAATTAGGGTTTAGGGTCAAAATTAGGGTTTAGGGTTTAAGGTAAAAATGAGGTTAAATTAGGGTTTTGGGTAAAATTATGGTTTGGTCAAAATTAGGTTTTGAGTCAAAATTAGGGTTTAGGGTTTGAAATATGGTTTTGAGTTTAAAATAGGGTTTTGGGTCTAAAATAGGGTTAGAATTAGGGTTTGGGGTAAAAATTAGGGTTCAGGGTCAAAATTAGGGTTTTGTGTCAAAGTTAGGGTTTTGGGTGAAAAATAGGGTTAGAATTAGGGTTTTGGGTAAAAATTAGGGTTAAGGGTTTGAAATAGGGTTTTTAGTTTAAAATAGGGTTTTGGGTCAAAATTAGGGTTAGAATAAGGTTTTGGGTCAAAAATAGGGTTAGAATCAATTTAGGGTTTAGGGTCAAAATTAGAGTTTAGGGTTTAAGGAAAAAATGATTAGAATTAGGGTTTTGGGTAAAATTAGGTTTTTGGGTAAAAATTAGGGTTTTGGGTCAAAATTAGGGTTTAGGATTTGAAATAGGGTTTTGAGTTTCAAATAAGGTTTTGGGTCAAAAATAGGGTTAGAATTAGGGTTTTGGGTCAAAATTTGGGTTTAGGGTCAAAATTAGGGTTTAGGGTTTGAAATAGAGTTTTGAGTTTAAATAGGGTTTTGGGTTAAATTTAGGGTTTTGGGTAAAATTAGGGTTTCGGGTCAAAATTAGGGTTTTGGGTCAAAATTAGGGTTTAGGGTTTGAAATAGGGTTTTGAATTTAAAATAGGGTTTTGGGTCCAAAATAAGGTTAGAATTAGGGTTTTGGGTAAAATTAGGGTTTCGGGTCAAAATAAGGGTTTTGGGTTTAGGGTCAAAATTTGGGTTTAGAGTCAAAATTAGGGTTTAGGGTTTGAAATAGAGTTTTGAGTTTAAATAGGGTTTGAGGTTAAATTTAGGGTTTTGTGTCAAAATTAGGGTTTTGGGTCAAAATTAGGGTTTTGGGTCAAAAATAGGGTTGAGTTAAAAATAAGGTTTTGGGTCGAAAATAGGGTTAGAATTAGGGTTTTGTGTAAAAATTATGGTTTCGGGTCAAAATTAGGGTTCTGGGTCAATTTTATGATTTAGGGTCAAAATTAGGGTTTATGGTCTGAAATAGGGTTTTGAGTTTAAAGTAGGGTTTGGGGTCTAAAATAGGGTTAGAATTAGGGTTTTGGGTAAAATTAGGGTTTCGGGTCAAAATTAGGGATTTGGGTAAAAATTAGGGTTTTGGGTAAAAATTAGGGTTTAGGGTCAAAATTAGGGTTTAGGGTCAAAATTAGGGTTTAGGGTTTAAGGTAAAAAATGAGGTTAGAATTAGGGTTTTGGGTAAAATTATGGTTTTGGGTCAAAATTATGGTTTCAGTTCAAAATTAGGGTTTAGGGTTTGAAATATGGTTTTGAGTTTAAAAGAGGGTTTTGGGTCAAAGATAAGGTTAGAATTAGGGTTTTGGGTAAAATTATGGTTTCTGGTCAAAATTAGCGTTTTGTGTCAAAATTAGGGTTTTGGGTAAAAATAGGTTAAATTAGGGTTTTGGGTAAAATTAGGGTTTAGGGTCAGAAATAGGGTTTTTAGTTTAAAATAGGGTTTTGGGTCAAAAATAGGTTAGAATAAGGTTTTGGGTCAAAAATAGGGTTAGAATCAAGTTTAGGGTTTAGGGTCAAAATTAGAGTTTAGGGTTTAAGGAAAAAATGAGGTTAGAATTAGGGTTTTGGGTAAAATTATTGTTTCGGGTCAAAATTAAGGTTTAGGTCAAAATTAGGGTTTAGGGTTCAAAATATGGTTTTGAGTTTAAAATAGGGTTTTGGTTTAAAATAGGGTTTTGGGTCAAAAATAGGGTTATAATTAGGGTTTTGGGTCAAAATTTTGGTTTTGGGTCAAAATTAGGGTTTAGGGTTTGAAATAGAGTTTTGAGTTTAAATAGGGTTTTGGGTAAAATTAGGGTTTTGGGTAAAATTAGGGTTTGGAAATAGGTTGGTCAAAATTAGGGTTTTGGGTCAAAATTAGGGTTTAGGGTTTGAAATAGGGTTTTGAATTTAAAATAGGGTTTTGGGTCCAAAATAAGGTTAGAATTAGGGTTTTGGGTAAAATTAGGGTTTCGGGTCAAAATAAGGGTTTTGGGTTTAGGGTCAAAATTTGGGTTTAGAGTCAAAATTAGGGTTTAGGGTTTGAAATAGAGTTTTGAGTTTAAATAGGGTTTGAGGTTAAATTTAGGGTTTTGTGTCAAAATTAGGGTTTTGGGTCAAAATTTGGGTTTTGGGTCAAAAATAGGGTTGAGTTTAATAGGGTTTTGTAAAATTAGGGTTTAAAATTAGGTTTGTAAATAGGTTTTGGTCAAAATTAGGGTTTAGGTCAATTATGATTTAGGGTCAAAATTAGGGTTTATGGTTTGAAATAGGGTTTTGAGTTTAAAGTAGGGTTTTGGGTCTAAAATAGGTGGAATTAGGGTTTTGGGTAAAATTAGGGTTTTGGGTCAAAATTAGGGTTTTGGGTAAAATTAGGTTTTGGGTAAAAATTAGGTTTTGGGTAAAATTAGGTTTAGGGTCAAAATTAGGGTTTAGGTTTAGGTTAAAAATAGGGTTAAAATTAGGGTTTTGGGTAAAATTAGGGTTTAGGTCAAAATTAGGGTTTAGGGTCAAAATTAGGGTTTTGGGTTTAAAATAGGGTTTTGAGATTAAAATAGGGTTTTGGGTAAAAATAGGAATTAGGGTTGGGTAAAAAAGGTAAAATTAGGGTTAAATTAGGTTTTGGGTAAAATTAGGTTGAATTAGGGTTTTGGGTAAAATTAGGGTTTAGGGTTTGAAATAGGGTTTTGAGTTTAAAATAGGGTTTTGGGTCAAAAATAGGTTAGAATTAGGGTTTGGTAAATGGGTATAGGGAATCAATTTAGGGTTTAGGGTCAAAATTAGAGTTTAGGGTTTAAGGAAAAAATGAGGTTAGAATTAGGGTTTTGGGTAAAATTATGGTTTTGGTCAAAATTTTGGTCAAAATTAGGGTTTAGGGTTTGAAATATGGTTTTGAGTTTAAAATAGGGTTTTGGGTCTAAAATAGGGTTAGAATTAGGGTTTT
>JAUPTC010000015.1:946611-987674 GCA_030762895.1 Sophora flavescens
TGACCAAACCATCATTTTACCCAAAACCCTAATTCTAACCCTATTTTTGACCCAAAACCCTATTTGAAACTCAAAACCCTATTTCAAACCCTAAACCCTAATTTTGACCCTAAACCCTAATTTTTACCCAAACCCCTAATTCTAACCCTTTTTTTGACCCACAACCCTAATTTTGACCCGAAACCATAATTTTACCCAAAACCCTAATTCTAACCTTATTTTTGACCCAAAACCCTCTTTTAAACTCAAAACCATATTTCAAACCCTAAACCCTAATTTTGACCCTAAACCCTAATTTTTACCCAAAACCTAATTTTGACCCGAAACCCTAATTTTACCCAAAACCCTAATTCTAACCCTAATTTTAACCCAAAACCCTAATTTTGACCCAAAACCCTAATTCTAACCCTATTTTTCACCCAAAACCCTATTTTTGACCAAAAACCCTAATTTTGACACAAAACCCTAAATTTAACCCAAAACCCTAATTTTGACCCTAAACCCTAATTTTTACCCCAAACCCTAATTCTAACCCTATTTTAGACCCAAAACCCTATTTTAAATTCAAAACCATATTTCAAAACATAAACCCTAATTTTGACCTGAAACCGTAATTTTGACCCGAAACCATAATTTTACCCAAAACCCTAATTCTAACCTTATTTTTTACCTTAAACCCTAAACCCTAATTTTGACCCTAAACCCTAATTTTTACCCAAAACCGTAATTTTTACCCAAAACCCTAATTTTAACCCAAATCCCTAATTTTGACACGAAACCCTAATTTTACCCAAAACCCTAATTCTAACCCTATTTTAGACCCCAAACCCTACTTTAAACTCAAAACCCTATTTCAAACCATAAACCCTAATTTTGACCCGTAACCCTAATTTTGACCCGAAACCATAATTTTTAGCCAAAACCCTAATTCTTACCCTATTTTCGACCCAAAACCTTATTTTTAATTCAACCCTATTTTTGACCCAAAACCCTAATTTTGACCCAAAACCCTAATTTTGACACAAAACCCTAAATCTAACCCAAAACCCTATTTAAACTCAAAACTCTATTTCAAACCCTAAACCCTAATTTTGACCCTAAACCCAAATTTTGACCCAAAACCCTAATTCTAACCCTATTTTTGACCCAAAACCAAATTTTTAAATTAAAACCCTAATTTTGACCATAAATCCTAAATTTGACCCAGAACCCTAATTTTGACCCAAAACCTTATTTTAAACTTAAAACCCTATTTCAAACCCTAAACCCTAATTTTGACCCAAAACCCTATTTTAGACTAAAAACCCTATTTCAAACCCTAAACCCTAATTTTGACCCTAAATCCTAAATTTGACCCAGAACCCTAATTTTTACCCAAAACCCTAATTCTAAACTTATTTTTGACCCAAAACCCTCTTTTAAACTCAAAACCCTATTTCAAACCCTAAACCCTAATTTTGACCCTAAATCCTAAATTTGACCCTAAACCCTAATTTTTACCCAAAACCCTAATTCTATCCTTATTTTTGACTGAAAATCCCATTTTAAACTCAAAACCCTATTTCAAACCCTACACCCTAATTTTGGTCCAAAACCCTAATTCTAACCCTATTTTTGACCCAAAACCCTAATTTTGACCTGAAACCCTAATTTTACCCAAAACCCTAATTTTGACCCGAAACCCTAATTTTACCCGAAACCCTAATTTAACCCAAAACCTTAATTCTAACCGTATTTTTGACCCAAAACCCTATTTTAAACTCAAAACCCTATTTCAAACCCTAAACCCTAATTTTACCCAAAACCCTAAACCCTAATTTTGACCTTAAACCCTAATTTTTACCCAAAACCCTAATTCTAACCCTATTTTTCACCCAAAACCCAATTTTTGACCCAAAACCATAATTTTGACACAAAACCCTAAATTTAACCCAAAACCCTAATTTTGACCCTAAACCCTAATTTTTACCCCAAACCCTAATTCTAACCCTATTTTAGACCCAAAACCCTATTTTAAACTCAAAACCATATTTCAAACCCTAAACCCTAATTTTGACCTGAAACCGTAATTTTGACCCGAAACCATAATTTTACCCAAAACCCTAATTCTAACCTCATTTTTTTACCTTAAACCCTAAACCCTAAACCCTAAACCCTAATTCTAACCTCATTTTTTTACCTTAAACCCTAAACCCTAATTTTGACCCTAAACCCTAATTTTTACCAAAAACCGTAATTTTTACCCAAAACCCTAATTTTAACCCAAATCCCTAATTTTGACACGAAACCCTAATTTTACCCTTAACCCTAATTCTAACCCTATTTTATACCCCAAACCCTACTTTAAACTCAAAACCCTATTTCAAACCATAAACCCAAATTTTGACCCGAAACCATAATTTTACCCAAAACCCTAATTCTAACCCTATTTTCGACCCAAAACCTTATTTTTAACTCAACCCTATTTTTGACCCAAAACCCTAATTTTAACCCAAAACCCTATTTAAACTCAAAACTATATTTCAAACCCGAAACCCTAATTTTGACCCTAAACCTAAATTTTAAACCAAAACCCTAATTCTAACCCTATTTTTGACCCAAAACCAAATTTTTAAATCAAAACCCTAATTTTGACCCTAAATCCTAAATTTGACCCAGAAGCCTAATTTTGACCCAAAACCTTATTTTAAACTCAAAACCCTAATTCTAACCCTATTTTCGACCCAAAACCCTATTTTTATCTCAACCCTATTTTTGAGCCAAAACCCTAATTTTGACCAAAAACCATAATTTTGACACAAAACCCTAAATTTAACCCAAAAACCTTATTTTGACCCGAAACCCTAATTTTACCCAAAACCCTAATTCTAACCTTATTTTAGACCCTAAACCCTATTTTAAATTCAAAACCCTATTTCAAACCCTAAACCCTAATTTTGACCCGAAACCCTAATTTTACACAAAACCCTAATTTGACCCAAAACCCTAATTTTGACACAAAACCCTAATTTTGACCCGAAACCATCATTTTACCCAAAACCCTAATTCTAACCCTATTTTTGACCCAAAACCCTATTTGAAACTCAAAACCCTATTTCAAACCCTAAACCCTAATTTTGACCCTAAACCCTAATTTTGACCCAAAACCCTAATTTTTACCCAAAAACCTAATTCTAACCCTTTTTTTACCCACAACCCTAATTTTGACCCGAAACCATAATGTTACCCAAAACCCTAATTCTAACCTTATTTTTGACCCAAAACCCTCTTTTAAACTCAAAACCATATTTCAAACCCTAAACCCTAATTTCGACCCTAAACCCTAATTGTTACCCAAAACCCTAATTCTAACCCTATTTTTGACTGAAAATCCCATTTTAAACACAAAACCCTATTTCAAACCCTAAACCCTAATTTTGACCCTAAACCTTAATTTTTACCCAAAACCCTAATTCTAACCCTATTTTTCACCCAAAACCCTATTTTTGACCAAAAACCCTATGTTTGACACAAAACCCTAAATTTAACCCAAAACCCTAATTTTGACCCTAAACCCTAATTTTTACCCAAAACCCTAATTCTAACCCTATTTTAGACCCAAAACCCTATTTTAAACTCAAAACCATATTTCAAACCCTAAACCCTAATTTTGACCTGAAACCGTAATTTTGACCCGAAACCATAATTTTACCCAAAACCCTAATTCTAACCTCATTTTTTACCTCAAACCCTAAACCCTAATTTTGACCCAAAACCCTAATTTTTACCCAAAACCCTAATTTTAACCCAAATCCCTAATTTTGACCCGAAACCCTAATTTTACCCAAAACCCTAATTCTTACCCTATTTTAGACCCCAAACCCTACTTTAAACTCAAAACCCTATTTCAGACCATAAACCCTAATTTTGACACTAAATCATAAAATTGACCCAGAACCCTAATTTTGACCCGAAACCATAATTTTTATCCAAAACCCTAATTCTAACCCTATTTTCGACCCAAAACCTTATTTTTAACTCAACCCTATTTTTGACCCAAAACCCTAATTTTGACCCAAAACCCTAATTCTAACCCTAATTTTGACCCGTAACCCTAATTTTGACCCAAAATCATAAAATTGACCCAGAACCCTAATTTTGACCCGAAACCATAATTTTACCCAAAACCCTAATTTTAACCCTATTTTCGACCCAAAACCCTCTTTTAAACTCAAAACCATATTTCTAACCCTAAACCCTAATTTTTACCCAAAACCCTAATTCTATCCCTATTTTTGACTGAAAATCCCATTTTAAACTCAAAACCCTATTTCAAACCCTAAACCCTAATTTTGACCCTAAACCCTAATTTTTACCCAAAACCCTAATTCTAACCCTATTTTTCACCCAAAACCCTAATTTTGACCCAAAACCCTAATTTTGACACAAAACCCTAATTTTGACACAAAACCCTAAATTTAACCCAAAACCCTAATTTTGACCCTAAACCCTAATTTTTACCCAAAACCCTAATTCTAACCCTATTTTAGACCCAAAACCCTATTTTAAACTCAAAACCATATTTCAAACCCTAAACCCTAATTTTGACCTGAAACCGTAATTTTGACCCGAAACCATAATTTTACCCAAAACCCTAATTCTAACCTCATTTTTTACCTTAAACCCTAAACCCTAATTTTGACCCAAAACCGTAATTTTTACACAAAACCCTAATTTTAACCCAAATCCCTAATTTTGACCCGAAACCCTAATTTTACCCAAAACCCTAATTCTAACCCTACTTTAAACTCAAAACCCTATTTCAGACCATAAACCCTAATTTTGAGCCGTAACCCAAATTTTGACCCTAAATCATAAAATTGACTCAGAACCCTAATTTTGACCCGAAACCATAATTTTTACCCAAAACCCTAATTCTAACCCTATTTTCGACCCAAAACCTTATTTTTAATTCAACCCTATTTTTGACCCAAAACCCTAATTTTGACCCAAAACCCTAATTTTGACACAAAACCCTAAATTTAACCCAAAACCCTATTTAAACTCAAAACCCTCTTTTAAACTCAAAACCATATTTCTAACCCTAAACCCTAATTTTTACCCAAAACCCTAATTCTATCCCTATTTTTGACTGAAAATCCCATTTTAAACTCAAAACCCTATTTCAAACCCTAAACCCTAATTTTGACCCTAAACCCTAATTTTTACCCAAAACCCTAATTCTAACCCTATTTTTCACCCAAAACCCTATTTTTGACCCCAAACCCTAAATTTAACCCAAAACCCTAATTTTGACCCTAAACCCTAATTTTTACCCAAAACCCTAATTCTAACCCTATTTTAGACCCAAAACCCTATTTTAAACTCAAAACCATATTTCAAACCCTAAACCCTAATTTTGACCTGAAACCGTAATTTTGACCCGAAACCATAATTTTACCCAAAACCCTAATTCTAACCTCATTTTTTACCTTAAACCCTAAACCCTATTTTTGACCCTAAACCCTAATTTTTACCCAAAACCGTAATTTTTACCCAAAACCCTAATTTTAACCCAAATCCCTAATTTTGACCCGAAACCCTAATTTTACCCAAAACCCTAATTCTAACCCTACTTTAAACTCAAAACCCTATTTCAGACCATAAACCCTAATTTTGAGCCGTAACCCAAATTTTGACCCTAAATCATAAAATTGACCCAGAACCCTAATTTTGACCCGAAACCATAATTTTTACCCAAAACCCTAATTCTAACCCTATTTTCGACCCAAAACCTTATTTTTAATTCAACCCTATTTTTGACCCAAAACCCTAATTTTGACCCAAAACCCTAATTTTGACACAAAACCCTAAATTTAACCCAAAACCCTATTTAAACTCAAAACTCTATTTCAAACCCTAAACCCTAATTTTGACCCTAAACCCTAATTTTTACCCAAAACCCTAATTCTATCCCTATTTTTGACTGAAAATCCCATTTTAAACTCAAAACCCTATTTCAAACCCTAAACCCTAATTTTGACCCTAAACCCTAATTTTTACCCAAAACCCTAATTCTAACCCTATTTTTCACCCAAAACCCTATTTTTGACCCAAAACCCTAATTTTGACACAAAACCCTAATTTTGACACAAAACCCTAAATTTAACCCAAAACCCTAATTTTGACCCTAAACCCTAATTTTTACCCAAAACCCTAATTCTAACCCTATTTTAGACCCAAAACCCTATTTTAAACTCAAAACCATATTTCAAACCCTAAACCCTAATTTTGACCTGAAACCGTAATTTTGACCCGAAACCATAATTTTACCCAAAACCCTAATTCTAACCTCATTTTTTACCTCAAACCCTAAACCCTAATTTTGACCCAAAACCCTAATTTTTACCCAAAACTGTAATTTTTACCCAAATCCCTAATTTTGACCCGAAACCCTAATTTTACCCAAAACCCTAATTCTTACCCTATTTTAGACCCCAAACCCTACTTTAAACTCAAAACCCTATTTCAGACCATAAACCCTAATTTTGACACTAAATCATAAAATTGACCCAGAACCCTAATTTTGACCCGAAACCATAATTTTTATCCAAAACCCTAATTCTAACCCTATTTTCGACCCAAAACCTTATTTTTAACTCAACCCTATTTTTGACCCAAAACCCTAATTTTGACCCAAAACCCTAATTCTAACCCTAATTTTGACCCGTAACCCTAATTTTGGCCCAAAATCATAATTTTACCCAAAACCCTATTTCTAACCCTATTTTCGACCCAAAACCTTATTTTTAACTCAACCCTATTTTTGACCCAAAACCCTAATTATGACACAAAACCCTAAATTTAACCCCAAACCCTATTTTAAACTCAAAACTCTATTTCAAACCCTAAACCCTAATTTTGACCCTAGACCCAAATTTTGACCCAAAACCCTAATTCTAACCCTATTTTTGACCCAAAACCAAATTTTTAGATCAAAACCCTAATTTTGACCCTAAATCCTAAATTTGACCCAGAACCCTAATTTTGACCCAAAACCTTATTTTAAACTCAAAACCCTAATTCTAACCTTATTTTCGACCCAAAACCCTATTTTAAATTCAAAACCCTATTTCAAACCCGAAACCCTAATTTTGACCCAAAACCCTAATTTTGACCCGAAACCATCATTTTACCCAAAACCCTAATTCTAACCCTATTTTTGACCCAAAACCCTATTTGAAACTCAAAACCCTATTTCAAACCCTAAACCCTAATTTTGACCCTAAACCCTAATTTTGACCCAAAACCCTAATTTTTACCCAAAAACCTAATTCTAACCCTTTTTTTTGACCCACAACCCTAATTTTGACCCGAAACCATAATTTTACCCCAAACCCTAATTCTAACCTTATTTTTGACCCAAAACCCTCTTTTAAACTCAAAACCATATTTCAAACCCTAAACCCTAATTTTGACCCTAAACCCTAATTTTTACCCAAAACCCTAATTCTAACCCTATTTTGACCCAAAACCCTATTTTTGACCCAAAACCCTAATTTTGACACAAAACCCTAATTTTGACACAAAACCCTAAATTTAACCCAAAACCCTAATTTTGACCCTAAACCCTAATGTTTACCCCAAACCCTAATTCTAACCCTATTTTAGACCCAAAACCCTATTTTAAACTCAAAACCATATTTCAAACCCTAAACCCTAATTTTGACCCAAATAATAATTTTGACCCAAACCATAATTTTACCCAAAACCCTAATTCTAACCTATTTTTTTAAAACCCTAAACCCTAATTTTGATCCCTAAACCCCTATTTTTACCCAAAACCGTAATTTTTACCAAAACCCTAATTTTAACCCAAATCCCTAATTTTGACCAAAACCCTAATTTTACCCAAAACCCTAATTCTAACCCTATTTTAGACCCCAAACCCTACTTTAAACTCAAAACCCTATTTCAGACCATAAACCCTAATTTTGACCCTAAAACATAAAATTGACCCAGAACCCTAATTTTGACCCGAAACCATAATTTTTACCCAAAACCCTAATTCTAACCCTATTTTCGACCCAAAACCTTATTTTTAACTCAACCCTAATTTTGACCCAAAACCATAATTTTGACCCAAAATCCTAATTCTAACCCTAATTTTGACCCAAAATCATTAAATTGAGCCAGAACCCTAATTTTGACCCGAAACCATAATTTTACCCAAAACCCTATTTCTAACCCTATTTTCGACCCAAAACCTTATTTTTAACTCAACCCTATTTTTGACCCAAAACCCTAATTATGACCCAAAACCCTATTTTAAGACAAATATAACCCTACTAATTTTAACCAAAACCCTATTTTAACTCAAAACTCTATTTTAAACCAAAACCCTAATTTCACCCTAAACCCAACCCTAATTTTGACCCAAAACCCTAATTCANACCCTATTTTTGACCCAAAACCCAATTTTTAAATCAAAACCCTAATTTTGACCCTAAATCCTAAATTTGACCCAGAACCCTAATTTTGACCCAAAACCTTATTTTAAACTCAAAACCCTATTTCCGACCCTAAACCCTAATTTTGACCCTAAACCCTAATTTTTACCCAAAATCGTAATTTTTACCCAAAACCCTAATTTTAACCCAAATCCCTAATTTTGACCCGAAACCCTAATTTTACCCAAAACCCTAATTCTAACCCTATTTTTCACCCCAAACCCTACTTTAAACTCAAAACCCTATTTCAGACCATAAACCCTAATTTTGACCCGTAACCCTAATTTTGACCCTAAATCATAAAATTGACCCAGAACCCTAATTTTGACACGAAACTATAATTTTTACCCAAAACCCTAATTCTAACCCTATTTTCGACCCAAAACCTTATTTTAACTCCACCCTATTTTTGACCCTAAACCCTAATTTTTACCCAAAACCCTAATTCTAACCCTATTTTTCACCCAAACCCCTAATTTTACCCAAAACCTTAATTCTAATCCTATTTTTGACCCAAAACCCTATTTTATACTCAAAACCCTATTTCAAACCCTAAACCCTAATTTTTACCCAAAACCCTAATTCTAACCCTATTTTTGACCCAAAACCCTATTTTTGGCCCAAAACCCTAATTTTGACACAAAACCCTAATTTTGACACAAAACCCTAAATTTAACCCAAAACCCTAATTTTGACCCTAAACCCTAATTTTTACCCCAAACCCTAATTCTAACCCTATTTTAGACCCAAAACCCTATTTTAAACTCAAAACCATATTTCAAACCCTAAACCCTAATTTTTACCCAAAACCCTAATTTTGACCC
Organism: Sophora flavescens; assembly: GCA_030762895.1. NCBI lineage: Eukaryota > Viridiplantae > Streptophyta > Magnoliopsida > Fabales > Fabaceae > Sophora > Sophora flavescens. The sequence goes on from JAUPTC010000015.1 coordinate 955,925, forward strand.
GAAACCCTATTTCAAACCCTATTTTAAACTCAAAACCATATTTCAAACCCAGAACCCTAATTTTGACCCAAAACCTAATTTTAAACTCAAAACCCTAATTCTAACCCTATTTTCGACCCAAAACCCTTTTTTTAACTCAACCCTATTTTTGACCCAAAACCCTAATTTTGACCCAAAACCCTAATTATGACACAAAACCCTAAATTTAACCCAAAACCCTATTTTAAACTCAAAACTCTATTTCAAACCCTAAACCCTAATTTTGACCCTAAACCCAAATTTTCACCCAAAACCCTAATTCTAACCCTATTTTTGACCCAAAACCAAATTTTTAAATCAAAACCCTAATTTTGACCCTAAATCCTAAATTTGACCCAGAACCCTAATTTTGACCCAAAACCTTATTTTAAACTCAAAACCCTAATTCTAACCCTATTTTTAACTCAACCCTATTTTTGACCCAAAACCCTAATTTTGACCAAAAACCCTAATTTTGACACAAAACCTAAATTTAACCCAAAACCCTAATTCTGACCCAAAACCCTAATTTAGACCCAAAGCCCTATTTTTAACCTTATTTTGGACCCAAAACCCTATTTTAAATTCAAAACCCAATTTCAAACCCTAAACCCAAATTTTGACCCAAAACCCTAATTTAGTCATTAAACCCTAATTTTACCCAAAACCCTAATTCTAACCCTATTTTCGACCCAAAACCCTATTTTTAAAACAAACCATTTTTTGACACAGAACCCTAATTTTGACTCGGAACCCTAATTTTACCCAAAACCCTAATTGTAACCCTATTATCGACCCAAAACCCTATTTGAAACTCAAAACCCTATTTCAAACCCTAAACCCTAATTTTGACCCTAAACCCTAATTTTGACCCAAAAACCTTAATTTTTTTTACCCAAAACCCTAATTTTACCCAAACCCATTTAACCCTAATTTTGACCCAAAACCCTAATTTTAACCCAAAACCCTAATTCTAACCTTATTTTTGACCAAAAACCCTATTTTAAACTCAAAACCATATTTCAAACCCTAAAAACTAATTTTGACCTCTAAACGTAATTTTAAACTCAAAACCATATTTCAAACCCAGAACCCTAATTTTGACCCAAAACCTTATTTTAAACTCAAAACCCTAATTCTTACCCTATTTTCGACCCAAAACCCTTTTTTTAACTCAACCCTATTTTTGACCCAAAAACCCTAATTTTAACCCTATTTTCGACCCAAAACCCTAATTTTGACACAAAACCCTAATTTTGACCCTAAATCATAAAATTGACCCTGAACCCTAATTTTGACCAAAACCATAATTTTACCCAAAACCCTAATTTTAACCCTATTTTCACCCAAAACCCTCTTTTTAAACTCAAAACCATATTTCAAACCCTAAATCCAAATTTTGACCGGAAACCCTAATTTTACCCAAAATCCTAATTCTATCCCAATTTTTGACTGAAAATCCCATTTTAAACTCAAAACCCTATTTCAAACCCTAAATCCTAATTTTGACCCTAAACCCTAATTTTTACCCAAAACCCTAATTCTAACCCTATTTTTCACCCAAAACCCTATTTTTGACCCAAAACCTTAATTTTGACCCAAAACCCTAATTTTGACACAAAACCCTAAATTTAACCCAAAACCCTAATTTTGACCCTAAACCCAAATTTTTACCCAAAACCCTAATTCTAACCCTATTTTAGACCAAAAACCCTATTTTAAACTCAAAACCATATTTCAAACCCTAAACCCTAATTTTTACCCAAAACCGTAATTTTTACCAAAAACCCTAATTTTGACCCATAACCCTAATTTTGACCTCATTTTTTACCTTAAACCCTAAACCCTAATTTTGACCCTAAATCCTAATTTTTACCCAAAACCGTAATTTTTACCAAAAACCTTAATTGTAACCCAAATCCCTAATTTTGACCCGAAACCCTAATTTTACCCAAAACCCTAATTCTAACCCTACTTTAAACTCAAAACCCAATTACAGACAATAAACCCTAATTTTGAGCCGTAACCCAAATTTTGACCCTAAATCATAAAATTGACCCAGAACCCTAATTTTGACCCGAAACCATAATTTTTACCCAAAACCCTAATTCTAACCCTATTTTCGACCCAAAACCTTATTTTTAATTCAACCCTATTTTTGACCCAAAACCCTAATTTTGACCCAAAACCCTAATTTTGACACAAAACCCTAAATTTAACCCAAAACCCTATTTAAACTCAAAACTCTATTTCAAACCCTAAACCCTAATTTTGACCCTAAACCCTAATTTTGACCCAAAACCCTAATTCTAACCCTATTTTTGACCCAAAACCCAATTTTTAAATCAAAACCCTAATTTTGACCCTAAATCCTAAATTTGACCCAGAACCCTAATTTTGACCCAAAACCTTATTTTAAACTCAAAACCCTATTTCCGACCCTAAACCCTAATTTTGACCCTAAACCCTAATTTTTACCCAAAATCGTAATTTTTACCCAAAACCCTAATTTTAACCCAAATCCCTAATTTTGACCCGAAACCCTAATTTTACCCAAAACCCTAATTCTAACCCTATTTTTCACCCCAAACCCTACTTTAAACTCAAAACCCTATTTCAGACCATAAACCCTAATTTTGACCCGTAACCCTAATTTTGACCCTAAATCATAAAATTGACCCAGAACCCTAATTTTGACCTTACCCAAAACCTAATTTTTACCCAAAACCCTAATTTTACCTAACCCTATTTTCGACCCAAAACCTTATTTTAACTCCACCCTAATTTTGACCCTAAACCCTAATTTTTACCCAAAACCCAAATTCTAACCCTATTTTTCACACAAACACCTAATTTTGCCCAAAACCTTAATTCTCATCCTATTTTTGACCCAAAACCCTATTTTATACTCAAAACCCTATTTCAAACCCTAAACCCTAATTTTACCCAAAACCCTAATTTTCTACCCTATTTTTTCCCTATTTTGCCCAAAACCCTATTTTTGACCCAAAACCCTAATTTTGACACAAAACCCTAATTTTGACACAAAACCCTAAATTTAACCCAAAATCCTAATTTTGACCCTAAACCCTAATTTTTACCCAAAACCCTAATTCTAACCCTATTTTAGACCCAAAACCCTATTTTAAACTCAAAACCATATTTCAAACCCTAAACCCTAATTTTGACCTGAAACCGTAATTTTGACCCGAAACCCTATTACAAACCCTATTTTAAACTCAAAACCATATTTCAAACCCAGAACCCTAATTTTGACCCAAAACCTAATTTTAAACTCAAAACCCTAATTCTAACCCTATTTTCGACCAAAAACCTTTTTTTTAACTCAACCCTATTTTTGACCCAAAACCCTAATTTTTACCCCAAACCCTAATTCTAACCCTATTTTAGACCCAAAACCCTATTTTAAACTCAAAACCATATTTCAAACCCTAAACCCTAATTTTGACCTGAAACCGTAATTTTGACCCGAAACCCTATTACAAACCCTATTTTAAACTCAAAACCATATTTCAAACCCAGAACCCTAATTTTGACCCAAAACCTAATTTTAAACTCAAAACCCTAATTCTAACCCTATTTTCGACCAAAAACCTTTTTTTTAACTCAACCCTATTTTTGACCCAAAACCCTAATTTTGACCCAAAACCCTAATTATGACACAAATCCCTAAATTTAACCCAAAACCCTATTTTAAACTCAAAACTCTACTTCAAACCCTAAACCCTAATTTTGACCCTAAACCAAAATTTTGACCCAAAACACTAATTCTAACCCTATTTTTGACCCAAAACCAAATTTTTAAATCAAAACCCTAATTTTGACCCTAAATCCTAAATTTGACCCAGAACCCTAATTTTGACCCAAAACCTTATTTTAAACTCAAAACCCTAATTCTAACCCTATTTTTAACTCAACCCTATTTTTGACCCAAAACCCTAATTTTGACCAAAAACCCTAATTTTGACACAAAACCTAAATTTAACCCAAAACCCTTATTTTGACCCGAAACCCTAATTTTACCCAAAACCCTAATTCTAACCTTATTTTGGACCCAAAACCCTATTTTAAATTCAAAACCCTATTTCAAACCCTAAACCCTAATTTTGACCCAAAACCCTAATTTTGACACGAAACCCTAATTTTACCCAAAACCCTAATTCTAACCCTATTTTCGACCCAAAACCCTATTTTTAACACAACCCGATTTTTGACCCAAAACCCTAATTTTGACCTGAAACCCTAATTTTACCCAAAACCCTAATTCTAACCCTATTTTTGACCCAAAACCCTATTTGAAACTCAAAACCCTATTTCAAACCCTAAACCCTAATTTTGACCCTAAACCCTAATTTTGACCCTAAACCCTAATTTTTACCCAAAAACCTAATTCTAACCCTTTTTTTGACCCATAACCCTAATTTTGACCCGAAACCGTAATTATACCCAAAACCCTAATTCTAACCTTATTTTTGACCCAAAACCCTATTTTAAACTCAAAACCATATTTCAAACCCTAAACCCTAATTTTGACCTGAAACCGTAATTTTGACCCGAAACCCTATTTTAAACTCAAAACCATATTTCAAACCCAGAACCCTAATTTTGACCCAAAACCTTATTTTAAACTCAAAACCCTAATTCTAACCCTATTTTCGACCCAAAACCATATTTTTAACTCAACCCTATTTTTGACCCTAAACCCTAATTTTGACCCAAAACCCTAATTTTTACCCAAAACCCTAATTTTTACCCTAAATCATAAAATTGACCCAGAACCCTAATTTTGACCCGAAACCATAATTTTACCCAAAACCCTAATTCTAACCCTATTTTCGACCCAAAACCCTCTTTTAAACTCAACCATATTTCAAACCCTAAACCCTAATTTTGACCCTAAACCCAAATTTTGACCCAAAACCCTAATTCTAACCCTAATTTTGACCCAAAACCCCCTTTTAAACTCAAAACCATATTTCAAACCCTAAACCCTAATTTTGACCCTAAACCCTAATTTTTAACCCAAACCCTAATTTTTACCCAAAACCATAATTCTAACCCTATTTTCGACCAAAAACCCTATTTTTAACACAAAACCCTAATTTTGACACAAAACCCTAATTTTGACACAAAACCCTAATTTTGACCCGAAACCATCATTTTACCCAAAACCCTAATTCTAACCCTATTTTTGACCCAAACCTTATTTGAAACTCAAAACCCTATTTCAAATCCTAAACCCTAATTTTGACCCTAAACCCTAATTTTGACCCTAAACCCTAATTTTTACCCAAAACCTAATTATAACCCAAATNTTGACCCATAACCCTAATTTTGACCCGAAACCATAATTATACCCAAAACCCTAATTCTAACCAGATTTTTGACCCAAAACCCTATTTTAAACTCAAAACCATATTTCAAACCCTAAACCCTAATTTTGACTAACCCTAATTTGACCATATTTTACAAACCCTATTTTAAACTCAAAACCTAATTTTCAAACCCTAACCCTAATTTTGACCCAAAACCTAATTTTAAACTCAAAACCTAATTCCTAACCCTAATTTTGACCCAAAACCCTATTTTACTCAACCCTAAACCTATTTTTGACCCAAAAACCCTAATTTTAACCCTATTTTCGACCCGTAAACCCTAATTTTGACCCTAAATCATAAAATTGACCCAGAACCCTAATTTTGACCCGAAACCATAATTTTACCCAAAACCCTAATTTTAACCCTATTTTCGACCCAAAACCCTCTTTTAAACTCAAAACCATATTTCAAACCCTAAACCCTAATTTTGACCCTAAACCCTAATTTTTACCCAAAACCCTAATTCTAACCCTATTTTTGACCCAAAACCCTATTTTAAACTCAAAACCCTATTTCAAACCCTAAACCCTAATTTTGACCCTAAACCCTAATTTTTACCCAAAACCCTAATTCTAACCCTATTTTTCACCCAAAACCCTATTTTTGACCCAAAACCCTAATTTTGACACAAAACCCTAATTTTGACACAAAACCCTAAATTTAACCCAAAACCCTAATTTTGACCCTAAACCCTAATTTTTACCCAAAACCCTAATTCTAACCCTATTTTAGACCCAAAACCCTATTTTAAACTCAAAACCATATTTCAAACCCTAAACCCTAATTTTGACCTGAAACCGTAATTTTGACCCGAAACCATAATTCTACCCAAAACCCTAATTCTAACCTCATTTTTTACCTTAAACCCTAAACCCTAATTTTGACCCTAAACCCTAATTTTTACCCAAAACCGTAATTTTTACCCAAAACCCTAATTATAACCCAAATCCCTAATTTTGACCCGAAACCCTAGTTTTACCCAAAACCCTAATTCTAACCCTACTTTAAACTCAAAAACCTATTTCAGACCATAAACCCTAATTTTGAGCCGTAACCCAAATTTTGACCCTAAATCATAAAATTGACCCAGAACCCTAATTTTGACCCGAAACCATAATTTTTACCCAAAACCCTAATTCTAACCCTATTTTCGACCCAAAACCTTATTTTTAATTCAACCCTATTTTTGACCCAAAACCCTAATTTTGACCCAAAACCCTAATTTTGACACAAAACCCTAAATTTAACCCAAAACCCTATTTTAAACTCAAAACTCTATTTCAAACCCTAAACCCTAATTTTGACCCTAAACCAAAATTTTGACCCAAAACTCTAATTCTAACCCTATTTTTTACCCAAAACCAAATTTTTAAATCAAAACCCTAATTTTGACCCTAAATCCTAAATTTGACCCAGAACCCTAATTTTGACCCAAAACCTTATTTTAAACTCAAAACCCTAATTCTAACCCTATTTTTAACTCAACCCTATTTTTGACCCAAAACCCTAATTTTGACCAAAAACCCTAATTTTGACACAAAACCTAAATTTAACCCAAAACCCTTATTTTGACCAGAAACCCTAATTTTACCCAAAACCCTAATTCTAACCTTATTTTGGACCCAAAACCCTATTTTAAATTCAAAACCCTATTTCAAACCCTAAACCCTAATTTTGACCCAAAACCCTAATTTTGACACGAAACCCTAATTTTACCCAAAACCCTAATTCTAACCCTATTTTCGACCCAAAACCCTATTTTTAACACAACCCTATTTTTGACCCAAAACCCTAATTTTGACCCAAAACCCTAATTTTGCCCAAAACCCTTATTCTAACCATATTTGTGACCCAAAACCCTATTTGAAACTCAAAACCCTATTTCAAACCCTAAACCCTAATTTTGACCCTAAACCCTAATTTTGACCCAAAACCCTAATTTTTACCCAAACCCCTAATTCTAACCCTTTTTTTGACCCAAAACCCTAATTTTGACCAGAAAAAATAATTTTACCCAAAAACCTAATTCTAACCTTATTACCCAAAACCCTATTTTTGACTCAAAACCCTATTTTAACAAAACCCTAAACCCCTAAACCTAATTTTGACTCAAAACCCTAATTTTGACCCGTAACCGTAATTTTAAACTCAAAACCATATTTCAAACCCAGAACCCTAATTTTGACCCAAAACCTTATTTTAAACTCAAAACCCTAATTCTTACCCTATTTTCGACCCAAAACCCTTTTTTTAACTCAACCCTATTTTTGACCCAAAACCCTAATTTTAACCCCTATTTTCACCCAAAACCCTAATTTTGACCCGTAACCCTAATTTTGACCCTAAATCATAAAATTGACCCAGAACCCTAATTTTGACCCGAAACCATAATTTTACCCAAAACCCTAATTTTAACCCTATTTTCGACCCAAAACCCTCTTTTAAACTCAAAACCATATTTCAAACCCTAAACCCTAATTTTGACCCTAAACCCTAATTTTTACCCAAAACCCTAATTCTATCCCAATTTTTGACTGAAAATCCCATTTTAAACTCAAAACCCTATTTCAAACCCTAAACCCTAATTTTGACCCTAAACCCTAATTTTTACCCAAACCCTAATTTTACCCAAAACCCTAATTCTAACCCTATTTTCGACCCAAAACCCTATTTTTGACCCAAAACCCTAATTTTGACCCAAAACCCTAATTTTGACCCAAAACCCTAATTTTGACCTGAAACCATCATTTTACCCAAAACCCTAATTCTAACCCTATTTTTGACCCAAAACCCTATTTGAAACTCAAAACCCTATTTCAAACCCTAAACCCTAATTTTGACCCTAAACCCTAATTTTGACCCTAAACCCTAATTTTTACCCAAAAACCTAATTCTAACCCTTTTTTTGACCCATAACCCTAATTTTGACCCGAAACCATAATTATACCCAAAACCCTAATTCTAACCATATTTTTGACCCAAAACCCTATTTTAAACTCAAAACCATATTTCAAACCCTAAACCCTAATTTTGACCTGAAACCGTAATTTTGACCCGAAACCCTATTTTAAACTCAAAACCATATTTCAAACCCAGAACCCTAATTTTGACCCAAAACCTTATTTTAAACTCAAAACCCTAATTCTAACCCTATTTTCGACCCAAAACCCTTTTTTTAACTCAACCCTATTTTTGACCCAAAAACCCTAATTTTAACCCTATTTTCGACCCGTAAACCCTAATTTTGACCCTAAATCATAAAATTGACCCAGAACCCTAATTTTGACCCGAAACCATAATTTTACCCAAAACCCTAATTTTAACCCTATTTTCGACCCAAAACCCTCTTTTAAACTCAAAACCATATTTCAAACCCTAAACCCTAATTTTGACCCTAAACCCTAATTTTTAACCAAAACCCTAATTCTATCCCAATTTTTGACTGAAAATCCCATTTTAAACTCAAAACCCTATTTCAAACCCTAAACCCTAATTTTGACCCTAAACCCTAATTTTTACCCAAAACCCTAATTCTAACCCTATTTTTCACCCAAAACCCTATTTTTGACCCAAAACCCTAATTTTGACACAAAACCCTAATTTTGACACAAAACCCTAAATTTAACCCAAAACCCTAATTTTGACCCTAAACCCTAATTTTTACCCAAAACCCTAATTCTAACCCTATTTTAGACCCAAAACCCTATTTTAAACTCAAAACCATATTTCAAACCCTAAACCCTAATTTTGACCTGAAACCGTAATTTTGACCCGAAACCATAATTTTACCCAAAACCCTAATTCTAACCTCATTTTTTACCTTAAACCCTAAACCCTAATTTTGACCCTAAACCCTAATTTTTACCCAAAACCGTAATTTTTACCCAAAACCCTAATTTTAACCCAAATCCCTAATTTTGACCCGAAACCCTAATTTTACCCAAAACCCTAATTCTAACCCTACTTTAAACTCAAAACCCTATTTCAGACCATAAACCCTAATTTTGAGCCGTAACCCAAATTTTGACCCTAAATCATAAAATTGACCCAGAACCCTAATTTTGACCCGAAACCATAATTTTTACCCAAAACCCTAATTCTAACCCTATTTTCGACCCAAAACCTTATTTTTAACTCAACCCTATTTTTGACCCAAAACCCTAATTTTGACCCAAAACCCTAATTTTGACACAAAACCCTAAATTTAACCCAAAACCCTATTTAAACTCAAAACTCTATTTCAAACCCTAAACCCTAATTTTGACCCTAAACCCAAATTTTGACCCAAAACCCTAATTCTAACCCTATTTTTGACCCAAAACCAAATTTTTAAATCAAAACCCTAATTTTGACCCTAAATCCTAAATTTGACCCAGAACCCTAATTTTGACCCAAAACCTTATTTTAAACTCAAAACCCTAATTTTGACCCAAAACCCTAATTTTGACCTGAAACCATAATTTTACCCAAAACCCTCTTTTAAACTCAAAACCATATTTCAAACCCTATACCCTAATTTTGACCCTAAACCCTAATTTTTACCCAAAACCCTAATTCTAACCCTATTTTTGACTGAAAATCCCATTTTAAACTCAAAACCCTATTTCAAACCCTAAACCCTAATTTTGATCCAAAATCCTAATTCTAACCCTATTTTTGACCCAAAACCCTAATTTACCCAAAACCCTAATTTTGACACAAAACCCTAAATTTAACCCAAAACCCTAATTCTAACCCTATTTTTGACCCAAAACCAAATTTTTAAATCAAAACCCTAATTTTGACCCTAAACCCTAATTTTACCCAAAACCCTAATTCTAACCCTATTTTTGACCCAAAACCAAATTTTTAAATCAAAACCCTAATTTTGACCCTAAATCCTAAATTTGACCCAGAACCCTAATTTTGACCCAAAACCTTATTTTAAACTCAAAACCCTAAATTTAACCCTATTTTTAACTCAACCCTATTTTTGACCCAAAACCCTATTTTTGACCCAAAATCCTAATTTTGACACAAAACCCTAATTTTAACCCAAAACCCTAATTTTGACCCGAAACCCTAATTTTACCCAAAACCCTAATTCTAACCTTATTTTGGACCCAAAACCCTATTTTAAATTCAAAACCCTATTTCAAACCCTAAACCCTAATTTTGACCCAGAACCCTAATTTTGACCCGAAACCCTAATTTTACCCAAAACCCTAATTCTAACCCTATTTTCGACCCAAAACCCTCTTTTAAACTCAAAACCCTAATTTTAACCCAAAACCCTAATTTTGACCCGAAACCCTAATTTTACCCAAAACCCTAATTCTAACCCTATTTTTGACCCATACCCTATTTGAAACTCAAAACCCTATTTCAAACCCTAAACCCTAATTTTGACCCTAAACCCTAATTTTGACCCAAAACCCTAATTTTTACCCAAAAACCTAATTCTAACCCTTTTTACCCATAACCTAATTTTACCCAAACCCTAATTTTACCCAAAACCCTAATTCTAACCTATTTTACCCAAAACCCTATTTTAAACTCAAAACCATATTTCAAAACCTAAACCCTAATTTTGACCCGAAACCTAATTTTGACCAAACCCTATTTTAAACTAAACCTATTTTTAAACCCGAAACCCTAATTTTGACCCAAAACCCTAATTTTTAACTCAAACCCTAATTTTAACCCTATTTTTGACCCAAAACCTAACTTAAAACCCTATTTTTGACCCAAAACCCTAATTTTAACCCTATTTTTACCCAAAACCCTAATTTTACACTAAACCCTAATTTTGACCCTAAACCATAAAATTGACCCAAACCCTAATTTTGACCAAAACCATAATTTTACCCAAAACCCTAATTCTAACCTTATTTTTGACCCAAAACCCTCTTTTAAAATCAAAACCATATTTCAAACCCTAAACCCTAATTTTGACCCTAAACCCTAATTTTTACCCAAAACCCTCTTTTAAACTCAAAACCATATTTCAAACCCTAAACCCTAATTTTGACCCTAAACCCTAATTTTTACCCAAACCCTAATTTTACCCAAAACCCTAATTCTAACCCTATTTTCGACCCAAAACCCTATTTTTGACCCAAAACCCTAATTTTGACCCAAAACCCTAATTTTGACCCAAAACCCTAATTTTGACCTGAAACCATCATTTTACCCAAAACCCTAATTCTAACCATATTTGTGACCCAAAACCCTATTTGAAACTCAAAACCCTATTTCAAACCCTAAACCCTAATTTTGACCCTAAACCTAATTTGACCCAAAACCCTAATTTTTACCCAAACCCCTAATTCTAACCCCTTTTTTGACCCGCAACCCTAATTTTGACCCGAAACCATAATTTTACCCAAAACCCTAATTCTAACCTTATTTTTGACCAAAAACCCTATTTTAAACTGAAAACCATATTTCAAACCCTAAACCCTAATTTTGACCCGAAACCGTAATTTTAAACTCAAAACCATATTTCAAACCCAGAACCCTAATTTTGACCCAAAACCTTATTTTAAACTCAAAACCCTAATTCTTACCCTATTTTCGACCCAAAACCCTTTTTTTAACTCAACCCTATTTTTGACCCAAAAACCCTAATTTTAACCCTATTTTCGACCCAAAACCCTAATTTTGACCCAAAACCCTAATTTTGACACAAAACCCTAATTTTGACCCGAAACCATAATTTTACCCAAAACCCTAATTTTAACCCTATTTTCGACCCAAAACCCTCTTTTGAACTCAAAACCATATTTCTAACCCTAAACCCTAATTTTGACCCTAAACCCTAATTTTTACCCAAAACCCTAATTCTATCCCTATTTTTGACTGAAAATCCCATTTTAAACTCAAAACCCTATTTCAAACCCTAAACCCTAATTTTGACCCTAAACCCTAATTTTTACCCAAAACCCTAATTCTAACCCTATTTTTCACCCAAAACCCTATTTTTGACCCAAAACCCTAATTTTGACACAAAACCCTAATTTTGACACAAAACCCTAAATTTAACCCAAAACCCTAATTTTGACCCTAAACCCTAATTTTTACCCAAAACCCTAATTCTAACCCTATTTTAGACCCAAAACCCTATTTTAAACTCAAAACCATATTTCAAACCCTAAACCCTAATTTTGACCTGAAACCGTAATTTTGACCCGAAACCATAATTTTACCCAAAACCCTAATTCTAACCTCATTTTTTACCTTAAACCCTAAACCCTAATTTTGACCCTAAACCCTAATTTTTACCCAAAACCCTAATCCCAAACCCAAACCCTAATTATAACCCAAATCCTAATTTTGACCAAAACCCTAGTTTTACCCAAAACCCTAATTCTAACCCTACTTTAAACTCAAAAACCTATTTTTGACCACATAAACCCTATTTTTTACCCAAAACCCTAATTTTGACCCTAAATCATAAAATTGACCCAGAACCCTAATTTTGACCCGAAACCATAATTTTTACCCAAAACCCTAATTCTAACCCTATTTTCGACCCAAAACCTTATTTTTAATTCAACCCTATTTTTGACCCAAAACCCTAATTTTGACCCAAAACCCTAATTTTGACACAAAACCCTAAATTTAACCCAAAACCCTATTTAAACTCAAAACTCTATTTCAAACCCTAAACCCTAATTTTGACCCTAAACCCAAATTTTGACCCAAAACCCAAATTCTAACCCTATTTTTGGCCCAAAACCAAATTTTTAAATCAAAACCCTAATTTTGACCCTAAATCCTAAATTTCACCCAAAACCCTAATTTTGACCCAAAACCTTATTTTAAACTCAAAACCCTTTTTTTGACCCAAAACCCTAATTTTGACCTGAAACCATAATTTTACCCAAAACCCTCTTTTAAACTCAAAACCATATTTCAAACCCTATACCCTAATTTTGACCCTAAACCCTAATTTTTACCCAAAACCCTAATTCTAACCCTATTTTTGACTGAAAATCCCATTTTAAACTCAAAACCCTATTTCAAACCCTAAACCCTAATTTTGATCCAAAATCCTAATTCTAACCCTATTTTTGACCCAAAACCCTAATTTACCCAAAACCCTAATTTTGACACAAAACCCTAAATTTAACCCAAAACCCTAATTCTAACCCTATTTTTGACCCAAAACCAAATTTTTAAATCAAAACCCTAATTTTGACCCTAAACCCTAATTTTACCCAAAACCCTAATTCTAACCCTATTTTTGACCCAAAACCAAATTTTTAAATCAAAACCCTAATTTTGACCCTAAATCCTAAATTTGACCTAGGACCCTAATTTTGACCCAAAACCCTAATTTCTAAAATTTTACCACCCAAACCCTATTTTTAACTCAACCCTATTTTTGACCCAAAACCCTAATTTTGACCAAAAACCCTAATTTTGACACAAAACCCTAAATTTAACCCAAAACCCTTATTTTGACCCGAAACCCTAATTTTACCCAAAACCCTAATTCTAACCTTATTTTGGACCCAAAACCCTATTTTAAATTCAAAACCCTATTTCAAACCCTAAACCCTAATTTTGACACGAAACCCTAATTTTACCCAAATCCCTAATTCTAACCCTATTTTCGACCCAAAACCCTAATTCTGACCCGAAACCATCATTTTACCCAAAACCCTAATTCTAACCCTATTTTTGACCCAAAACCCTATTTGAAACTCAAAACCCTATTTCAAACCCTAAACCCTAATTTTTACCCAAAAACCTAATTCTAACCATATTTTTGACCCACAACCCTAATTTTGACCCGAAACCATAATTTTACCCAAAACCTTAATTCTAACCTTATTTTTGACCCAAAACCCTCTTTTAAACTCAAAACCATATTTCAAACCCTAAACCCTAATTTTGACCCTAAACCCTAATTTTTACCCAAAACCCTAATTCTAACCCTATTTTTGACTGAAAATACCATTTTAAACTCAAAACCCTATTTCAAACCCTAAACCCTAATTTTGATCCAAAATCCTAATTCTAACACTATTTTTGACCCTAAACCCTAATTTTGATCCAAAACCCTAATTCTAACCCTAATTTTGACCCAAAACCCTAATTTTGACCTGAAACCCTAATTTTACCCAAATCCCTAATTCTAACCCTAATTTTAACCCAAAACCCTAATTTTGACCGGAAACCTTAATTTTACCCAAAACCCTAATTTTACCCAAAACCCTAATTTTACCCAAAAACTTAATTCAAACCCTATTTTTGACCCAAAACCCTATTTTAAACTCAAAACCCTATTTCAAACCCTAAACCCTAATTTTTACCCAAAACCCTTATTCTAACCCTAATTTTGACCCAAAACCCTAATTTTGACACAACCCTAAATTTAACCCAAAACCCTAATTTAGACCCTAAACCCTAATTTCTAATTTTACCCAAAACCTTAATTTTGACCCAAAACCCGAATTTTGACCCTAAACCCTAATTTTGACCTGAAACCCTAAATTTAACCCAAAACCCTAATTTTGACCCTAAACCCTAATTTTACCCAAAACCCTAATTCTAACCCTAATTTTAACCCAAAACCCTAATTTTGACCCGAAACGCTAATTTTGACACAAATCCCTAAATTTCACCCAAAACCCTATTTTTGACCCAAAACCCTAATTTTGACACAAATCCCTAAATTTAACCCAAAACCCTAATTTTGACCCAAAACCCTAATTTTTACCCAAAACCCTAATTCTAACGTTATTTTTGACCCAAAACCCTCTTTTAAACTCAAAACCATATTTCAAACCCTAAACCCTAATTTTGACCTGAAATCGTAATTTTGACCCGAAACCATATTTTTACCCAAAACCCTAATTCTAACCTTATTTTTTACCTTAAACCCTAAACCCTAATTTTGAGCCTAAACCCTAATTTTTACCAAAAACCGTAATTTTTACCCAAAACCCTAATTTTTACCCAAAACCCTAATTTTAACCCAAAACCCTAATTTTGACCCTAAACCCTAATTTAACCCAAACCCTATTTTAAACTCAAAACCCTATTTCAAACCCTAAACCCTAATTTTGACCCTAAACCCTAATTTTGACCCTAAATCCTAAATTTGACCCAGAACCATAATTTTGACCCGAAACCATAATTTTACCCAAAACCCTAATTCTAAACCTATTTTCGACCCAAAACCTTATTTTTAATTCAACCCTATTTTTGAACCAAAACCCTAATTTTGACCCAAAACCCTTTATTTTGACACAAAACCCTAAATTTAACCCAAAACCCTATTTAAACTCAAAACTCTATGTCAAACCCTAAACCCTAATTTTGACCCTAAACCCTAATTTTACCCAAAACCCTAATTCTAACCCTATTTTTGACCCAAAACCAAATTTTTAAATCAAAACCCTAATTTTGACCATAAATCCTAAATTTGACCCAAACCCTAATTTTGACCCAAAACCTTATTTTAAACTCAAAACCCTAATTTTAACCCAACCATTTTACCCAAAACCCTATTTTTAACTCAAACCCTATTTTTGACCCAAAACCCTAAATTTGAACAAAAACCCTAATTTTGACACAAAACCCTAAATTTAACCCAAAACCCTAATTTTGACCCGAAACCCTAATTTTACCCAAAACCCTAATTCTAACCTTATTTTGGACCCAAAACCCTATTTTAAATTCAAAACCCTATTTCAAACCCTAAACCCTAATTTTGACCTAAACTAATTTACAAACCTAATTTTACCCAAAACCCTAATTCTAACTTATTTTTACCAAACCCTACCTAATTTTACCAAAACCATATTTTTACCCAAAACCCTAATTTTGACCTATTTTTGACCCAAAACCCTATTTTAAACTCAAAACCCTATTTCATAACTTTAACCTTTTCCAAACCTTCTATTTTACCAACCCTAATTTTGACCTAACCCTAATTTTGACCTAAACCATTATTTTACCCAAAACCTTAATTCTAACCTTATTTTTGAACAACAACCATATTTGAAACTGAACCATATTTCAAACCCTAAACCCTAATTTTGACAATAAACACTAATTATTACCCAAAACCCTAATTCTAACCCTATTTTTGACCCAAAATACTATTTTAAACTCAAAACCCTATTTCAAACCCTAAACCCTAATTTTGATCCAAAATCCTAATTTAACCTATTTTTGACCCTAAACCCTAATTTTTGATCCAAAACCCTAATTCTAACCCTAATTTTGACCCAAAACCCTAATTTTGACCTGAAACCCTAATTTTACCCAAATCCCTAATTCTAACCCTAATTTTAACCCAAAACCCTAATTTTGACCGGAAACCTTAATTTTACCCAAAACCCTAATTTTACCCAAAAACTTAATTCAAACCCTATTTTTGACCCAAAACCCTATTTTAAACTCAAAACCCTATTTCAAACCCTAAACCCTAATTTTTACCCAAAACCCTTATTCTAACCCTAATTTTGACCCAAAACCCTAATTTTGACACAACCCTAAATTTAACCCAAAACCCTAATTTTGACCCTAAACCCTAATTTTGACCTGAAACCCTAATTTTACCCAAAACCTTAATTTTGACCCAAAACCCTAATTTTGACCCTAAACCCTAATTTTGACCTGAAACCCTAAATTTAACCCAAAACCCTAATTTTGACCCTAAACCCTATTTTACCCAAAACCCTAATTCTAACCCTAATTTTAACCCAAAACCCTAATTTTGACCCGAAACCCTAATTTTTACCCAAAACCCTAATTCTAACCCTATTTTTCACCCAAAACCCTATTTTTGACCCAAAACCCTAATTTTGACACAAAACCCTAAATTTAACCCAAAACCCTAATTTTGACACAAAACCCTAATTTTGACACAAAACCCTAAATTTAACCCAAAACCCTAATTTTGACCCTAAACCCTAATTTTTACCCCAAACCCTAATTCTAACCCTATTTTAGACCCAAAACCCTATTTTAAACTCAAAACCATATTTCAAACCCTAAACCCTAATTTTGACCTGAAACCGTAATTTTGACCCGAAACCATAATTTTACCCAAAACCCTAATTCTAACCTTATTTTTTACCTTAAACCCTAAACCCTAATTTTGACCCTAAACCCATAATTTTTACCCAAAACCCTAATTTTAACCCAAATCCCTAATTTTGACACGAAACCCTAATTTTACCCAAAACCCTAATTCTAACCCTATTTTAGACCCCAAACCCTACTTTAAACTCAAAACCCTATTTCAAACCATAAACCCTAATTTTGACCCGTAACCCTAATTTTTACCCTAAATCATAAAATTGACCCAGAACCCTAATTTTGACCCGAAACCATAATTTTACCCAAAACCCTAATTCTAACCCTATTTTCGACCCAAAACCTTATTTTTAACTCAACCCTATTTTTGAACCAAAACCCTAATTTTGACCCATAACCCTTTATTTTGACACAAAACCCTAAATTTATCCCAAAACCCTATTTAAACTCAAAACTCTATGTCAAACCCTAAACCCTAATTTTACCCAAAACCCTAATTCTAACCCTATTTTTGACCCAAAACCAAATTTTTAAATCAAAACCCTAATTTTGACCCTAAATCCTAAATTTGACCCAGAACCCTAATTTTGATCCAAAACCTTATTTTAGAATCAAAACCCTAATTCTAACCCTATTTTCGACCCAAAACCCTATTTTTAACTCAACGCTATTTTTGACCCAAAACCCTAATTTTGACCAAAAACCCTAATTTTGACACAAAACCCTAAATTTAACCCAAAACCCTTATTTTGACCTAAAACCCTAATTCTAACCTTATTTTGGACCCAAAACCCTATTTTAAATTCAAAACCCTATTTCAAAACCTAAACCCTAATTTTGACCCAAAACCCTAATTTTGACCTGAAACCCTAATTTTACCCAAAACCCTAATTCTAACCCTATTTTTGACCCAAAACCCTATTTGAAACTCAAAACCCTATTTCAAACCCTAAACCCTAATTTTGACCCTAAACCCTAATTTTGACCCAAAACCCTAATTTTTACCCAAACCCCTAATTCTCACCCTTTTTTTGACCCACAACCCTAATTTAGATCCGAAACCATAATTTTAATCAAAACCCTAATTCTAACCCTATTTTTGACTGAAAATCCCATTTTATACTCAAAACCCTATTTCAAACCCTAAACCCTAATTTTGACCTGAAACCCTAATTTTACCCAAAACCCTAATTTTAACCCAAAACCCTAATTTTGACCCGAAACCATAATTTTACCCAAAACCCTAATTCTAACCTTATTTTTCACCCAAAACCCTCTTTTAAACTCAAAACCATATTTCAAACCCTAAACCCTAATTTTGACCCAAAACCTAATTCTAACCCTATTTTTGACCCAAAACCCTAATTTTTACCCAAACCCCTAATTCTAACCCTTTTTTTGATCCACAACCCTAATTTTGACCCGAAACCATAATTTTACCCAAAGCCCTAATTCTAACCTTATTTTTGACCCAAAACCCTCTTTTAAACTCAAAACCGTATTTCAAACCCTAAACCCTAATTTTGACCCTAAACCCTAATATTTACCCAAAACCTAATTCTAACCCTATTTTTGACTGAAAATCCCATTTTAAACTCAAAACCCTATTTCAAACCCTACACCCTAATTTTGATCCAAAATCCTAATTCTAACCCTATTTTTGACCCTAACCCCTAATTTTGATCCAAAACCCTAATTCTAACCCTTTTTTTGACCCACAACCCTAATTTTGACCCGAAACCTAATTTTACCGAAAACCCTAATTTAACCCCAATACCCAAAACCCTAATTTTAACCCAAATCCCTAATTTTAACCCAAAACCTAATTTTACCCAAAACCCTAATTCTAACCCTATTTTTGACCCAAAACCCTATTTTACTAAAACCCTATTTTAACCCTAAACCTATTTTAAACCCTAAACCCTAATTTTGACCCAAAACCCTAATTTTACCCAAAACCCTAATTCAAACCCTAATTTTGACCCTAAACCCTAAAATTGACCCAAAACCCTAATTTTACCCAAAACCCTAATTCTAACCCTAATTTTCACCCAAAACCCTAATTTTTAACTAAAACCCTAATTCTAACCCTATTTTTCACCCAAAACCCTAATTTTGACCCAAAACCCTATTTTTGACACAAAACCCTAAATTTAACCCAAAACCATAATTTTGACCCAAAACCCTAATTTTGACCCAATACCCTAATTCTAACCTTATTTTTGACCCAAACCCTATTTTAAACTCAAAACCATATTTCAAACCCTAAACCCTAATTTTGACCCAAAACCCTATTTTGACTCAAAACCCTAATTTTACCCAAAACCCTATTTAAACTCAAAACCCTACTTTAAACCCTAAACCCTAATTTTGACCCTAAACCCTAATTTTGACCCAAAACCCTAATTTTTACCCAAAACCGTATTTTCTATACTTTTTTTGTACCCAAATCCCTAATTTTGACCCTATACCTCTATTTTACCCAAAACCCTAATTCTAACCTTATTTTTGACCCAAAACCCTCTTTTAAATTCAAAACCATATTTCAAACCCTAAACCCTAATTTTTACCCAAAACCCTAATTTTTACCCAAAACCCTAATTCTAATCTTATTTTTGGCCCACAACCCTATTTGAAACTCAAAACCCTATTTCAAACCCTAAACCCTAATTTTGATCCAAAATCCTAATTCTAACCCTATTTTTGACCCAAAACC
Source organism: Sophora flavescens (assembly GCA_030762895.1). Taxonomy (NCBI): domain Eukaryota; kingdom Viridiplantae; phylum Streptophyta; class Magnoliopsida; order Fabales; family Fabaceae; genus Sophora; species Sophora flavescens. The sequence continues at coordinate 976,097 of JAUPTC010000015.1, forward strand.
CTAATTTTGATCCAAAACCCTAATTCTAAACCTATTTTTGATCCAATACCCTCATTTTTGACCAAAACCCTAATTTTACCCAAAACCCTAATTCTAACCCTAATTTTAACCCAAAACCTAATTAAAACTATTTTGACAAGAAACCCTAATTTTACCCAAAACCTTAATTCTAACCCTATTTTTGACCCAAAACCCTATTTTAAACTCAAAGCCCTATTTCAAACCCTAAACCCTAATTTTGACCCTAAACCCTAATTTTTACCCAAAATCCTAATTCTAACCCTAATTTTAACCCAAATCCCTAATTTTGACCCAAAACCCTAATTCTAACCCTATTTTTAACTCAACCCTATTTTTGACCCTAAACCCTAATTTTACCCAAAACCCTAATTTCTAACCCTAATTTTAACCCAAAACCCTAATTTTGACCAAACCTAATTTACCCAAAACCCTAATTTTACCCAAAACCCTAATTTTACCAACCCTAATTTTAAACCCTATTTTTGACCCAAAACCCTATTTTAAACTCAAAACCTTATTTCAAACCCTAAACCCTAATTTTGACCCTAAACCCTAATTTTTACCCAAAACCCTAATTCTAACCCTAATTTTAACCCAAAACCCTAATTTTGACCCGAAACCCTAATTTTACCCAAAACCTTAATTCTAACCCTAATTTTGACCCTAACCCCTAATTTTTACCCAAAACCCTAATTCTAACCCTATTTTTCACCCAAAACCCTATTTTTGACCCAAAACCCTAATTTTGACACAAAACCCTAAATTTAACCCAAAACCCTAATTTTGACCCTAAACCCTAATTTTTACCCCAAACCCTAATTCTAACCCTATTTTAGACCCAAAACCCTATTTTAAACTCAAAACCATATTTCAAACCCTAAACCCTAATTTTGACCTGAACCAACTAATTTTGACCCAAAACCATAATTTTACCCAAAACCCTAATTTTAACACAAAACCCTATTTAAAACCCTAAACCCGAATTTTGACCCTAAACCCTAATTCTAACCCAAAACCCTAATTTTTACCCAAAACCTAATTTACCCACTTTTTACCCAAAACCCCTAATTTTGACCAAAACCATAATTTTACCCAAAACCCTAATTCTAACCTTATTTTTGACCCAAAACCCTCTTTTTAACTCAAAACCATATTTCAAACCCTAAACCCTAATTTTTACCCTAAACCCTAAATTTACCCAAAACCCTAATTTTAACCCTATTTTTAAAAATCCCATTTTAAACTCAAAACCCTATTTCAAACCCTAAACCCTAATTTTGATCCAAAATCCTAATTCTAACCCTATTTTTGACCCTAACCCTAATTTTGATCCAAAACCCTAATTCTAACCCTATTTTGACCCAAAACCCTATTTTACCTCAAACCCTAATTTTACAACCCTAATTTCCCACCCTAATTTTTACCCTAAAGCCTTATTTTTACCAGAAACCCTAATTTTACCCGAAACCCTAATTTTACCCGAAACCTAATTCTAACCTTATTTTTGACCCAAAACCTTATTTTAAACTCAAAACCCTATTTCAAACCCTAAACCCTAATTTTGACCCTAAACCCTAATTTTTACCCAAAACCCTAATTCTAACCCTATTTTAGACCGAAAACCCTAATTTTGACCCGAAACCCTAATTTTACCCAAAACCCTAACAACCCTAATTTTGAACCCAAAACCCTAATTTTACCCCCTAATTTTGACCCAAAACCCTAATTTTACCCAAAACCTAATTCTAACCCTATTTTTGACCCAAAACCCTATTTTAAACTCAAACCCTATTTCAAACCCTAAACCCTAATTTTGACCTTAAACCTAATTTTTACCCAAAACCCTAATTCTAACCCTATTATTTACCCAAAACCCATTTTTAAACCAAAACCCTAAACCCAAAACCCTAATTTTGACCCTAAACTCTAATTTTAACCCAAAACCCTAATTTTGACCCTAAACCCTAATTTTTACCCAAAACCCTAATTCTAACCAAATTTTTGACCCAAAACCCTATTTGAAACTCAAAACCATATTTCAAACCCTAAACCCAATTTTGACCGTAAACCCTAATTTTGACCAAAAACATAATTTTAACCCAAACCTAATTTTTGACCCAAAACCCTAATTTTACCCAAAACCCTAATTCTAACCCTATTTTTGACCCAAAACCCTACTTTTTAAACTCAAAACCCTATTTCAAACCATAAACCATAATTTTGACCCGAAACCCTAATTTTTAACCTAAATCATAAAATTGACCACTAACCCTAATTTTGAACCTAAAAAATAATTTTAACCAAATCCCTAATTCTAACACTATATTCGACCCAAAACCTTATTTTTAAATCAAAACTAATTTTGACCCAAAACCCTAATTTTGACCCAAAACCCTAATTTTGACACATCCCTAAATTTAACACAAAACCCTATTTTAAACTCAAAACTCTATTTCAAACCCTAAACCCTAATTTTGACCCTAAACCCAAATTTTGACCCAAAACCCTAATTCTAACCCTATTTTCGACCCAAAACCAAATATTTAAATAAAAACCATAATTTTGACCCAAAACCTTATTTTAAACTCAAAACCCTAATTTGACCCGAAACCCTAATTTTAACCCCTATTCACCCTTTTTGACCCAACCCTACCCAAAACCCTAATTTTGACCAAAACCCTAATTTTGACACAAAACCCTAAATTTAACCCAAAACCCTTATTTTGACCCAAAACCCTAATTCTAACCAAAACCCTAATTCTAACCTTATTTTGGACCCAAAACCCTATTTTAAATTCAAAACCCTATTTCAAACCCTAAACCCTAATTTTGACCCAAAACCCAAATTTTGACCTGAAACCCAAATTTTACCCAAAATCCTAATTCTAACTCTATTTTTGACCCAAAACCCTATTTTTAACACAACCCGATTTTTGACCCAAAACCCTAATTTTGACCCTAAACCCTAATTTTGACCCAAAACCCTATTTTTGACCCAAAACCCTTTTTCAAACCCTAAACCCTAATTTTGATCCTAAACCCTAATTTTGACCCAAAACCATAATTTTTACCCAAACCCCTAATTCTAACCTTATTTTTGACCCAAAACCCACTTTTAAAATCAAAACCATATTTCAAACCCTAAACCCTAATTTTGACCCTAAACCCTAATTTTTACCCAAAACCCTAATTTTAAACCCTAATTCTATCCTTTTTTTGACTGAAAATCCCATTTTAAACTCAAAACCCTATTTCAAACCCTAAACCGTAATTTTGATCCAAAATCCTAATTCTAACCCTATTTTTGACCCTAAACCCTAATTTTGATCCAAAACCCTAATTCTAACCCTATTTTTGACCCAAAACCCTAATTTTGACCTGAAACCCTAATTTTACCCAAAACCCTAATACTAACCCTAATTTTAACCAAAAAACCTAATTTTGACCCGAAACCCTAATTTTACCCAAAACCCTAAACCCTAATTTTTACCCAAAACCCTAATTCTAACCCTATTTTTCACCCAAAACCCAATTTTTGACCCAAAACCCTAATTTTGACACAAAACCCTAAATTTAACCCAAAACCCTAATTTTGACCCTAAACCCTAATTTTTACCCCAAACCCTAATTCTAACCCTATTTTAGACCCAAAACCCTATTTTAAACTCAAAACCATATTTCAAACCCTAAACCCTAATTTTGACCTGAAACCGTAATTTTGACCCGAAACCATAATTTTACCCAAAACCCTAATTCTAACCTCATTTTTTTACCTTAAACCCTAAACCCTAATTTTGACCCTAAACCCTAATTTTTACCAAAAACCGTAATTTTTACCCAAAACCCTAATTTTAACCCAAATCCCTAATTTTGACACGAAACCCTAATTTTACCCTTAACCCTAATTCTAACCCTATTTTAGACCCCAAACCCTACTTTAAACTCAAAACCCTATTTCAAACCATAAACCCAAATTTTGACCCGTAACCCTAATTTTGACCCGAAACCATAATTTTACCCAAAACCCTAATTCTAACCCTATTTTCGACCCAAAACCTTATTTTTAACTCAACCCTATTTTTGACCCAAAACCCTAATTTTAACCCAAAACCCTATTTAAACTCAAAACTATATTTCAAACCCGAAACCCTAATTTTGACCCTAAACCTAAATTTTAACCCAAAACCCTAATTCTAACCCTATTTTTGACCCAAAACCAAATTTTTAAATCAAAACCCTAATTTTGACCCTAAATCCTAATTTTGACCCAGAACCCTAATTTTGACCCAAAACCTTATTTTAAACTCAAAACCCTAATTCTAACCCTATTTTCGACCCAACACCCTATTTTTAACTCAACCCTATTTTTGAGCCAAAACCCTAATTTTGACCAAAAACCATAATTTTGACACAAAACCCTAAATTTAACCCAAAACCCTTATTTTGACCCGAAACCCTAATTTTACCCAAAGCCCTAATTCTAACCTTATTTTGGACCCTAAACCCTATTTTAAATTCAAAACCCTATTTCAAACCCTAAACCCTAATTTTGACCCGAAACCCTAATTTTGACCCAAAACCCTAATTTTGACACAAAACCCAAATTTGACCCGAAACCCTATTTAAACTCAAAACTCTATTTCAAACCCTAAACCCTAATTTTGACCCTAAACCCAAATTTTGACCCAAAACCCTAATTCTAACCCTATTTTTGACCCAAAACCAAATTTTTAAATCAAAACCCTAATTTTGACCCAAAACCTTATTTTAAACTCAAAACCCTAATTCTAACCCTATATTCGACCCAAAACCCTATTTTTAACTCAACCCTATTTTTGACCCAAAACCCTAATTTTGACCAAAAACCCTAATATTGACACAAAACCCTAAATCTAACCAAAACCCTAATTCTAACCTTATTTTGGTCCCAAAACCCTATTTTAAATTCAAAACCCTATTTCAAACCCTAAACCCTAATTTTGACCCAAAAACCCTAATTTTGACCGGAAACCCTAATTTTACCCAAAACCCTAATTCTAACCCTATTTTCGACCCAAAACCCTATTTTTAACACAACCCGATTTTTGACCCAAAACCCTAATTTTGACCCAAAACCCTAATTTTGACACAAAACCCTAATTTTGACCCGAAACCATCATTTTACCCAAAACCCTAATTCTAACCCTATTTTTGACCCAAAACCCTATTTGAAACTCAAAACCCTATTTCAAACCCTAAACCCTAATTTTGACCCTAAACCCTAATTTTTACCCAAAACCTAATTCTAACCCTTTTTTTGACCCACAACCCTAATTTTGACCCGAAACCATAATTTTACCCAAAACCCTAATTCTAACCTTATTTTTGACCCAAAACCCTCTTTTAAACTCAAAACCATATTTCAAACCCTAAACCCTAATTTTGACCCTAAACCCTAATTTTTACCCAAAACCTAAATTTGACCCGAAACCCTAATTTTACCCAAAACCCTAATTCTAACCCTAATTTTAACCCAAAACCCTAATTTTGACCCAAAACCCTAATTCTAACCCTATTTTTCACCCAAAACCCTATTTTTGACCAAAAACCCTAATTTTGACACAAAACCCTAAATTTAACCCAAAACCCTAATTTTGACCCTAAACCCTAATTTTTACCCCAAACCCTAATTCTAACCCTATTTTAGACCCAAAACCCTATTTTAAATTCAAAACCATATTTCAAAACATAAACCCTAATTTTGACCTGAAACCGTAATTTTGACCCGAAACCATAATTTTACCCAAAACCCTAATTCTAACCTCATTTTTTACCTTAAACCCTAAACCCTAATTTTGACCCTAAACCCTAATTTTGACCCTAAACCCTAATTTTTACCCAAAACCGTAATTTTTACCCAAAACCCTAATTTTAACCCAAATCCCTAATTTTGACACGAAACCCTAATTTTACCCAAAACCCTAATTCTAACCCTATTTTAGACCCCAAACCCTACTTTAAACTCAAAACCCTATTTCAAACCATAAACCCTAATTTTGACCCGTAACCCTAATTTTGACCCGAAACCATAATTTTACCCAAAACCCTAATTCTAACCCTATTTTCGACCCAAAACCTTATTTTTAACTCAACCCTATTTTTGACCCAAAACCCTAATTTTGACCCAAAACCCTAATTTTGACACAAAACCCTAAATCTAACCCAAAACCCTATTTAAACTCAAAACTCTATTTCAAACCCTAAACCCTAATTTTGACCCTAAACCCAAATTTTGACCCAAAACCCTAATTCTAACCCTATTTTTGACCCAAAACCAAATTTTTAAATTAAAACCCTAATTTTGACCCTAAATCCTAAATTTGACCCAGAACCCTAATTTTGACCCAAAACCTTATTTTAAACTTAAAACCCTATTTCAAACCCTAAACCCTAATTTTGACCCAAAACCCTATTTTAGACTAAAAACCCTATTTCAAACCCTAAACCCTAATTTTGACCCTAAATCCTAAATTTGACCCAGAACCCTAATTTTTACCCAAAACCCTAATTCTAAACTTATTTTTGACCCAAAACCCTCTTTTAAACTCAAAACCCTATTTCAAACCCTAAACCCTAATTTTGACCCTAAATCCTAAATTTGACCCTAAACCCTAATTTTTACCCAAAACCCTAATTCTATCCTTATTTTTGACTGAAAATCCCATTTTAAACTCAAAACCCTATTTCAAACCCTACACCCTAATTTTGGTCCAAAACCCTAATTCTAACCCTATTTTTGACCCAAAACCCTAATTTTGACCTGAAACCCTAATTTTACCCAAAACCCTAATTCTAACCCTAATTTTAACCCAAAACCCTAATTTTGACAATAAACCCTAATTTTACCCGAAACCCTAATTTTACCCAAAACCTTAATTCTAACCGTATTTTTGACCCAAAACCCTATTTTAAACTCAAAACCCTATTTCAAACCCTAAACCCTAATTTTACCCAAAACCCTAAACCCTAATTTTGACCTTAAACCCTAATTTTTACCCAAAACCCTAATTCTAACCCTATTTTTCACCCAAAACCCAATTTTTGACCCAAAACCCTAATTTTGACACAAAACCCTAAATTTAACCAAAAACCCTAATTTTGACCCTAAACCCCAATTTTTACCCCAAACCCTAATTCTAACCCTATTTTAGACCCAAAACCCTATTTTAAACTCAAAACCATATTTCAAACCCTAAACCCTAATTTTGACCTGAAACCGTAATTTTGACCCGAAACCATAATTTTACCCAAAACCCTAATTCTAACCTCATTTTTTTACCTTAAACCCTAAACCCTAAACCCTAAACACTAATTCTAACCTCATTTTTTTACCTTAAACCCTAAACCCTAATTTTGACCCTAAACCCTAATTTTATCCCAAATCCCTAATTTTGACACGAAACCCTAATTTTACCCTTAACCCTAATTCTAACCCTATTTTAGACCCCAAACCCTACTTTAAACTCAAAACCCTATTTCAAACCATAAACCCAAATTTTGACCCGTAACCCTAATTTTACAACTCAAAACCCTATTTCTAACCAATAAACCCAATTTGACCAAACCTAATCTTCATAATTTTGACCCTAAACCTAATTTTAACCCAAAACCCTAATTCTAACCCTATTTTTGACCCAAAACCATATTTTTAAATCAACCCTAATTTTGACCCAAAACCTAATTTTAACCCAAAACCCTAATTATACTCAAAACCATATTTTAAACCCAAAACCAATTTTGACCCTAAACCTAAATTTTAACCCAAAACCCTAATTCTAACCCTATTTTTGACCCAAAACCCAATTTTTAAATCAAAACCCTAATTTTGACCCTAAACCTAAATTTGACCAAACCCTAATTTTACCCAAAACCTTATTTTAAACTCAAAACCCTAATTGTGACCCAAAACCCTAATTTTGACCAAAACCCTAATTTTACCCAAAACCCTAATTCTAACCTTATTTTAGACCCTAAACCCTATTTTAAATTCAAAACCCTATTTCAAACCCTAAACCCTGATTTTGACCCGAAACCCTAATTTTACCCAAAACCCTAATTTTGACCCAAAACCCTAATTTTGACACAAAACCGTAATTTTGACCCGAAACCATCATTTTACCCAAAACCCTAATTCTAACCTTATTTTTGACCCAAAACCCTCTTTTAAACTCAAAACCATATTTCAAACCCTAAACCCTAATTTTGACCCTAAACCCTAATTTTTACCCAAAACCCTAATTCTAACCCTATTTTTGACTGAAAATCCCATTTTAAACTCAAAACCCTATTTCAAACCCTAAACCCTAATTTTGATCCAAAATCCTAATTCTAACCCTATTTTTGACCCTAACCCCTAATTTTGATCCAAAACCCTAATTCTAACCCTATTTTTGACACAAAACCCTCTTTTAAACTCAAAACCATATTTCAAACCCTAAACCCTAATTTCGACCCTAAACCCTAATTGTTACCCAAAACCCTAATTCTAACCCTATTTTTGACTGAAAATCCCATTTTAAACTCAACACCCTCTTTCAAACCCTTAGCCCTAATTTTGATCCAAAATCCTAATTCTAACCCTATTTTTGACCCTAACCCCTAATTTTGATCCAAAACCCTAATTCTAACCCTATTTTTGACCCAAAACCCTCTTTTAAACTCAAAACCATATTTCAAACCCTAAACCCTAATTTTGACCCTAAACCCTAATTTTTACCCAAAACCTAATTCTAACCCTATTTTTGAATGAAAATCCCATTTTAAACTCAAAACCCTATTTCAAACCCTGCACCCTAATTTTGATCCAAAATCCTAATTCTAACCCTATTTTTGACCCTAACCCCTAATTTTGATCCAAAACCCTAATTCTAACCCTATTTTTGACCCAAAACCCTAATTTTGACCTGAAACCCTAATTTTACCCAAAACCCTAATTCTAACCCTAATTTTAACCCAAAACCCTAATTTTGACCCAAAACCCTAATTTTACCCAAAACCCTAATTTTACCCAAAACCTTAATTCTAAACCTATTTTTGACCAAAAACCCTAATTTTGACACAAAACCCTAAATTTAACCCAAAACCCTAATTTTGACCCTAAACCCTAATTTTTACCCCAAACCCTAATTCTAACCCTATTTTAGACCCAAAACCCTATTTTAAATTCAAAACCATATTTCAAACCCTAAACCCTAATTTTGACCTGAAACCGTAATTTTGACCCGAAACCATAATTTTACCCAAAACCCTAATTCTAACCTTATTTTTTACCTTAAACCCTAAACCCTAATTTTTACCCAAAACCGTAATTTTTACCCAAAACCCTAATTTTAACCCAAGTCCCTAATTTTGACACGAAACCCTAATTTTACCCAAAACCCTAATTCTAACCCTATTTTAGACCCCAAACCCTACTTTAAACTCAAAACCCTATTTCAAACCATAAACCCTAATTTTGACCCGTAACCCTAATTTTGACCCAGAACCCTAATTTTGACCCGAAACCATAATTTTTACCCAAAACCCTAATTCTAACCCTATTTTCGACCCAAAACCTTATTTTTAATTCAACCCTAATTTTGACCCAAAACCCTAATTTTGACACAAAACCCTAAATCTAACCCAAAACCCTATTTAAACTCAAAACTCTATTTCAAACCCTAAACCCAAATTTTGACCCAAAACCCTAATTCTAACCCTATTTTTGACCCAAAACCAAATTTTTAAATTAAAACCCTAATATTGACCCTAAATCCTAAATTTGACCCAGAACCCTAATTTTGACCCAAAACCTTATTTTAAACTTAAAACCCTATTTGAAACCCTAAACCCTAATTTTGACCCTAAATCCTAAATTTGACCCAGAACCCTAATTTTTACCCAAAACCCTAATTCTAAACTTATTTTTGACCCAAAACCCTCTTTTAAACTCAAAACCCTATTTCAAACCCTAAACCCTAATTTTGACCCTAAATCCTAAATTTGACCCTAAACCCTAATTTTTACCCAAAACCCTAATTCTATCCTTATTTTTGACTGAAAATCCCATTTTAAACTCAAAATCCTATTTCAAACCCTACACCCTAATTTTGGTCCAAAACCCTAATTCTAACCCTATTTTTGACCCAAAACCCTAATTTTGACCTGAAACCCTAATTTTACCCAAAACCCTAATTCTAACCCTAATTTTAACCCAAAACCCTAATTTTGACCCGAAACCCTAATTTTACCCGAAACCCTAATTTTACCCAAAACCTTAATTCTAACCGTATTTTTGACGCAAAACCCTATTTTAAACTCAAAACCCTATTTCAAACCCTAAACCCTAATTTTACCCAAAACCCAAAACCCTAATTTTGACCTTAAACCCTAATTTTTACCCAAAACCCTAATTCTAACCCTATTTTTCACCCAAAACCCAATTTTTGACCCAAAACCCTAATTTTGACACAAAACCCTTAATTTAACCCAAAACCCTAATTTAGACCCTAAACCCTAATTTTTACCCGAAACCCTAATTCTAACCCTATTTTAGACCCAAAACCCTATTTTAAACTCAAAACCATATTTCAAACCCTAAACCCTAATTTTGACCTGAAACCGTAATTTTGACCCGAAACCATAATTTTACCCAAAACCCTAATTCTAACCTCATTTTTTTACCTTAAACCCTAAACCCTAATTTTGACCCTAAACCCTAATTTTTACCAAAAACCGTAATTTTTACCCAAAACCCTAATTTTAACCCAAATCCCTAATTTTGACACGAAACCCTACTTAACCCTAATTCTAACCCTATTTTAGACACCAAACCCTACTTTAAACTCAAAACCCTATTTCAAACCATAAACCGAAATTTTGACCCGTAACCCTAATTTTGACCCTAAATCATAAAATTGACCCAGAACCCTAATTTTGACCCGAAACCATAATTTTACCCAAAACCCTAATTCTAACCCTATTTTCGACCCAAAACCTTATTTTTAACTCAACCCTATTTTTGACCCAAAACCCTAATTTTGACCCAAAACCCTAATTTTGACACAAAACCCTAAATTTAACCCAAAACCCTATTTAAACTCAAAACTCTATTTCAAACCCTAAACCCAAATTTTGACCCTAAACCCAAATTTTGACACAAAACCCTAATTCTAACCATATTTTTGACCCAAAACCAAATTTTTAAATCAAAACCCTAATTTTGACCCAAAACCTTATTTTAAACTCAAAACCCTAATTCTAACCCTATATTCGACCCAAAACCCTATTTTTAACTCAACCCTTATTTTGACCCAAAACCCTAATTTTGACCAAAAACCCTAATTTTGACACAAAACCCTAAATTTAACCCAAAACCCTTATTTTGACCCGAAACCCTAATTCTAACCAAAACCCTAATTCTAACCTTATTTTGGACCCAAAACCCTATTTTAAATTCAAAACCCTATTTCAAACCCTAAACCCTAATTTTGACCCAAAACCCTAATTTTGACCTGAAACCCAAATTTTACCCAAAATC